>CAXHSM010001052.1:45000-647202 GCA_964019185.1 Maratus speculifer | reverse complement strand
AGTAATTTTAAGGATAAATATCAACACGAAATCGTTGGACACATATTCCCTCCTGCGTTTCCCATTGCAGTCATTTTAGGTATTTTTGCAGCTAAATATTAGTTTTTTTTAAAAACCAATTTTTGACACAGTCAGGGGGCACGTATTTAATATAATGTACACTGTAAAAAATTTGACCCTTTTGCTGTATCATCACTCCCCCGCTTTTATAGAATATATCTCTTTTGACCTATGACAATGCTCCAAAATAGGCTGAAGTAATCATTTTCTATAAAAGCGGTGGAGTGACGATGCAGCAAAAGGGTCAAATTCTTAACAGTGTATTAACACATATTTTGAGTTGAAGATAAAATCATAAAAATTTCAAGTTCGTTTAACATTATTATAACGGACCCGGGCAACGCCGGGCGGGTCAGCTAGTGATTTAATAAAACCTCATATTCTTCTGCTTGTCCAGATTTCCATGTTGACTGTTTTAAATTCATTTGAATTCTTACCAGAAATCCGTAGCTTTAATTTTTGTTTTGTTTAATTCGATACAGTTGGTGATTACTTAATAATAAAAATTCTTCTTTCAGAATTTCCTGTGTGAATTTGAAATTTCTGAATAAAAAAGACCAAACTAGCAATTTTGTATCTGGCTATTAAGCTATGTATGTTATGTAAAACTATAACGTCTCTCATCTGCAAGAAAAGTGGCAGAACTGAAAAAAATTCATTTTACGAATTGTTGCATTAATAAATCTCACTTAAATGTGCTTTGTTGCAAGAAAAGTTCTATAAGTGCACTGTAATACATCTTTCGAAACGTTCCTGAGAGTATCAAGATCTCTGCTGAACGATACTAAGGGAAAGATTTCTGATTCGAGCAGAAAAAAGGTTTTGGGTTCATTCCACTGCTGAAACTAAGCCCAAAAATATGGGAAGGATTCTGATAGTTTCAGAAATTGAAAATAGCTCTCATGTATCCGTTGGTATCCGAAGTGTTCCTGTTAGAATACTAAACTTTTCCAAAAATTTTTACAATGTGTAGTTACCCGAGAATTTTGCTTCTCCTTAGATTGTGTCTTTGAGGTGTTTTGTCACTTTTCATGTAGGTGCGAAAAATATTTTATAAACGTTTATTGTTTCATATCTGTGCCACTTTTTACTGCAACAAAAGTTAGAAAATACCGAAACAATATTGTATATTGATTAATTTTTCGTGCAATATATAAAGTTACAGGTAAGAAGCAAAATACTCCGTGCATAATAAATAGCATTATAAAAATATTTTCATTTGCCAATAAATACTATCTAAATACTAAACTAAAAATAGTTTATCTCTAGTATCGCATTTTATCATCTCATTTTACAAAAAAAAAAAATAAATAAATAAATAAATAAATAAATAAATAAAAATAAAAATAAAAAAAATTAAAAAAAAATGTCACGATTATGGAAGGAGAAATCTTTCAGTACTTTGTAGAAAACAATGAGAAATTTTGAATAAGAGGGGAAAAAATAGGGATTGGAAGTTAGTCAAAATTGAAGAAAATCTATCCGTATGACCTGAGAATTTCCATGCACGGACAAAGTCATGGCCATGAGTTCAAGTATATGTATATTTACAAGAATCAAGTATGCATTCAAGAGACAAAAATATTTTGAAGGTTGATCCAGGTAAACCGCAACCAAGAAAGAGACAAATCATTTTGCTTTAACAGAAATTATATAAGATATTTTGTTTCCTTGCAGTCAAAGAATTGCATCGTCGGTCCCTGAGCTTGAAAAATGGAATTAAGGAAACTGCTCTTACAAGCCCATATCGAAAGTTTTCCGTTCACTGGAAAGCGTAGTGAATTCAAATGCAAACAGGAAAACTATTAGTACGCTGTCTGCATGCTGATACTGTCTCCCCAATCAATTCACAGATTTTGGAAAGCGAGCGTGATCGAATGGCTATCGACAGAGATTGGTCACGTAACATTGTGCCAGCTGATTGCGAGCTGATAATTGTCATTGTTTCAGCCTGAGTGCGTTATTATCCAATACAATGGCATTGTTCTCAGCAGCGACCGAAGGCCACGCATCATCCCGAGTATTGTTTGAAGTGGGCCGTCTTCAAGGTCTGGACGCCCGGCCTTGATCCAGCTGACAGAAAGGAAGAAACACTGCAGAAAAAATGAATAAACGCGACACGCAGTCGTCAAGTAGGAAAACGAACGCACACCTCCCTCATAAGGATTATCAAAAGGCCGATGGCCAGCAACTTCTATAACTTTCTAATTTGTACCTCAGACTACACGTGGTATGAACAAAGTTTCCATCTGTTCCTGACACCAACTTCCAAAAATAAAGCTTTTTCATTTTACCTTATGTGAAACGGACTAATAGATTGACATTGTAAATTGTACGCGCTACGATTATCTTATTAGGAACAATAACTTTCAAAATATTGCAAATTTTTACCAAAGAAGCCGGATCTCTGCAAAAATAAAGAAAGGAACAAATGTACTTACTGCTGTGATCTTGAGAATTAAAACCATTTTAACAGCACTGAAGTAAACTATTAATCTTATCAGTTTTAAACTCACAAATTATCTATTAACCCATTAAAGCCTAGCGTCCCTTTTTAGGGACGCTTCAAAAGGTGCATTCAGCACTGTTTTTGACACCAGTAAAAAAGAGAAGCAATAATTTTTTTATTTAAATGATGCATTTTCGTGATTAATGAACTAAACTTAAATCTTCTAAAAATAGTGGTGCCAACCAAATAAAATTTACGCAAAAGATGCTGGGCACGAATGGGTTAATAGTAAGGTATATGGGTAAACTTTATTAAATTAGTTTTTTAAATTCTAAAATAAATCTTTAAAGGCTGTTTTAAAATTTCCGTTCAATGTATTCACTAAAGCTTTTTCTACACTATATTTTCCACACTTTCTCCTTCAAAGATACAGTTCTTCACGGAATTTTCTCCTTTTTATAAGCTAACTGCATTATACAGATTAATTTCTATTTTAAAGCGCTTTTATGTTAACAAATAAAGCTTTAAATATTTGCTTTGCAATTTTTGGATGTTGGGTATAATTTAAACAGGCCCGCGATAATTTTTCTTTTAAATTGATGAGTGTTTCTTCTGTATTTTTCTGCTGATTTCGGGAAAACTACGGCATACAGTTTCGAAGCAAATCTAAAACTTATGTCCTAGATAAATTATAAATTTGAATTAAACATCAACATTTTCAAACAGTATCTTATAAATCTAGTGAGTATGTCACCAGACAGCTGACCAGGAAGCGGCAGTAAGCAATATGTAGACAAAAACTTCAAGAGAAAGTTTTAAACTGTGGTTCGCAAGCCATAGAGTTATCACTATTTTAGAATAAAATAATTTCCCTTATATAAAGACAGCAAAAGGCGACTTAGAAGAAAATTACTATATGAAAATTGCGGTAACAAACCATTTTCAAGCAAAAAGATGGAAGACCCTTGTTCTAAAGAGTAAGATACATCTCTTTTTCAGTTATAATGAGACACTGTAATTAGGCTTTTATAGAATAATTTGCGACATCACGATAATTTTAATCGTTTTAATAGGTTCGGTGAATTTGATTAAAATTTTCTAAATTTCGATTAAATTATTTTATTTATCAAACGACTATAAAACTAAAAATGGAAAATTCTGACTAAGAAACAATTTTTTATTGGTATTTCACCAAAGTTACTTAAATACATGCCTTCTGAACGAAGCGATATCATTTGAGAAAATACTTTTCAGAAAAAGGTACAACTTGGGAATTTAGTTTTAAAGTGCACAAAATGTTAAGAAAATCATGCGAAAAAACTCTGTTTTGATTCTTTCCACAATATGTATTCAGAAAATCATTAAAATTCGCGCCTTTTGTCACATTGAACTAAGTTATGCAAGTAAATGTCTGGACTGTCCGAATGGTTAACCTTTGGGCTAGTGTAAAATACAAACTGCCAAATATCGAGTTCGGTCATTTTCCGTACCAAAAAAGAAATAATAATAATGTCATGCATGACAGCAGTTGCCTCTCCGATAAACATCTAGGTATTTAAAATGTCTTGCCACTTACTAAAGGAAAAAATTATTTTTGCTTTTTGGTGACAATTTAATTTTTGTAATTAAAAATAAAATCTTATAAAACAAATTAGACATTAATACTAATCCAATTAATCGGTTGAATAACCGATTAAATATACTTCAGTTAACCCATTTAAAACATTTAATAGCTTACCACCCCTAATTAAAAATAATTTCTGCTTTGTAGAAATTATAAGAAAAATAAAATATTAAATTTGTAATTAAACTTTCATTAAAGCTTTGTGATTCTGCTAGATTTTCAGTGCGATTTTCTGTGTTATCTTCCTTGTCCTACGTGACACATACGAAACATATAAATATTACAAAAAAGGGGGGGGGATTATTTTATAGGTGTCTGCTTTATCAATTTTGAATAACTTCAAAAAAATATAGTTTTCTGCCAAATTTTAATCTTCAACCTTCCTAAGTAAATTTATTATACAAAGTTAGCATAAATGAATGGCCGAATTAAAAAAAATTAAAATTTCAAAACTATTGCACATGATAGTAGCAGTGATTAAAGGTCTGCACGGGCCCCACTTGGTCCGTGGCCCATACCCGGGCGGAATCGTTTCAAAATTTCTAATGGGCCGGGCCGGCAGATTTAAAATAGTTTTTTCAACGGGCCGGGCCGGAAAAAAAATTGAACGTGCCAAACGGGCCGATAAAAAAAATTCGGGCCTGCTGGCCCATTCTGAAGATTTATTCAGAAACGATAATGATTTTAACGAGAATAAATATAAATGTGCGTCACGAGCCATACTCGTTTGACAGCATCAATATAAAAATGTACAGTGGCATCGGACAGTTACATTGTGTGTAACCCTTTTTAACATTTTTTTTTTTTTTTTTTTTTTTTTTTTTTTTTTAAGCTGACTCGTGCCGGGCCGAGATCAAGCTTGCACTATTTTTCTACATATAGACTGGCCGGACCGGAACTAGACTTAATTATTCTCAAGTTCTGTAGGGCAGAAAACATGATTTGTAAAATTATTAACCGCGATAAAGAACTTATGTTAGCTTAACCTTTGGATATATACTTCTTGATGGTTTTAAAATTACTTTCTCAATAAGAAGAAATTTTGACGCATTTTCTGATTAATTTTAAATTGCAAAAGATAAAAGTGATAAGCCTAACTATTGAAGGGATTTGGAATCGAAAAGCGTTTTTCATATTTGATAAATAAAATATTTGTATAACCTTGTTGAGATATAATAGTTTCTCAAATGATTGCAGATTTTTCTCCCTTCCCACGCTATCACTTCCGGAGATTCTAATCAAAATGCTAATTATGACAATATTTTATTTGCCTTCAATTAAATTGCTTAAATTGCTTGCATCAAAAATGGATAACGCCATTCGATTATATAGTTTCTGAATAAAGATACCTGTTAATCTTATGCGTTTCTCAGAAAAAAAAAAAAAAAAAAAAAAAAAAAAAAAAAAAAAAAAAAAAATGAATTTAGAAATGTATCAGAAAGGAGCCTCTTTGAATTTAAGAATGAATTTGGATTTGAAATCTTTAATAAAATGGTATAGAAATATTTTTATAAATCTTCTTTTATGAAACAGCTTCAAAGGTAACGATGTTTTCAGCTTTCTTTTTTCTTCTTTTATTCTAAGCCATATTAATTTTTTAATGAATCTTTATTCGAATGTTGAAAGCCTAAGAGTCTAAGTAATCATTAATGTTGCTAATGTGTATTTCCTGTAAAATCATTCCATAGATATGTATGCAGTATTCTTTAAAGGAATCTTAAATATATGATAAAAATCTGGATTTTTTAGAAATCGTAGAAATTGTAACGGGCCGGGCCGGGCCTGTTTTCACTGATTTCTGTACGGGCCGGGTCTAAAATATAAAAATTTAAAAGGGGTCGGGCCGGGCCGAAATAATTTTCCTACGGGCCAGGCCGCGCCCGGGCCTGGAAGTTCCGGCCCGTGCAGATCTCTATCAGTGATATATGAAAATAAAGAAGAACATGCCACGTAAAGTATATATAAAATTAAAAAGTTAGTTTCCAAGGTGGTTTTTTTTTAGTTAACGGTGATTTATGTGCGAACTTTCATAACACGTCAAACATTTAATCTCACTATCAAAAAAAAAAAAAAAAAAAAAAAAAAAAAAAAAATCAAACTGCCAAGAAATTATTGTCAATTTTAGAGCCAGTGGAAAACTGTATAATTTACAGAAATGATCTGAAAATTTTCATTAAAACAGTTTTTTATTTTAAAAAGTATAGATTTTTCCTGTAAATGGTCTTTTTGCGGGTCGTGGAATCTCCAGAACAGGAAATTCTTCAATACCAGTATTTTGTAATACAAAACCTCTAATTAAAAAAGACCAAATTTCGAGCACTTGAACTAAATTTCTTTTACTATGAAAAAATACTGGTATCCGTACAAACCCTGTGTAAAGATTTTAAAAAATCTGACTTTTTTTACAGTAAAAAAACTGCTTTGATGAAAAATAATTTTTTCCTGTAAAATATTTTTTTTCAGTACAAAAATTGGTTTCTAATTTGTTTTATATTGTTTTAATTTCAATAAAAAAATCAAATTGTCATCGAAAAACAAAGATAACTATTTTTTTTTTCTTAGTAAAAGGCAATAAAACAAATTGTATTGGATAGGCAATTGCAAGTCATGGATTTTTTTAATATAAAAATGACAGAACTGGATATTTAATTAATTAATTTACAGGAAATCTCTGTAATTTTTCATTAAAACAGCATTCTCTGTAAAAAATAGCTTTTATTTATTTATTTATTTATTTATTTATTTAAAGAGTACAAAATGCAACTTTTGTTGCAGAAAAAACTGTTTTTCTTTTAAAAAGTATGTAAAAAAATGCAATTCTTTTCAATAAGATTTACAGGTTCTTTTACAGTGTTGTAATCAAATTTGTCCCCCATATTTGGCAGTTTTGTACAGTCCACAATTCTTAATGCAGCACTGATGCATTAAAACATTAAATAGTGCCGCATTGATGCATTGTGTACGTTTTACGGTGCATCAGTGCTGCATTATTAATAGCGTTATGCATAAGTGCTGCATTAAGAATCGTTGACTATGCAATGCTGCCAATTTTTTTTTTTCGTGTGGAAAACATGATTACATATTAGGTGTTTATCATGTTACGAAAGATTTGCACATTGAACATTTGTAACTGGAAAAAAAATTAGAATGTTCTTTATTTTCATATATCACCTATATATAATAGTTTTGAAAAAAATTTTAATCCGGTCATTCATTTATGTATAACCATGTATATATACAATTTTTTTATTTGTAGGATGTAATATAACAGTTTCGCTAAAAAAGCGTAATATCTATATAATAAAATACAGTATAACACATAGAGTGCCAAACCGGATTTTCTCTCCAAAAGCTGTCATTGGAATTGACGCTCCCACCGAGTCGGTTTGCCGTCTGTGTGCATACGGAGCTTGACAGTAGAAACAGAAATTTACCAACGTAAGGAAAAAAGTACGGACTTTTCTTCTTTTTTTTTTGGGGGGGGGGGGGGAGTAAACGAGCAAAATCCAATTTCAAAGTGCTATAAAAATAGTAAAAATTATTAATTATTAGTATTATTTCAATAGTTGCAGCATACTTATAATTACGTAGTTTTATTGCGTATTTGTTAAAATTTTGTTTTATCAAGAAATCCTTATTTTGTTATGGTATATCAGCCACAAAGCCTGATTTACACAGAAATATTGTAAATGCTAATAATGTATTAGAATATAAAATAACCGAAATTAGCTCATCTAAATGCTTCCATATTCTCAATTATTTTTATAAGTTTTTTTCAAATTTATGTGAAAAACACAATTTTTATCCATCGTCCATGGATGGGTATCTACACTAGTTACAATATATTTATCAAAAATACAAGATGGACCCACAGTTCGAACTGTCACCTAGGTTGATATACAAATTCAAACAGCAAAAATTAATAAAACATTCCAAATCCTATAAGTATCGATTCAACATTTAATTAATTTTAGATTCAGGTTTAAAAGAAAAGAGAGAGAGAGAGAGAAAGAGAGGGGGGGATTTATTTTTTTTACATTTTCACCCCCAAAGATATGACTAACCTAAGTACTTCCTTTCTCTGGAAAAGGTAAATAACTCCGACAGATTATAGTATCATATCAGAAAATACAAGAGATATGAAACATTTGTTGCTTGGTAAACTCTTGTAGATCCCAATAAAGGCGGTATATATTCGTTCAACATAAATATGTGACTGGAGTTTCTTTTAAATTCGAAGTTGACAATGAACGGTGGTGGGTTAAAACATATTACTAAATTTAAAATATTTAGTTGCTCTAACAGAAAACTCTTTGATTTAAAAATGCGATTGCGATATTCAAGTGCAAAATATTAATTTTCTTAATTTTTTCATCTTTTGGCATTTAATATCCCAACGCGTAGTTCGTACGGCTGCTTATTTTTCAATACCAATATTTTCGACAGTTATTTTCACCATGTTTAATTATGATTTAGTTGAATTCAAAATTTGGCACCAGCACAAACACTGCAATTATGGATTGAAAATTCGATACATTCAAATTAAAATTTTTGAAATAATTGAAGATAAAGTTTTGAAACAGAAACTTACTTAAATTTTGCCAAAAGCAGAAACGCATGCGAAAAATAAAGAAAATTAATTCTCTTCTTTACACCTGCAGCATGCGAAATTTTTTCAGTGGCCTGCTGATAACAAAATGATTTAAATTTTGTATTCCTGAAAAACTCTTCATTGAAATTGTTGTAAAAACTGAAATAACATTAGAAATAAATCGTTAATGCCGAAAAATTAGACGCTGTATGTCACAGAGGGCTAAACAATGGTATGAAATTTTATTTCAGGAACTTCTAAAGCCATCTTACTTAATATATGAGAAAATTATTAAGTTTTATAAATAATTTATCTTAATTCTCAACATAATTTTTCGTAGAAATTTTCTTCAAAATGAATTTGCAATTTTTTAAGAAATTTGAATTTTGTACAGAAAAATAATATTAAAAAAAATTTCAATTTATGTCTTAAAACGTTATATCTAATACGTTTTCTGAAGTTTTTTTTTTTTTTTTTTTTTTTTTTTTTTTTTTTTTTTTTTAATGCAGCCAAAATGCAATTATCGGAACTGATAACAGGATTTATTTTTTTTTTAACTGTAGGCCAACTGAGGGCATTTAAAAAATAATTATGAAATATAAATCTGTAGATACTATACCTAAATTTTCCTTGAAGTTCCTACTTAACCTAATGTTAAAATTAATTTTTAATTGTGTTTTTTTTAGTCTTTATTTGGGTAATTCTAAGCAGGTATTTGAACAATTTCGGATAAAATGAATTTCTCTATTCTTTTATTTAAAAAAAAAAAAAAAATCCAAAGAATATATTTAGATACTGAAATAGGACGTTTAAGTGAAAAATAAGCATTTTCAATGTTGTTAACACATGTGGCATGAAGTAAATAAAGAAAACGGATAAATGACTATTTCATTACATCAGGCATTTGCGGGCCTGGCAGACAGGCAATATAAAAAGCAAAGTGAAATATATGTACGCAATGTATTTTTTTTTTATTATTGCTCATTGTAAAAGGGATGTTATTTTCAACAAACATCAATCCTAACTTTTTTATTTTAAAAAATTGCTTTAGGAAACTTTCGCTTCATAACTTTATCTTACATTTATTTCCGCAGATCCGGATTCCATCCAGAATACATTAGCCCTGATAATTGTATTTTTCCTGTAATTTCATGTTTGTCATCATTGTTATTAGTTTCCTTTTTATTAAATTTGATACTTTTGTTAATACACTCGCGCCAACATGTATTTGTATCGGGAGCAAAGTTACAATAAGACCTATACACTTACATCATTCTTGAATATAACAATAAATAATCCTTTCTCCTCGTAAACGAATCTACCAATGTCATACTCTGTTCTATAAAAGTTCTTGAGCTGCAAAGGTGCATGTAGAAGTTGCTCTGTGTTTCATTAGAATTGATCTTATCTTTACAATACAGGCAACTATACTAAGAAAGCTATCATTTCTTTTGTGGGTGTAAGGAGTCCTTCAAATCGTATGGTCCGTTGAATCACTGAATTTTAAAATAAAAGAAAATAAAAATGAGTGATTTAGACGAATGCTGATTCTTTTCGTGATATGTTCGACTGAAGATGAGACTTTCCTTCAAAGAAAAATAACTATGATCTTATCTATGTGTTATCCATAATCTCCAATTCGATTGCAGCAATAAGTTGTAGAATTTTGAAACATGTATACAGGCACGTGAAGAGTATGCTTTTCATTGTTGTTCATTTTCATATTTTTCATGTTGCAATTATAGTCCTCGTTTTCGATAAAATATCTTATTTGACAATCATCAATAAAAAATGGTTTTTCCACATGTATGTAATAATTTTTAAGATATTTGCATCGATGTAAAACCTTATTTTTTAATATTGTAGTCTCCGAAGGGTAATATTCCTTTTATTTAATCACAAATTTCTGTCATTTGAAAGTATGTAGTAAACATTTTTAGCACCATTCTAATTTTCCAGGAATTCTGCACCGAAATAAAATTTTAGTTTGTTTTTATAATGTAATTTGTTCAAAATAAGATATAGTAATAGTAATTACAGGAGCTTGCAAATATACTCTGATTTCTATATTAAATCATGCCAGAGTAAGAAATAAGTAACATCATATTTTAAGATGGTTTCAAAGGGGTAGAATGACTCACATTGACCCACTATTAGAATGTTCTTGAGCATGCGACGTATAGCCCAATATAATACTTGTGCCCAAAAACCAATAGAATACAAAATTTAGTTAAAATATTTAGAGCTATTTTCTAGATAAAATCAGCATGACCGCACAGTGAACCAAAAATAACTCATTAGTCTAAATTTTTCTAACATGCGACTCATCCCAATGGTCTTCTTCGAATCCAAAACGGTAGAATATAAAACTAAGTCAAAAACGTTAATGCCGTTATTTCGTTAAAACTGGTTAGACCCATAATGATCACAAATGACCCACTAATTGAAAATTCTCGAACATGTGACCAAGTCAATAATTTCCTTGAGTCAAAAAATGTCTGGATACAAAATTTAGTTAAAATCGATTTAATCGTTTTTTAGATATAATTAGTTTACCCTGACCATTATGGTCCAAAATGACACTCTAAACTAATTTTTTCGAACATGCAACCTAATCCAATGATCTGCTCGTGCCTAGAAATGGCAAAATACAAAATTTTGGCAAAATCGCTATAGCCGTTTTTAAGATAAAATTTACATACACAGACACGCGCAAGATTTGCTCGTATTATAGTATGAGATTTATGAATTTTTTTATGAGCATAAAAAAAGCAGTAAGCAGGATTATAAAAAAAATTCCCTAAAACACGGTATTTTAATGTAAGATTGAAAATTGGAAATGTAGATAGAAATGATCGCTTGCATTTTCATTATTTTTCGTAATGTGCGTAGCGCGTTTTTTCATCGTGGCACTGTATTTGATCCTACTTTTATCTTTAAATTAGCCGAAAATTCATAAATGATATTCTTTAAAAATTGGTATATATATTACTCAATTATGGCGGTAGTTAGTAAATAAATTCTAAAATTACAACTTATTCAGTTGAATTCCCTAGTATTTTTTTCCAACATTGGGAATCTCTTAATGATTTATAAATATAATTACTTATTTTAAACTTGATTAAGAGTAGAAGGTATACTTCAAAAAAATCTGTAATCCTAACCTATGTAAATTTACATAAATCTGTATGCTTTCTGAAATTTTACTTGTACACTGTACAGAAAAAGATGTAAATCTACAAAATTCGTTTCTGGAAAGCTACAGAAAGCTATAACTTTACAAAAACTTCTACTAGATTTGCATTAGTCTTATTAAAAGTTTATCTGTAACTCGGGTTGCAATTACATAAAAAGTTGGCATCCCCGTTCCGTAAATAATTCTTAGTAACATTACAGATTTTTTATTTACTCTGCAAACGTGTATCTGTTACATAAATTTTTGTTGTTGTCGTTACATAAAAAGTTCTAGGAATTCCAAATTCTTAGAAAAATGTTAGCAATTTTACGTTTTTTTTTTTTTTTTTTTTTTTTTTTTCTACAGAGTATATGGTTTAGGAATCGTATCGGAAGTTTCGAATCGTTTCAAGAAGATAGATGAGTATTTTTTATATATATATATAGAAAAATAGTTCTAGTTTAAACGCGCGAATTATTGCCTTGATTAAGATGATGTTTTCTAAAAGAAAATATTGGTACCAAACAATTTCTTGTTCTTGAAATTCCAGGACTCGAAAGAATCTTGTGGTTACAAAAGCGCCATTCGAATTTATAAGTAATACAAATTTGCGTTTTACATAAAATTTTCTTTGGGCTGTAGAAGCTTTTAAAAAAGAAGTTTTCAAAGAAAGCACAAATCGTATCCTCCAAAATTGCTTTTATTATTTTTTTATGCGGATTTCAAATTGCCATCTGAAAGTAAGAGTAGAAATAATAGATGATAATTTTCTTAAGACATTTCACCTAAACAGTTAGTGAAAAGAGCTAAATATATATGAGAAAATATATAATTGTTAAATCCATTTAATTCCGAAATAAATTAATAGAATAGAATCATTTGAAATTATTTTTTACAGAATCATGCAAAAGTATATATATATATATACACTTTGCATCAATAATTCATACACTAGTGACATAAATTAAATGTAATTTTAACAGAACTACCTGAATACAAAATTAGAATCTTGAGAGGTACGAATTTCAAAGAAATGGTACTTTCTTTTCTGGTTCAAAAGTTTATGAAGTTTTGACCGCCAGAACATAAGTACACTGTTAAAAATCTGCTGCATTTTGCTGCAACGCACTCCCCTGCTTGTATAGAAAACGGTTACTTGGCCGTGAAATGGCGCTTTCTCATTGGTTGGAATAGAGATATATACAAGTGGTGGAGGGCGTTGCAGCAAAATGCAGCAGATTTTTAACAGTGTAGGATAGACACTCGGCTGTTGTTCTTGCTTTGATTCTTATGGTAAGAAATAATTTTCAAAATAGTGCCTCATTCCTTCTAATTGAACTCTTTTATTTTTATTTTTATTGATTTTTTGAGAAGTTTAATTCATAACGATATTTTTTGTTGCATCACATTTTCATACTTTTCTTTGTAGTAAAACCTCATACCCAAGTAGTTCTATAATTTCTAAATATTCCAAAGTTGATTCAAAAATGTAGTATTTCACATTTTTACTAGGTGCACAACTAAGTTGCTAGGCTTCACACATGGATGGCACTAACGACACATGTAGATGACATATATGTCTAAAGTTATGTTTTTAATAGCCTGGACATCTGTTAACAATAAACTGTCATAATACCAATACATATCGCAACGCAAAAATACTTTTTCCAACAACGAAGATGTCGAGCTTTGTGCCTAATAAACAGCGTTGCGGGAAATTTTGCTTTTATCTTTAATCTGAAAAAAAAAATTGCAGATGAAGGACGTCGTTTGTTAAGAAGGTTTACAACCTACTTGCACTATCTACACTCATGTCCATAAATTAAGGATAATTCAAAATCACATGGAAATCAAGCTCTAAAGTAAAAATTTCACTTGCAGAATTATCACACACATCTTCAAGACTAATATGCAAACTTCAGAAAGACACAAGATGGCGTCGATAGTACGTCACAACGACGAAAGTGTGAGAGTGGCGTATATAAGGAATGGTGGCAAAGAAGTAAAACTGCTAACAAGTATTTTCTAAGCCTCTCAGTGCCAAAACAGAATATTTATGACACAGAAGACATATGTAGATAATATTTTACGCGGTAGAATTATCGGCCGCCTGGAATGTGGGTGTACTCAGATGGAAGTATCCGTGAAACTTGGAATTGCCCAAAGTGCAATCTGTAGACTTTGGAAACGATTCCAAATTGATGGAAATGTCAGAAGACGCCCCAGTACGTGTATTCCCCGTGTTACAACCACAAGTGAAGATCGTTATTTGGCAGTAACTGCCAAAAGAAATAGACGGAGCACAGTTTCAGACCTGTCTTGTCAGGTATCTTCAGCCGCGAGTTCCACTGTTTCAAGGAAAACCGTCTATAGGCGTTTGGGAAATATTGATCTGTATGCTCGTAAACCTGTTAGATGTGTTCCACTCACGGCAACTCACGGTCGCCTGAGATTAGCCTGGAGTAGAGAGCATGCAATGGGGACATCGTTACAGTGGGCTTGTGTAATAATTTCGGACGAGTCCAGGTTTAGCTTGCAGTCTATTTCATGTCGGACATTCATATGGAGAACGTCAGGCACCCGTTACCACCGAGACAACATCATTGAATGACTTCGTTACGGTGATGCAGAATTGCTCATTTCGGATGGAATTACTCTGGGCTCCAGAACAGATCTACATGTTCAAACCGGAACCATGACAGGCCAGATTTATCAGGACATTACTCTGAAACAAATGTACGTTTGTTTAGGGGTGCCATGGGCTCAAAAGTAGTGTTTATGAATGATAACGCCCGTCCTCACCAAGCAAACATCGGATATGAATGCCTTAAAGCTGAGGATATTACCCGTATGGACTGGCCAGCATTTTCGTCTGAGTTGAATCCTATAGAGTATGTATGGGATATGCTTGGCTGACGGGTTGCAGCCCTTTAATTTAACCTCTGCTACATGTGTTACGAAACTTCGGAGAGCATTGCTTGCTGAATGGAGTAATCTTCCCCAAGATCAGCTTGATAATTTGATACTTAACATGCCTAGTCGTTGTGCGGACTGTATTTCATCATCTGGGAGACGTACAATTTATTAACCATCATATCAACCATATAATGTAAAGTTTTTTAAGGGGGGTAATTTTTGTAATTGCTCTAGAGAGCAACAATTGTAGATTTATGTATGTTATCATATATATATACACCATCGTTTTTGTTCTTTTTCTTTTGTTTAATAAATGGGCTTGACGAATAAGTCATTTTTGTTTTGTTTCCGTACCTTTATTTAGTAAAACTGCCATTATCCTTAATTTATGGACATGAGAGTAAATTTACCTGTGAAGATTTGTTTAACGCATTAACTGATTTGCCCGAACGCTGTTTGGGACACTGGAAGTTTGAACAAATTGGTTTGCCCGTACGGCGTTCGGGAATCGATATTTTCTCTTTTCCCGCTGTGATATTTTTCATTCTTTTTAAAAGACTGTATTAACATTATTGTCTGTGTAAATAAAATCTTCCATCCGTTTTTTTTTTTTTTGTTGTTTGTTTGGGGGGGGGGGGGGTTAAGAGTTTACACTACTGATTGAAAAAGACCAGGATGATAATGTAAAGTCTTTGGGAGAGTTATTTTCAAATATCTCGCTTGTATTTTAATATTTTGCTTCAAATTGTACCACATAAAAAAGATTTCTGAATAAAAAATATCATTCGAAACTGAGAAGTTTTAATTTATGGTAAGTTTTTTTGAATTAATTTTTTGTAAAACATGTAAAACAGTCTTCATTGCATACAGAGGTGGTTGCAAAAAAGCGACCATTTAGGATATTTGTGTTTCTAAATTCTGAAATAGAAAATAGTTTTATATTATTAATTATGGTAAAAATAAAAATAAATCTTGCATTTTCCTATTCTATCAAGTATGATTGATTATATGCATTAAAAAAATGTGACTTTTTTGGAAACATTTCTGGTAAAAAAAATAGAATAGTTAAGGGGTTAAATGCTTTAGATGTGGTGATTTCTCCGGGAAAAAATGCAATTTAGGATTCCGATATGCAAGCATTATTTGAGGAAGGTGATAAAAAAAGCAAGATTAACTTGTGGAGGCATTAACCCTTTGAGCTCGGATGGATAAATTTCTTCAAAATTCCTTTTGTCAGATTGGCACCAATATGTTACAAAGAAAAAAGTCGCTTTAAGATATAGACGAAAAAAATGCATTAAAGTTTTTTCAAATAAATTTGGTCGAATATTCCGGTACCATTGTGACAACTCGGAATTAAAGTGGTAGAAAATTCAACCATCAGAGCTGAAACTGTTTCACATGACTCTCCAAAGTATTTCCAAACACTTACATGGCCTGGAAGAAATTTAAAAGGAAGGAAAATGAATGCCGCATGAGGTGATTGAGAGACAGATGAAAAATCGAAGAGCCATTACCGAAATTTTGCTTTTGCGCACAGAAGAAAGAATTTCCTGTATCGAATTGTAATTGGCGATGAAAAGTGGATATATTTCAAGAATTCCAAATGCAAAATATCGCGACTTTCACCTTTCGAAGCATCAGCATCGAACGGCACGGTCAAATCTCTTCGAAAAGAAGGTAATGCCCAGCGTTTGGTGGGACGAAAAACAAATCATGTACTATGAGCTGCTGAAACCGGGCGAAATTGGTAATGGGCACCAATACTGCCAAAACTAATTAATTTGAACCATGCGTTGCTCAAACAACGACCAGAATGAGACACCAGATAGAAAGGAGTGATATAGCAGCACGGCAAAGTTCCGTGCTGCCGCAATTCCATCGTTCACCAGAATGCTGAAATAGGATCTGCTACGCAACCACGAAATTAGCCAGACCTGGCCCCTTCCGATTGTCACTTGTTCTGGTCGATGGCGTATGACTTAGCTCGGAAAAACTTGGTTAATTTCAAAGAGGTACAAAATTGATTGGATAAATGATTTCGGTTAAAAACGCGTCATTTTATCGTCTGGGCATTCACGTATTATCAGAGAGATGGCAAAAATGAGCACATAGCGAGGCACAATACTTTCAATAAACCATTTTTTGTATTTCTCTTGAAATTTTCTATTTTTCACGGGTCAAAAAAACTCCGAAACTTATTTGCGCACCTAGTATAATTTCGTTAAAATGTATACACATGCAGGTCATAGTTAAGAAGTTTTTTGCGGTTTTGTTTTCTTATTGCGTTTTTTAATTAGTTAAATCGTGAGAAATGTATACAAAAGGGAAAAGAATGTAAAAGAGAAAATATTTGCATAACGACATTTTAGGGAACACTAATTTAGCCAATATTCCTTAACCCCATTTAAGACTTCAATGCACTCCACCTGTTACTGTTCTTGTTTCTTGTTTTGAAATTGCTTATCCTCTTTATTTGTTGACACGATATAACAATTTAAAAATATCTTTTATTTGGTATTGCGAAAGTTTGCAATAGAGTTTGCAAACTAGTTTGCAAGAAGTTTGAAATTGGCTATTCTACATTTAGTGTCCGATTTCTTTGCTATTTTAAAGTTCTTTACTTGTCCAGGTACATTTTTAATGAAATTTTATAAATTTGATCCTATAATAAAAAGTAAAGGTTTAAAAATACAAATTATTAAACTGGGATGGATTTTTTTTTTTTTTTTTTTTTTTTTTTTTTTTACATGATTTTTATTATCTTCAAAATTGTTGACATTGATCATATTTAACTATTATATCTATAATGGATCAGAAAATGAAACATAATTGTGAATATACCGGGTGCATCATAAATTCGGGCAAACTTTAAAAATTCATAATAAAAGAAGTAATGCTCGGAAAAATTTTCGGTTTCCGCGAGTGTGATCTGGCGGATTTTGGATTTTTTTTCCATGTATGATAAAATATGATTTCAAAAGTAACCGATAGAGGGCGCTTTCACATCATAATGAGGCGTTTTATACAAATTAGTCTGGAAATAAAACACCTGAGATTCGTCATTCGATATCAGCATCATGCTAACGTAACCAAATCGATCATTCACAGTTAAACTTTCCTACAAGAATAGTGAATCCACAACTATTGCATTACAAAAGTTTCGCACGAGGAAAAGACTTAGTTGCAAAAAAATCTCTATTTTATTGAATGGGAAACTATGGGTGGAACTTAAGATGCCATTCGATGGCATCCATGCCAACATGCTACACTCAACTGTAACAGACGCATTGACACGCTTAATACCTGGTGGTAGTGGTCATGTTGAGCATCTTTTACTACCTTAAATTAATCGCACAGTGTCATGTTATTGTAATTTGTATCATTATTTGTTTGTGTTTGCTTGAATTTCATAAAACGTCTCAATATTGAGTGTGAGCGCTACCTATTGGTTATTTTTTAATCATTTTTTATTACACATGGAAGAAAAATCCAAAATTTGTCTGAAAATACTCGCGCAAACTGAAAAATTTTCCGAGCATTATTTCTTTTATTATGGATTTTAAAATTTTGCACGAATTTATGACGCACCCTTTATTGAATTATAATGAAAGCGCTGACATATTATTTATTTTAAAATTTAAAGATATATCTTAATTACGTTTTTAAAAAGTATTTAAATTATAATAGTCGTAAATGTTGTAAAATTTATATTTATATGGTACAGTTTGAAAAACAACCTAAAACAACCTAAAAGAAAAAAGCAAAAAAGCATTGCTTTTTTTTCTTTTCAAATTTTGAAATCTAATTTCGGAGATAATGCAATGAGAATGATGCCATGTTGATAAACGTATACAAAAAAATTTCTGCTTTACGAATTAAAGCACTTTTTAAATGTCACTTTTAGTGTCTTTAGTAGAAATTTTAATCGCTAAATCCAGAAATAAAAATTTGGAAATCGATATTTTGTCTTTAAAACCCATTCTTGTGAATAAGGGGCAGAGTCAACAATTTTCTTTTTGAGTTCATTGAGCTCATACTTCCTAAAATTTTTTTGTTAAATATAAAATTAAAATTAGTTATGTTGTAATCTTTTTTAGATGTCAATTTATCGACAAATAATATTTTGTACTCTTGGATAAATTGACTCAAGAAACCTGAATATGCTAAAAAATGCTTCTATTTCTATAATTTTCTTGAAAAAAAAAAAGAGATTTTTTTCGTATTATATATTTACATTGAAAATATTTTTTCTTTTCAGTTTTTGCAATAGGACATCATCATTTTGAAGAGTATAATAATCCCTATCGATTACTTTTACTCTCTTTTATGAACAATAAAAGAGAAAATTAATTCTCACCAGATTCCATTAAAAAGTACAACATAATAATAAAAAAAATTAGCCCTTGAACTAATATTAATTTCGAAAAAATAGTATAACATCTTTGGATTCTCATGAATATTTGGTATTCTTTTCAGCTCATTAATCCTCCTATTCTTAAAGAAGTAACTGTAAAATACAAACACGCAGTCTGATTTTAAAATAATTAATAATATTTCGACGCGAAACTTTCGAGAGTGTAACATTTTATGGCACAATATGGAATTCCTTGCCACATAAGATGTTGCGAATGTCCTCAATAACACTTTGAATAAAATTTCACGATTGCTTTACGACAAGCATATGATAACTTCAAACATAAAGATTTATTTAATTCCAATATTTTACTAATTTAAAGGGGGTTTTTTTTTCGTATTTTTCAAAAAAGGAGATTATTTCTTTACAACTTGCTCTACTGTATGAAAACTATAGGTAAAATAGTGTGCAATAAAAATTTAGCAAATTATGGCTGTCAATAAAGAAAATGAAACAATATATATACAGAATAATATTGCATTTTTCTTTGACATTTTTGGCTATTACAATTACCTACATTTAATTATCATTATAGTCATAAAAAATACATCTCAACAATTGAATTTATGCATGAAAAAAAAAATCTTTATATTTCTACATAGATATTTCTTTTATTTTTAATCATATTATTATTATCATTATCATTATTAATATAATTATAAAGATACATGAAACTTTATGCCTCACTAAATGAATTAAATGGTGTAGGTTTTAGAGGAATATCACCAAATAAATCCAAGGTAGTTAAATTATTACAGGATCTCTTTTTGTGTTGATTATAGTACGATTTAAATTTCTTTGATTTTTTTCTCCTTGTACATTATGCGAATCTTAAATACAATTTTAGAATTTATTTAAATAAGTTTTAAGCAGAAAAATGTGAAAATCATTATTGTACAACGAAAAGGACTTCATCAATCAATGTCTACTTCAAACGGAATAAGCATTCCTAAACACTACCTGAATTAGGATCAAAAACGAAAATTATATATGCACTTATAGAGTTTATCTTATGTTTATAGAACTTATAGTAAATCACATGGTAAAAATAGACACATATTATCATTGTAAGAATCATCACAATAGAAAAGGCATAATCCTGATGAAAAGAGTTGCAAGTATGTCATTAAGGCTTTGATATCTTTGCCGGCAAAGGCTCAATTCACTCTTAACTAAAAGGAAAATGGCGGGGGAGTGCATGTCCCCCCTCTGAAAAAGGAAAGCAAATCATTGTAATTACGAGTCGGATTTTGGGAGAAACACAGGGCTGGGAAGTGGACGTAGAGGACTACACTGTAGCCGTTACAAGCTTAAAATGATGCTACTGAGTAATTCGCACTCTATTCTGAACCTGTTTTTATCGGAGTGACAGCCATATTCAGTTGACCCTCATCGGCGTGAATCTGACGTCACCGGGTCTTATTGCTCGCATCTCCAGATGATTGTGCGTAGCTGTTGCTTGATGGATGAAACGGTCAAAGAAAATGTTTTTTCTTTCCTAGAAACGGAAAGTAACAGAATTTACACAAGGATAAAACTTGGATATTGGTGATAATACATTCTAGATAAACTCAGCGATTTATTTATTTCTGATAAAGGAAAAAGGTAGGTAGATAAAAAGTGATTTTTGACCCTCTCATAGGGACAATTTTATTTTGTTAATTTTATTATTATTATTATTGTTTACCAACAATTTAGGGTGTATATTTACTATACTCATGATTTTTTTTATTTTATTATTATTTATTTATTTCATTTCATTTCATTTTATTTATTTATTTATTGAAGATTCCTTAATTGTGTGATAAAATACGCGAGTCTTTGCTTTAGTTTGCAAATTTTAATGTATTTTAACTATACATTTTTTTATATATACTGGGTGACCACTCTCAATGGTTTCCAATGCCTAATTTCTAAATCGTTACTGACATATAGTTCAAATTACAAAAATATTTTTAAATGAGGTAAAAAATTATTTTTAAAGCCATGTACATCAATAAAAAAATTCTTTAAAAGTTACAAATTTTAAATTTTAATACAGTCCTCGGGTCCTATAATTGACATTTAGTAAAAATTTCCAATTATACTAATAAATAAGGCAAAAAAAAAAAAAAAAGTTCCATTCATCTAAAGCTAAAATTTACCAAGTTGTGAAAGTTTGACTTGCATGACTTATGTCAATTTTTTGCATCCAAACACAGATGAGTTCGTCCATGCTTCGGGGGATTATACACAAAGTGCCTAAAGGACTTATTTTGCATGTACATTTCTGCACTGCAGCTAAAAGGAGTCATTTTGAGCAAGTTTAAATATAGCTTTAAATTTTATTAATTAAATTTTCGGTTAAATAATCTAATATTATTTTAAAATATGTATCATTTTGCAAAGCATTGAGACTGTTGCTTTTTATAGTTTCAATTAACAAAAATTCTGCTTTTTTTAAATTATAATTTTAGTAAAAAATCGTGTATTTTTCTTTAATATGTCAGAATGCGAATAGACTGAAAATTTATTTTTTGATGTTAATTTTATTCTTATTTGTTATATATATGCATAGATACATATATGTATACATGTGGGAGTGTGTGTGTGATATATACAGTCATCGCAAAAAAATCTTGACATTTGCGATTTTAGATGTTTTGTTAAATATCTAGAAATATACTTGAGAAATGATTCTGAAATTCCATATGTATAAACAAAATAGTACAGGTCATATATTTTCGAGAATATTTTTCCAAAATCCAATAGGGGACCGTCAACAAACTAAAAAAGAACGAATATCTTTTGGATAACCCTGTCAAAACTAATGTAGCTAAAGCGTACAAACTTCCGATTATGATTAAGTGGCTTATGGCAATAAATTGTGTTCATTTTTATGCGGCTAGCATGTATACTCGTTGAGAAATTAAAGTTTTTATAAAAACGCTCCCAAATTTTGCCAAGTTTTTTTGCTTATAATTTGTAGAGTTCTTAATAAAAAGCAATGTTCTTTTCAGAAAATATGAGAAAAGACATTATACATAATACCCTGTTATTAAAATTAAAAATTATTAATATCTGTATAAAAAATGAGCAAGTTTACTAAATACATTTTCACTGCACACGTGTCAACTCTATTAAAATTTCATTTGCATGCTGTGTTAGCTAAATATATAGAGGAACTTTTCTAAAAATTTCAAAATTATAGCTTGAATATTCTGAAAATTATCGTCGACAGAATAAGATCAAAATCCGTTATTTCCATAATGAAACAAAAATATGAGGAGCTGTGCAATACTGTGTAGACACTATTCAACGGAATATGGATACAACCCCTCTTTTTTTTTTTTTTTTTTTTTTTTTTTTTTTTTTTTTTGTTTCATTTTGGAAATATCGGATTTTGATGTTATTCTTTAGACAATAACTTTCAGAATTTTCAAGCTATGATTTTGAAACTTTAAAACAAAAGTTGCTCTATACATTTAGCTAGCACAATATGCAAATGAATTTTTTATAGAGTTGACGCATGTGCAGTGAAAATTTATTTAGTAAACTTGCTCATTTTTCATACAATTATTAGTATTTTTAAATTTTGATTACAGGGTATCATGTACAATATCTTTTCGCATACTTTCTGAAAGGAACATTGTTTTCTATTAAGAACTCTGCAAATTATAAGTAAAAAACTTGGCAAAATTTGGAACTGTTTTTATAAAAACCTTAATTTCTCAACAAGTATTCCTGCTATCCCCATAAAAATGAACTCAATTTATTGCCATAAGCCATTTAATCATAATCTGCAGATTGAACGCTTTTGCTATATTAGTTTTGACAGGGCAATTTTTTAATTTTGACAGGGTTATTCAAAAGATATTCGTTCTTTTTTTAATTTGTTGACGGTCTCCTATTGGATTTTGGAAAAAATTCTTCTCGAAAATATATGACCTGTACTATTTTGTTTATACATCTAGAGTTTCAGTGTCATTCCTCAAGTATATTTCTAGATATTTAACAAAACATCTGAAATTGCAAATGTCAAGATTTTTCTTTTTTCTTTTTTTTTTTTTTTCTTTTCTTTTTTTTTTTTTTTTTTTCGGTGACTGTATATCTGACCATTAGTTATATTTCTGTAAATTTGTCAATGAACTTCGTTTAGAAGTAAAAAAGAAGGTTCCACTATAAATAGCTATTACTTGGACAGTTTTAATCATACAAGAATGGAGAATTTTCGCCTTATTTCTTAGCGTAATAAGGTATTTATATTAAATATAACTTATAAGGTGAGGTAAGCGTATAAAAACTTAAATTTCGCAATTAAAAAGATATATTTACTCAAATTACTATTAAAATACTTCTTTAACTCATTTAAAAGATTAATTGGAACTATATATCTATGCCGAAACATTTAGGAATTAGCCACTGGGCAACTTTAAGAGTTGGAAACCCTATATGTATGAAACTCTAAAATCATCATAGTAGTTTTTATGTATGTTAATATGTGAATGAAAGGAATAACATTAAATAATAGGATAATAATAACGTAAACATATTAAAAGATAAAACATACAAAAAACTACGATTGTTTTGTGAGCGCTTCATGCAAGAAAAATTAAATTTATATAATTAAAATATATTAAAATTTGTTAAATAAATGTATGCTTTTGATATTCTATAATATCTTCACATAGAAACTAATTGAAGAGGCAATAAATATCTATCCTAAATTATATATTAATGTAAAAAAAATATCTTAGAAAATAATGCTCTGTGAGTAGTAGAAAAAGGTCGTTCCGACCCCAGCAGGAGCCATAAGCTGTGGAGCTCTGAAGCAACTCCTCCGCCTGTTCCTCCTCTTTCTTCTCCCCCTGCCGTGAATAAAGAGGTTCCTCATCCTGCAAAAAACTGTGTGATTTTTTCTAAGCCAGCTTTAACATGAAGTTTAATGAGAAATTTAGTTAATTTCAAGATAATTAATTTTTGGAGAAATAATTTTATTTTTGAATATTTGTTAGGTGATTATCATATTGATAACAAGGCGTAGAACCAATATAAGGAGAAATGTCCAAGCCGGGGACCCGGAACCCTTGAATAGCGCTCCAAGTGATCTACCATTTAAGCGAAGACGATGCCCAGCGTGTCATTTCTCTCATATTTTGCTTGTAAGGCTGCAACTGCAGCACAAAAAGATAACGTCTACATGAGCCCACACAACTGTGGCGTAACATTAGACACAAATAAACCCAGCATCTGTGAAATACATATTTAATTATAATTAATTTTTCAATTAATTATCAGCAGTGAAATTACGCTTGAAATTAGTGAATATTTAATAAGTGATTATCACATTGCTAACAAGGCGTAGAATCAACAGGTTTGTGTGCTCATGTAGACGTTATCATCTTGTGCTGCAGCTGCAGCATTACCAACAAAATATGAGTGAGAAATGACAAGTTGAGTATCGTCCTCGTATCTTAAATGGTAGAGCACTTAGAGCGCTATTTGAAGGGTTCCGGGTTCGATCCCCGGCTTGGACATTTTAACTATGTTGGTTCTACGCTTTGTTAGCAATGGGATACTCGCTTATTAAATATTCAATAATTTCAAGCGTAATTTCACTGCTGATAGTAAATTGAAAAATTAATTATAATTAAGTATGAATTTTATTTTACTTAATTAACTATACTAAACTATATACTTAACTATACTATAATTAATACTTTTTTTAAATTTTTTAGCGAACTATAGATTAAGGTGTAATTTTCAATTTTACAAGAAAAATAAAATTTTATTTAATTTTGGAACATAAGAAAAATTTTGAATGAGAATTTTTTTAAATGTGGATGTAAAAATTAAGATAGTAATGGAAGTAGGAAAGGTATAGAATTTTGAATTTCTGATGTTAGACGATAAGAATTTTTTAAAAGATTTTAATAAAAAAATATAAAAAGGATTCATTTAGTTCTGCCTTCTAGCGGGTTGAACCTAAAGTAATTAAAAATAGTTACAAGTTGAGATGGGGTTTAAACACTCAAAAAGTATAATGATGTCTCAGTGGTTTTAGCTATTGCCCTGACCACAAAGCCATGCTTGCATGCCTTGGAAAGAATTTTTTAAGAACAGGTGTGTAATGCCCCATCTCCTGCTCCTTCTGTGCGGAGTAAAGGCCTCCTGTTCCACCATCTGCTCCTCCTCTTGCTCTTTTCGTAGGCAATAAAGGACTCCTCTGTCTGCTGCTTATTATTATTATTATTATTATTATTATTATTATTATTATTATTATTATTATTTAAGATGAGAGTGTAATTAGGGGATTTATGGAGGGGATTGGAATTTTTTAAATTATAAAGCTGCTCTTCTTGAATATGCAGTCAGTATAATTCTAGTAAGTTATGTGTTTTCGGGCAACTCGAGTTGATATTCTTTTCGCTCTTTTCTTTTCACCTTTGTATGATTTAACAGAATACATATTGGCCTTTAGACCAACAAGCGCATATGCAGTTAGTCCACACATATCATCCTTAAATTTTCCGATTACCTTCTTGTTTTCCCCCTGAATGTAGTGGACGATTTTTTGGGGGTAATCAGAGAAATCTAAGAGTGATGCTTTCTCTTCCATGTCTTTTTTCATGTCTGGTGTCGTCATATGGTAAGTTAATGAGTCCATATCGGAAATAGTAAAATTGCTTGACCTTAATACGTCGGTTGTATGAATTCATGATGAAATTCGTACGTAAAACATTTTGATAGTTCCAAAATATTAAATCCCCCATAAATACGACAATTCATAAATATTCTTGGTTTGATCTTTTCTCATCCACCAGTTCATGACCAAACTGTTTAAAATTCTTATAGTTCGGTGATGCTACCAAATTTTGAGATCTTTGTTCATCATGACATAATTCTTTTTCTCAGGTTTTCAACTGTTCTACCATAAATCGAATTGTTTGATGATTTAAAGAAATATTTGTCAAACGATGAAGTCGCCTGTGTTCGTTTGTGAGTGTTGAAGGCTAAGTACACAGCTGCCAACTCTCCGGGGTTTTTTTTAACCCGGAAATATTTAATATAAATGTTTGCCTTGTTTAATCGACTGATTATGGCGATTTGAAATGATAAAATGTACTATAAAATTTTTCCGGGCCAAAAAAGGGAGATGTTAGCAGCTATGCTAAGTATTTCTCGAGCCAGTGTGCTTGGTTAAATTTTTGGACTTCGTGAATTTTATGAAACTTAATCCTTGTTTTAAGTATAATTTTAGTTTTTGGTAGTGATATACTAATTTTCTTTGTCTAATAAATTAAAGATGCATTAAAGTATCCTTTTAAATACTTGATTATTGAGAAGGAACTTGGCATAAGGAGAAAACATGTCTTCGGTAACTGTTAGTCTTTTGAGAGTAAATTGGTAATCGCTATGTAATGAATGTAATTCCTTCCAATATATCAAGTCTACATCGAAAATTTAAGCCTTCAGACAACTCGTCACTTAAGTTCATGACAAATTCTTCCATAAACTGGGTAGTGCCCACCCATTGAAATTCCCCATATGGAAGAACTTGGGACATTTCCCAACCATACACATTATTGGCATCATAATAAATGATGCAACTGGACAATTCTTTATCTTTATAATTCGGAGTGGATTTATTGTTTGCTTTTGCAAATCTATTTGAAATTTGTGACACTTCTCTTCTTATGCCTTCTTCTATAAACATTAACACATTAGTGTATTGTAATAGTTCGAGCTTCACATCGCACATTTTTAAGCAGGCATTCCAAGAAAGTTTTGGTGGCGTATATACATGAACTGTGTCGATATCATAAAATTTTCTGCGTAATTTTCAAAATTTGGAAAAACGCCAGCAAGTAATAAAACGTCTATTAGAACATAAAGATCACGGAAGTCACCTAAGGTGTTAATGTTAAATGTTTTCACACATTTAACGTTTAATATTCTTCTTCTTCAACGTCTTCTTCAGTTAAAGTTTTAAAAATTTCAGAAGGCGGGGGGAGTTCTTTATCGTTAAATTTATCAAAAAGATGTGATATAATTGTAAGGGAAAATTCCCTTTCTGCGAAGCAAATTTAAATCGGTATTATCGGGAAAACTTTCTTTCAGAATATGGCATTCGTTAACATCTAAATTTTGGACCAGATTTTCAGAGGATGTTGGTAAGAACCGAAAGCTATCCAAGAAAACTAATTGAACAGCACCAGTTCGGTTTATGCATTTTAAACGTAATAAAGTTTTCTAATGTTTTAGAAATCAGATCAGTTTGGTGGCTTTTAAATTTACCAATATTTGTCATTACATGATGCCCGTCTTGCGTAAATTGTGAAAAACCACAAGAATAATTTTCGGCTGTTTATAACTTAAGTTGCCTCTACATGTGCAACATCTCTGAAGGCATCTGAGAGATGGCAGTGATTCCTTGTGCATTTTTCACCTAAGGCTTATTTGCAAATATGACAAGCATCAGCTTCTCGAAATTCTTTTTCTTGAAGAGGAAAAAACTCCATCGGTTGAACATTCACTAAAATTTCTCCCAACTCGTCTTTTTCTTCACCAAATTTGAGACAAAAGCCTCGCTATAGCGTCGGTTCATGTGTACACTTCAGCAGGTTTTAGATGTTTGCTGTTGGGGTCAGTAATCACATAGTCATATCCGTAGGAATATGCTTAAATGTTTTCTCTGTGAAAGATAATTGACATGATGGTGCCACCAAATGCACGGAATTAACAGACTTTCAAAGTCTGTATATATGGTGAAGGCTATAGGATGTTTCTTCTGAGTTTTAGAAAATTCAAGTATATGGTTAGTTTCGTCTGGCCATTTGAATGCTTTGAACTGCATGTTTTTTGCATAATTTTGAATCTTCTTGTGATAAGATTGGTTTCGAAAATTCGCGGAAGCTAAGAAAACTGCAGTGTTGTGCATCGTGATGTTTTGTGCCATTCCCTAACAATCTTGAAAAGCCATTTTTCTCAGAGTATAGTGCTGGGTTTTTTTCGTGTGCAATTAATAATAAATTTATTACATCAGGGTCTTACTTTTCTGACATGTGTAAGAGAGTAGTATGGTCCACTTCATATCCCAGCACATCAGTTCTTAAATTGTAGCGATTTTCAACTTGTTTTATTCATGAAAATCCATTATTCATTTTTCAATTCATTATCAACTTGAAAACTCATTATTAAAAAATTCATTACTTAGTCAATTCGCAAGATATCAAATCCGCTTAAATTTAATGTAAATCTTCTTAATATAATCTACAACTTTTATTGTGACAAGTATGTGATAAGACCACCTTTTACAAAATAATAATAATAATTTAGTAAAAAAAGATTGAACAAAAAATTATCGTATTGCCGTGATTCTGATAAAACCAGCTTAAATAGAAAATGAAACTAAACACTCGTGAAAAACAGCCAGATAAAATTTTTAAACTGGGTTTATCACTAATCTTGATTTTATTTTTGCTTCTGAAATTAACATTTAACTTTAAAAAATACCTGCGCTTGTAAGCCAAGACGGGAATATATATATACTTTTTTCCCTAAAAAACTATATACATTGAAATAAAAATTGGATTTGAAAGTATTTATTACATCTTTAACACACACAAACATTTATATATATATATGTTTAAAAAAGGAAATAGAGGTGTTGTAGTTGTTGCAAATTCTAAAAGGTTAGCTGGCACTTTTCGTCACATTCTAATAAAACATTTTCAACAATTTTTTTCTAGAGAATCATATAACATTGTTATTAATATTTTTTAAGACTGTTGAATTTCAAAGACTGTTCATTTGTTAAGATTATTCAATTTCGCTGCTTAACAAGCACGAAACCTTGCACGAAAGACTTCATCAGTGTTAAATTTAAAAATATTACAAAAAGTGATAAGAATATGCATCATTCAGGTAAAAAGCCCCTAAAAGCTAATCATTCCATTAAAAAATATAGAGCATGTAGTCCATCAATTTTTGCTAAATGATTTTACCATTTTTCGTGACATCCTTATATTTCACATTAAAATAATTAGTCTATTTTATTTATTATTTTTTTTTTAACCTTCAAAATTGTCTCTGTTGTTAAAATATATGTTATGGATAAAATCTGAATTTGCATATGAGTGAGACAGCTTGAATTACTTACTATTGCGAGCTTAGTTTCTTATGCAAAACTTGTTTGTTGCACCTTTTAAAAATCGTCTAATTTTTTTAATCAACCTATATAGTGCAAATATAAACCAAAATACTTATAAAACTATGTTCAAATACACATATGGAATTATTTATTTCCTTCCCAGAAATAAAGGAAATGGTCATCTTACTTTAATCATAATAAGATGAAGTATCAAATATGTGGACTGACGAAAATATCCTAAAGATATTGCAATGCTTGGTCACGTGGTAAAATAAACCGGAATGACATGCAGCAGAGATTGTTAATGAGAAATTAGCAATTCGCCATTGAGTAAGACTTCTTATACTTGCTAATTGAGGTCTTGATTTTCATGCTTGCTACTTTTGATCTTTTTTCTTCTTAAAACTTCATTCATAAATTTTGTCAAGCATGTTTAATAATAGTACGCATTTTGAATGCTTGTCTTCCAATGATATAAAAATATCAAAAGAAGAAATAAAATTTTCTTTATAAAATAAATCAGTTGATCATCTTATAAATAATTGTTGAGATTAGTTTTATGATAAAATTATTTAGAAATTGGGTTTTAACTATTTTTCATTTTAAGTAAATATATATTATTTTTCTGAAAAAAATATTCATTCACTGTTAATAAATTATGATTGAAAATTATGTCGTTTATTTTCCATACAATATTACTCTTAATCTGGATAGATAATAAAATTAGCATGAATAAATATTTTATATTATAACTAACTCATTTTTATCAAATGATATTATTAAAATTTTATGTATTATTATTTAGCATGGGAGCTATATTTATTATTTATATTATTTTTTCACTGTCGGAATATTGTTTTTAAAGCATATGATCTTAGAAAACTTTTCAGATTTTTTTTCTTTTTTGTGGGTGTGTGCGTTACACCGAAAGATAAATTTAACCGCCAATTTAATTATGAAGAAGCAGCAGAGTTCGCCCGCTACGCTGTTCGGTTTCTTTAAAGGAATCTTGAATCAAACGAAATGCATGAAGTAAAGATTAAAAAAAAAAAAAACTGTATTACCTCTCTCTCTCTCTAATTAAATATCTATGAGTGCTGCCTTATTCGAATAATCTTGCATTATCCCAGTGTTGCCAGTGGGCTACTTTTTTAAAATTCAGATTTCTTGGTTGGCACAACTTTTTTGAAACGGTAAATTCCTTTTGTTTTCTCCTTAATTGTTATGGCATTGAATAAAGCACATTTTGTCATTTGTAAAAGGTGGTGCCAATCAAGAATCTTAATTTTAAAAAAGTAGCCCATCTGGAAACAGTGCATTATCCGGTTCAAAGTCGACATTTACGACATATTAGACAAAATAGCTCTAAAATAACTGAAGTACTTATCTTTAACTATTTTTAGTAGATTTGATATCTTGAATTTTCTGCTTCTACCTAAAACAGCTGCAAAGATATGGTGAAGTTTCTTAAAAATATGACCACCCCATTAAACCCTCTTAGGTTGAAATAGCATCCTAACCGTGCTTTTTGTCCCATAATCTTTAAATTAAAAGATTTTTTCAATTTTTTTTCAACATAAAATTTATATTAATGTTTTTTTTTTAAATTATTTATTTGTTTCATTTCGTAATATGAATAAATTTGCAAAGTAACCTTACACAAACTCTCATACAAATACATTGCATAGCTATTATTTTATGAATCATTAAATATACATGAAAAATTCTGCAGGACATTTAAAGTGATAAAATACATGTTTAATTTCGTTTCAGTAGATCAGTTATCATCATATTCATGCCACTGTCTAAAACTGTCGATGAGGCATAGCAGAATGACCTAAAAGTTTCTTTCCTTCCGTTAATCCTTTTGCAAGTGGGAGGGAAGAATTTCTATAATCAATGAAATAAACGTTTAATATTTTTTAAATAGATTTGTTATCGTGAATTTCATGCTTCTATCTAAAACTGCTGCTGGAATATGACTAGTGATGGGCAAATCTTCGAAAATTTACCAATCGGAAAAAATCGGCATCGTAAAAAAACAATCGATAATATTATCGATTACTTCTGTGAATCTGAAATCCAGATGTTCTACTATCGATTATCAAAATCATTATTTTTGCATGCTTATAAAATAGAGTTTAGTAAATACATGGAAACTAAAAACAGATAGAATAAAGAAACAACAAACCGAAGGGAAATTATATTATACATTTATCCACAATAGTAGATAAGTCATGTGACGACGCCCTCTGGTTACAAAATAAAGAAAATTCACGAGTAAGTATAAAAAGATAAAGTGGTTTAAACATCAAAAGTTAGAATTTTTCGGCAATTAGCAGCAAAATGACCAAATAAAAGAGAATAAAAATTACCCCTGGTGGCAAAAACAGGATGGTGAATGAGAACAATATTTTTTATTAATTTTTTTCTATGTCATTTGAGTGTTTCATATTGTTTTATTTAATTAGTCTCATAATTATCCCTTTATTAGAAGTTCTCCTACGCTAAACATAACGCTTGGAGAATCAAGTGAAGTACATAATATGAATAAGTTGTCACAGGGCTTTTCAACGATATATCACGTATGTTGGCTAAATTTTAAGTTCTCCCCGTGGGGCACATCGAGGAGAGGGGAGAGAAATGTATAACATGAAATAGTGGTCACAGAGTTTTCTAAAGATGTGTCCCATGAGGGATGTCGTCAAAAATTAGAAAAGAGCACCCAAAGGGTTCCTATTATCACGCTTCCAAGAAAACATCACAATCATCCCCCTCTCCCCTTTATTTGAAATTTTCATACATTATAAATTAGATTTATCGAAGGAATCCGTAAAAAATCCGATCTAAAATGATAAAACTGCCGCGATTTAAAAAAACATCGAAAAATTTTTCCCGGGGGGGGGGGGGTAGGGTCAAATTAGGGAGGAGGGAAGAAAATTTTATAATATCAAAGAGTAGTTCGAGGGCTTTCTAATGATATATCGCATGACGTGTTCAAAATCTTTTTTTAAACTTTTGACTCCTACTTTACCCTCCCCCCCCCCACACACACACACCACCACCACCGATGGAAATTTTAAAATCGCTAAAACAAGAATTCAATTATTTTTTAATAGATTTATTTTCAGGAATTTCACGCTCCCACTTAAAATGGCTGCTGAGATTTAGCAGAATGTTAAAAAATTTTCTACTCCCTATTTTATCCCTTTAAGGGGGGGGGGGGAGGGTTCAGAAATCCATTCTTAGTGCACGCTTACGTCATAAGTAGCATTTTCTCCCCAATTTTCATGCTTCTAGGTTTAGTAGTTTGGGTTGTATGTTGATTGTATGTCAGTCAGGGGAAACTACTTTATATTTATATAGATAGATAGATATCATGTTAAAGATTTCCGTATGTATTTTAGTTAATGTAGAAAACAAATTTGCACTCTAATTACCATCTATTAAGTATCGAGTTTTTAAATACTACAGTGCGGATGATATAGCAATAATCTTAGAAATAATCTGGCAATTTTACACACGGGAGTCGAGAAGAAAGTTTGCAGAACGTCTTTTGGACAATTTGTAATTAATGCAATAGTATTATTCATTTTTGTATTCAAACATTTGAAATCCAAAATTTGTAATGCGCAGAGAAGTAAACTGATAAATGGGCTGACATTTCAAGATGTAACATGAGTGCTTAAGACTTTCCATAAGTTTTAAAGGATAGCTTACAAGAAAATCTTACAAATTAAAACTGTTTATTTTTATAGTTAAATATTTGAGAATCAAAAGTTGCAACTGATTTACAAAAAACTATCTGAAAAGTGGTTTGACAATTCCACAAACAGGAAGTGTGTTAAAACATACCATAAAATTATCAGAATCTTTCCAAGAGATGAAGTATGCTAAATGTGAAATACGAATGACCATATGAAGTATACTAAAAATGTTTATTGTTATCTTTATCTACCAACATTCGTCATTCTTTTAAAATTTCTTGTATTTTTTCAATAACTCAGTACTTTCAAGGAAAATGTATTTTAAAAGCATGTTAGATAACTTACAGTTGGCAAAAAAAGTATTTGTACACTTCATTTTTTTTAATTATAATGAAATTAAACAAAAGATTTAAGCAAAAAATACTGTAATACATTAATTTAATGCATTATAATATTATAGAAGCAAAAACAAAATTAAACGAATCGATTTTTTACATTATAATAAATAAATATACAAAAATATAATGCAAAAAAAGTATTTGTACACTATATTAATGTAATATAATTAATGAAAATTTAGTAAAATGATACAAATTAATATTATGTGCGAATTCATTTAGCGTTTATGACTACTTCTAGATGGTGTGACATTGATTCCACCAACTTTTTTGTATCGGTCTGGTTAATGTTATTCCATGACACAATAAGAGCTTCTTTAAAACTGTTTTTTACCAATACATATTTTTTTTCGGATTTTTGCATCCAATAGCATCTGCAAATTTTCTATTGGATTCAAGTCTAGAAATTTTAGAAGAGTTACCAGTCGTCTTGGAGTATTGTCGTAAGCATGTGCTGGTGATCACAGCAGTATGCTTTGGTCGTTATCCTGCAGAAAGTGAAAAGCTTCCTCTATGCATAATTTCTTGACACAGTTTAATAAATTATGGCGCGACACATCAATGTATGTTAAACCTGTCTTTCCATTGTCAATAAATTTTAAATGCCCTGCTCCATTAGAAGCTATGCACCCCAAAAGTATAATATTCCCCCCAACATGCTCGATAGTTTGAAGTATACGTTTTGGATCTAGAACAGTTTTATTTTTACGCCAATTTTTTCGAATGCTTGATGGTAAAAAAATTCCGAATTTTCCCTCATCAGAAAAAATTACTGTTTTCCAAAAATCCAATGATTTACTTCTGTATGCGAAAGCGAATACTATGCGTTTTCGCCTATTTGTTTCGCTGATGAATGGATTTTTCCTTGAGGTTCTTCCTTTTAAATCTGCATTGAGAAGAATATTTTTTATTGTTTGAGGTATTACTCTGATGTGAGAAGATGTCGCAAGGTCTCCAGCAAATTTTTGAACCGAACGCATAGGATTTTTTAAAGCTTTTTTAACAACACTCCTTTTTTCCCTCATTGTTAGTTTGCTAAGAAGTCCTGGTTTTTATTGAATTTCGATGCTTTTAATTTATTCATAGTTTCTCACTATACATCCAATAGTTGTAAATGGTAATTTAATAGCTTTTACAAATTCTTGTTGCGAATTTAAATTTTTATTATGCTCAATCATAGGATTTCATATATCTAGAGGTGCCTCTCTAGTATTAGGTTCTATACTCAATTATTTCAAGAGCAAATTAGATTAAATGTCAGACAAATATAATATGAACTCAAAAATTATTAACAGCTTCTGTAAAAGTAGTCCTTTGAACCATAAACACTATAAAACACAGTACATATCAGGATGGAGAAATGTACAAATACTTTTTTTGCAAGAAATTTTTAAACTTTTCCTATTAGAAAATTATTTTACATCTTTATCGAAATTTTATGTTGTGTAATTTAAAACGCGCGGTAAGCAGACTGTATTAAAACTATTTTTGACAAAATATCTGTTTTTATTTAGTTAAAAATTAAGAATTTTAGAGTGTACAAATACTTTTTTTGCCAACTGTATAAAAGCAACAATATTCACAAATGAAGTTGTTGCTTTTTTTCTCCATTCTTTTACTAAACAAATGATTTTAAAAAACAGCTCTTGGTGAAGCAATAAGCATTCTGCCTCGGTCAATTATCAACTATTTTTTTTTCCAAGTTCATTTATTGTGCCCTTTTTCTTTTTTCTTTTATTTATTTATTTGTTTATTTTTTATTTATTTAATATTTATTTATTTGTTTATTTTTGCAGCTTTTGAAAGATATGAACTTCTGATCAATTTACAAGAAAACAACGATGCCAGTATCTACAGATTCAGATTCAGCCAGGTGGGGAGGCCTTCTAATTGGTTTGAGCTCAACTAGCTCCAGTATCAACAAGCTGTTCATAAACTGTCTTTACAAAATAAGAGAAGCTATACTTATTAATCAGCCGAATAATTTTTGTATAGGAAATAAGGATCGCCAACTATTTATTCCGTTGTAAATAGAGGCTGTCTCGCTCCAAGACGAACTCAGTTTTTTTGACAATTTTAACAATAATAAAGATATTGTAATGATATTTCCTACTGAATATTTTTGGTTGAATTGAAACGTGTTGCTGGAAATGACCCCTATTAGTGCCCATAGAACAAAGAGCTAAATGTTACAGAATGGTGCTGAAAATACACTGACTTAATAAAAATACAATTCCAGCACTCCCCAATACGAAATTACATTTCATGTCAAATTTAATCTATTAAAAATTTCGCTATACATATATATAAATCCGTTGATTGTTATAAAAATTCTCGGATTGTTAAGATTTGTTTTTTCCTTTTGGAAAAATAAGCTAAAGAGAGGTGATTTGAAGTAAAAAAAAAAAAAAAAATTGCACTTAGGCAGATAAGTTTTCTTATACACATGCCGACTAGTAAGATGGTTAGGTTTACACCGGTATCACCATACTGCGTTTTGTCGTATTTAAATTGTTAATTTTATGAAAGCAAATCTAGATTCATCTTAGAACGAAACACAATGTGTTTTTGACAGATTAAGTAATTTGCTTGCCTGGTTTCTGGCAAAAAAATTACTCGTGTTGATCAGTATACTTTTTTATTTTGTGAATATAATTTATGAATAATTTGTGATAAAGCATGATAATTATGACAACTGTGCAATCTTGATAAACAAAAAAAAGTGCTAAAATAAATAATGATTTAACTTGATTTAATTAAATACTAAAAGCAAAATCACCAAGCGAAATGTAATCGTCAAATACGAAAAAAAGAATCGTGCTGAGTTCTAAATTGATTTTTCCTATATCCTTTAAGCTATACTAGAAAGTGTCTATAATAAGAAAGGGCCATTTCCTCATCGAGAGAATTCGATCACCCACTTCTTTTACTTTCCCAATAAGCTAACACTCTTCTACCAACATATTTTTCAAATCTTCATCGTTATTACTGCAAGTATATTAATTTAAACCTAAGTAATAGTGTAATTTAATTATTTTATATTGCTTTTCCGAAATAGTATAATCTAGACTCATTACGGAATACTCTTAATTAAGCATTTGATTCTATTCTGATACTTTCCTGATAAATGAAACAAACTAAAAAAAAAAGGTAATCACTAATTATGAATCGATTTTTAGTCCTTTTCTTTTTTTTTCCTTTTCACTGCTACACAACCACCTCTGCTACGCCCATATGCTTTCATTAAGCAGAGAAAGCGATTGCAGAAGAATCGACGCATGTAAAATAAAAAATAATAAAATGGATTGTCGTATGGTTACTAGCGTATTTGAGTGATAAGTTTTATCAGAGGAACGTATCTCAGAAGTACGTAAGATGTTCCAATTCCTCTAAAAAAATTAATTAGTTTTTTAGTAAAAATAGAACCATGAACACAAACTGGAGATTATTTTTGAGGAATTTATGTTGCAATGCAAGAAACCTTAAAGATATAAGTGGAAGAGATGCATTCTTCAAAGTAAGGTAAACGCTTTATTGGTATTTTAATAAAAGGACGATTTATAAATCAATATTTTATTACTTTTTTTAAAGATAGATAAGAAAAAAAAAATATTTTAATGTGCAATTTAACTGTAAAGAAAATTGTTGCACGCTTTCTTAGTCCATACAACTTCGAAGAATGTGTCTTTTTAGCTCACAGGCTATCATAGCCTGAGAGCTTATGTGCCCGTCCGTTCTGTATGTACGTTCGTACGTCGTACGTTCGTTCGTGCGTAACGCGATAACTCATGATAAAAATATCGGATCCACTTGAAATTTTGTATACAGGTATATCCTGATAAGGCGCTTCCCTGATTAGTTTTTGGAGTTCATTCGATATGTATAAGAGGGGGAACGGGAGGCTCATGCCCCTCCCCTTAATTAATATAAACGAGATTTTCTTGCAGAATTAACAGTTTTCGTTCAAAATTTAGATATAGGATCATTCTGATGAGGCGATTCTGTGACTGTCATTAGGTGTTCATTGAATAAGTATAAACAGGGGGAACGGGGGGCTCATGCCCCCCCCCCTTAATTGATATAAACGGGATTTTCAAGCAAAATTAACAGTTTTCGTTCAAAATTTAGATATAGGATCATTCTGATGAGGAGATTCCGTGACTGTTATTAGGTGTTCATTGAATAAGTATAAATAGGGGGAACGGGGGGCTCATGCCCCTCTCCTTAATTGATATAAACGGGATTTTCATGCAGAATTAACAGTTTTCGTTCAAAATTTAGATATAGGATCATTCTGATGAGGCGATTCCGTGACTGTCATTAGGTGTTCATTGAATAAGTATAAACCGGGGGAACGGGGGGCTCATGCCCCCCTTTTAATTGATATAAACGGGATTTTCATGCAGAATTAACAGTTTTCGTTCAAAATTTAGATATAGGATCATTCTGATGAGGCGATACCGTGGCTGTTATTAGGTGTTCATAGAATAAGTATAAACAGGGGGAACGGGGGGCTCATGTCCCTCCCCTTAATTGATATAAACGGGATTTTCATGCAGAATTAATAGTTTTAGTTCAAAATTTAGATATAGGATCATTCTGATGAGGAGAGTCCGTGGCTGTTATTAGGTGTTCATTGAATAAGTATAAACAGGGGAAATGGGGGTTCTAATGCCCCTCTCCTTAACTTGTATAAATGGATTTTTCAATCAGAATTGTCAGATTTCGTTCAAATCTCTGAATAGTTTTGGAAGTTTAATGGTTAAGTATAAACGAGGAGAATAACTCCTCTTAAATTATATAAATGCTAAATGGGTTTTTATTAAGAATTATCCGATTTGCTCTGAATTTTGGATATAGGTTTTTTAATATGATAAAGCATGTATTTGATAGTTTAGGAGGTTCAATGCTTAAGTATAAAAAAGGAGAAAGGGGAGAGCTGTTTCCCCTTCTTAATTTTTTTTCAAACGGAATTAACGAAAATACAAGGCTGTAATGTACAATTAGTATGCGTAGCCTGTGAGCTCAGTGTCATCAGTTAAACTGGGCAATATTCTTTTTTATTTGTTAGTATGCTGCCACCACCGATATAACTAAGTTTTATCGGGCAGTCAAAAAAAAGGTTAAACTTAATCAATTAAAATTAACGAACAATTTTATTTACATATAACAAAACAATATTTACAATTAAGGGCTCTGGTATAGATGACCCGGTTAAACATTAAGTTAATCCTTAAGAAATAGTTTTGTCGGAGTATCGAACCCACAAAGTTCCGAAAGTGAAAATTTAAAAATTTGGTGCTCAGCCACACGTACCATTTGACCACTCAGAAATTTGCATAATAATATCCGAATATGTACTAAAGTGTCAAAATTGGTGACTTACGGCTCGTTTTTTGTGTCCCCTCCCTTATTACATGTTGCGCTTTATGCTTGTGATATGTATATATATTAACTATTGCACAAGGGGTCGCCAGATTCTTTGTCATAACTTCGTGTCCTTTTCTTCTCAGTCACCTAGAAATAAGAAAAATTCTAACGCAACTGTCTTTCAAAATACTTTTTGTAATTTTATAATAATTGCATTATTTATTTGTTCGCAACATGAGCTTTCGTATTCAGAATCAATACATTTATTTAATATAAAATCACCTTAAACTGTTTTTGAAACTTTTTTAAATTGCACTCCATTTTCTAATATTGTTTTTTAACCTAATGCTAATAACTACGAATAGCTACGATATACTATTAAAAAAGGCAGATAACTCCCTTTTAACATTTTTTTCAAACCAAGTAGCTTCCGATGCAGTACGGGTGGTCTCAAATTACAAATAAATAAATAAATAAAGTTTTAAAAGCGAATAACTAAACTAAATAATTGTTTTGAATTTAATGACTATAATAAGCTTTATAAATATTGCATGTTTTATAAAAGCTGAACAATTATAGGTTATACATAATGATGAAACCCTGAGTAAAGATATTACTCATAGCTTGTTAAAATCGGAAGTACTGGATAGAATTGCTATATTTAATCGTACAAATGAGGAGCAATGAACCTTAAATTTTCGATATTTTAAACAACACTCTATATCCTTATCTAGAATTATACAAGTCCTTATTTTACACCAAATATTTCTCGAATAATTCAGGGTCGTTATTATTAATGGCCGTTACTATATCGAACAGCCTCAAGTTAAGGAAAAATATTCTAAATAATGGAAAAACGGGCTCGTACGAGTTAGTATCATTACTATATTTTTATATCCATAACGTATATGTATATGAAACTGATAGATAATTATGCTTTCTGACCAATTACGCATAGACCTAACTTGAAGTTGTAAAATTTAAGTGCCGTGATGGAATTTCTTTGACGACTCTAGATTTTTTGTATTCAAACATTCTTGTATGAATTTTGCTTGAAAATCGAATTCATTTTATGATCCTCAAAAATTGCATTTCATTAACCTCTTCGCTACTGGCGATTATTACAGTATTTTTAATTATTACTGAATTATTTCTTCTCTCGTTTGACTTCAGAGCGAGATTTTTGTTTTATTTTCATTAGCTCGAATCTTAGAATTCGAAACATATTATTCTTATATCGAAATTTCATTTATATTTGAGTATCATTAATAAAATGGGACAAAACTGATGTACCCATTTGGGTACTCAGGGACTGAAGAGGTTAAAAATAAACTGATCGGTGAATGCTGGAAAAAGGATGTCTTTCAAATCACAGCTTAAATCTAGAAAGACGGCAATTTTTATGCAAGTAATTGTACGCAAGTAAAACTGTCTAAGTTATTTTTAAAAAATCCTGTTTCCTTTTGTATGTTTTTAGTTTATTTTATAAAGAAATCTCTGGTCCGAACCAAGATATATTCATTTGGTTGGTGCCAAAATGGCTCCTCACCGTCTTTCTAGTGTTAAAATAGTCAAGACGTGTAATAATATTCCCCTTCAATTGAAAAGCTGTAATGAAAAGTCGATAGAGTGCGTTTTAGTGAAGTTATTTATAATCATTTTAAAATTCCATTTTATTCAATCGATTATCTCAATTATCATCATTTTTACTACTTTTAGATTTTTTAATTTGGCTATTTTTTTTTTCAATAATATTATGAAAAAGTGTCTTAATTCTTTTGAAGTTTAATTAGTACACGTCTTATGTATTATGCAGCTGAATAAAATTGAGTATTTCTGAGGAATTATAAACTATATGTACGCTGTTCATAACAGTGAACACAACATCCTTTACATATGGCAGTATGTGAAAAGAAAGCCAATATGGTATGGATATTTTTTTTAACCTTCATTATTCTGTAATATTAAATTTTTCGCAAATATTAAAAGCATTATTTATATTTTTATGAAATATGTAAAAATGAATGAATAACAATTAAAAGTAGATTTAATATGAATCTATAAGTTTCGTAATTATCATACAAATAAATATCTTGAATAACTGGGAAAAAAATGCAAATGTAATTTTTGCGATTTTTAAGTAAACAATTCTGTAAATATGATCTCGTCGTCACTATAAGAAATTTAATAAAAATAACATTTTCTTCGAAGTACACTTTCAGTATAGATTCGAAGTCATTTACAAATATGTATTTCATACACCGCTAAAAAAAGAACTAAAATAATCTTAACATAAAAATTTTCGCATTGAACACAATTTCCATTAAATTTTAGGTACCGTAATTTCCTCCGTATAATCCGCGGATCAAACAATTCTTTTTCGACCCAGAAATTTTATTTCTTAATTGAAGTCAAATATTTACTGCGATCTAGCAAGTTACATTTTATTTAAATAAATTTCTGGGTCGAAAAATGTTTGTTTGATCCGCGGATTATACGCAGGAAATTACGGTAATAATCGTCTTTGAGTCTCGAAATACAAACAGAAAAATCGCAAATTATGAGAAAAATATCGCGGGATAAATAAGTTATGCAATAAGTTACGCATAAACCTTGCAACTAGAAAGTATATCTTCTATTTAGAAAATAATGCGAAATAATTAACATCAGTAATATGTCCATGACATTGATATGTTGGTTAAGAACACAGGTTATTGATGGATGTGGATGGTACGATAATGCTATGCAAATCACTGTTTCTGTGTCACTGTTAAAAGGAATGTTTACCACAGACCGGTTACACGGTCCTTTAATTGACATCATTCGTCATTTTAGTGGTGGTTTTTGATTACAATCTTGTGATTTACAGTGTTCGTAAGCATCTAAAGAACCGTATCTCTTAGACATCAAACTCCTTCTACAAAACCAAATAGCCATGGAACTCCTTTGCATATTTCAAGTTTCTTATAAGAGAATAATTTTTCTAATTTGTTTTTCAATAACTATTATTAAATAGCATTCCTTTGCTGTTTAATTGAGAAATATTTCGAACACATATGCATATTTTTATTTTTCTCTAAATCTTAAAAGCTTAGAAAAGCTGACGAGCTGCGAATAGAGTTATATTACGGCATATATGAATCCTATATGCAAAATTTGATATTTAGATAAGAAAAAAAAAATAGAGAATAGTATATAGAGAAAAATGCTTCAATTTCTCTGTATATTTTATATTTTCTTTATTTTTTTAGAATTAAGTGAACTTCTATTTTATTTTTTTTTCGCAAGAAAGTGATATGTGATATTATTACCGTTATTCACAATACTTTTTTTCTCATATGTGATTAAAATATCTGGTAAGAGACACAGGCTGGTTGCGTTTATGATGATCAATTATTAACACGGAGAATACAGGTCCTAAGGGGGAGGTGCCCTCCATGGGAGTCTTTTTAAGGGAACCGGTATTTACGCATAGAAATGCAAGGTTTAAAGAAAACCATGGAAAACTCCGAACTATTAGGCCAACGGCCGCAATTGGGTTTGATCCCAGCACCTGCCATCAGCCAGTTTCGAGAACAGAACCTCTCGGTCACTGGTAAGGGTAAGAGACACAGGAGTACTGAACTAACTTCTTTACTCCAATATTCTTTTTTTACCCCCTTCGGAAGCAAAGAAATCAGAATCAGAATCACTTGGCGACAGATACTATCAAGTATACTAAAAAGAATTAATTGGATGTCTTTATCTTCAGCGAAGAATTTGCTTGTCCTTCAGCACTAGAAAAGTTTTACGATTATTATTACTTAACCTTTAGATTACGGGCTAATACTGGGGACTATTTATGAATTCACTCGCACCACAATTTACAAAAGATTTTCATTATAGTAGAAATCTTTTGAAAGTTTTCAATTGTAAGTGTATCTCAGAGAATTTTTTCCAAAAAGTGGTTCGAATACACTTAATTGATTGTCGCTGGGACGACATAAGTCCCAACCCCGTAACCAAAGGGTTAATGATAGGATTCTCTGTACGATTACTTACTTTCGTTTCCTTATTAATTCTATTAATAGCAATGTACTACAGAATGTGATTTAGGAAATGTTATAACAAATGTATTTTAAATTTACAATTTGTAAATGTTCTTTAATAAATAATCTTAAATTTCACATTCTTAAAAAAAATTTACACAATTTATTTGCATTTTATATTTAGAAATATTGACACCCTATTGCTAAACTGACTAATGTTCTAATATTGACCACAGAATTAATCTCTATTTTTCTTGTAATAATATTTTAACAATATTAATTATTCATTTACACTATGTTAATAAAATAAATTTCAGAGTTACAACTAAATATTTGAATTATTAACTTTTAACCATTTATTTCATAGTATTTCACATTATTTTCTAGGTAAATGGTTGAGAAATAACCATATTAAAAAATATTTAAATTCAACTGTTTCACTGTGCTTTCTAAAAATTATTGAGTTGATTATTTTGTTTGAAAAGTGCAATCTACTTTTATTAAAAGTCGAATTAAATACATTTTACACTGAATTTTCTTTCATGGTAATTAAAAGTACTGTCATGATATAAAGGGTTATGGGGACTAAGTACCCTACTAGTATCAAAAATTCCTAAAAATTTCGATTTTCAGGTCTTAATCTTATCACATAACACATAGTTTCAACTGCGCCCTCACTAAATTTCAGACTGATACAGCATATAGAACAACAGTTACAGATTATTTAACAGACATCTAATGCCACACTCCCCCTTTAAAAGGAATTGTTAAACTCATTTATCTGTGTTTTTGCAGATTTTTCATGCCTTCAAAATGCTGAAAATTTTCTAGATTTGAATGAATGGACTTGAACTTTTTTCTCGTTTAACATCATATACCAGTGGTTCCAAACCAGGAGTACGTGTACCTCTGGAATATATAGTGGGCCTGCTGTGGGTACTGGAAAATAATATCGGTAATGACGGAAATTACAATAATCGTTAGTAAAGTAAAAAAAAAAAAAAAAAAAAAAAAAAAAAAAACGTAAGAAATGAAAATGTAATTTGAATGAATTTATTCTATGGTTGAGCTAAGAGTAGTATAAAAGAAAAAAACAAATTAAAGTTATCTAATTAAGTGGAACAGAGAATGAGGTATGTTTGTGAGAAATGGGGGTACTTCTAAATGAAAAGCCTAAGAAAAAATTACGTGTAAAAGAAAAAAAAAAAAAGAAAGAGTCATGCACTATATAAGAGATTTAAGTAACGGATTTTTTAATGTTTTGATAACTTTTGTCTAAAGAAATTTACAACTGAAAAAAATTAGTCATTTTTTCTTCTTCTTTAAGGTTATTATATATTTTTTCTCAAATTATTGTTTAAAAAATCCTTAAATCTTTTGTAAATATCATTAGTGACCGGTAAATTAAAAAATAATAATAAAATACTGGTTGTGTCTTAAATTAAAGAGTTAAAATTGATTTTTTTTTCCGAAAAATAATTTAAAACTTTAAAATTTTTCGGGGTTAAATTACTTGTACTTAATCTTTATATAATAATAGCTAAAATTACTATTTTTAAATTTGATTATTAAAAAAAAATGTTTTGTTGTTTTGGGTACCGAGCCCCTTTAATTAAACGCTTAATCACCTATCTTATCCCAGCAAACCATAGATTGTATTTAACTCTAGCTATGAAGGAAAACCTATCTAACCTATCTAACTATACAAATGACCACTAAGGACAAAAGTTTCAATGCTAAGTTGATCCACTTATTTGAAGTTTGACACATAATAAAGAAAGGAAATACAAAATGTTACAGAGCACATGATTACAGCCAGCATATTACAGGGTTTTAAATTAAGTAGAAATTTCATATTAAAACGTATAAAATGAGTGGGGAGTAAAAATATAAATATATCCTTTTTTTTTTTTAAATAAAAATATATCGCGCACTGTTAAGAATTGCAACATTAGTTGCATTGTCACTCCACCGCTTTTATAGAAAACGATTACTTGATTATATTATAGAATTGTTCAAGTATTACGTAAGCAGTGAAGGGCAGAGGGGCCCAGTATAAAATGCGGATCCAGCCCTCCATTCAAAGGGGGAGGGGGTTCATAACACTTTTTTGAGGGGGGAGTTGCATCAATTTATAAGAAACTTTTATATTGAAGGCTGTTTCCCATATCCAAAATGGCTACTTTTCTGATACTTTGGGAAAGTCGCTTTCATTCGTAAATGCAAAAGAAATTGTATTAATAATTTTAAAAATATATAATCTACACATTTTATTAGATACCAAAAAATTGAAGAATTTTCCATTTTCCTATAAAAAGAAAGAATCGTTCAGAAATTGAGCATTTTAAGCCAATTTTTAGGACTTGGCAGTTACAAAAATGCAGTCATGAGGGAGCAGTTGGCTGTCCCGATTAGAAATTCAGTTTAAAACCCCACATTTTATGCAGATTTTCCGAAAGATTCTTTGTTTTTATAGAAAAATGGAAAACAATAACTAATCACATTTGTTCTGAATAATTGTACTTGCATCTGAGAATGAAAATGACTTCCTGAATGTGTCAGAATCAGAAATGACCCACTTTGGATTTAAGTAGAGCTTTAGAGAATCAGAAAGATTCGCATTGTTGAGCAAGAGGTAAATTTGAAAGAATTTAATATATATCTCATTTTTAAAATGTACTTTAGAAATCTTCTTCGTCCAGGGGATGTGGGGTGGGCATGACCCTCGTGATCTCCCCTTGGATTCGCAATTGTTCAGTATTTACTTACTTTGCTGACAAAGGGGAGAGGGGGTCACGAAAATTCTTACGTAAGCAATAGACGACGAGGCAACTATAGTCTGAAAACAAAACTAGTCGTTGGAGGCCATCGTAATACTTACCCATCATTTATATGCATATGAAAATAAAATATATGAAAACTATTTATACAATGTATTTCAATTCCAAAACTAAATTTAAATGTTGTTAATACACATAGTAATAATCTATTAATGAATTGCTGATGCACCAATTTCAACAAATTATATAAAACGCCAAACTACTCAAGAAGTACCAAACTACGTAAAAGAAACATCCTTATAATCCCAAAAATAATAATCATATTAACTAACAGTTTGCTGCGTCGGATTAAGCGTCTCATTTTCAATTAAAATATACCTCTGAATTGAAATTTGAATGAAGTACAGGATCATGAAAAATCGAAGAATGTGGAAAACAGGATTACAAATATCTCGACAACTAATAATCTGATCGACTTCGTTATTTATGCAAAATTTGTGTTTTTTTTTTTATTGCCTTTTACATGCATTCCTTAAAATAAAAAAATTCGAAAATTTTTATATACTTTTCATCAGAACGAATTTTTCGAGAATCCGGAAAAAATAGTTTCGGATAATCGAGGTTGCTGATATTCAATAGGCTTCGTCCCATTCTTACATACTAAATACATACAAAATTTCAAGTCTCTATCTCAATTTGTTTGTGAGATAGAGCGTTTACAGACAGACTGACAGACAGACAAACAGACAGACAGACAGACGGACGGCAAAATTTTTCTAAAAATATGTTTTTAGAAATCTCCAGTGTCTAAAACATGCAAATCCGTCAAAAAAAATTTCGATTTTCAAAACGATTGCAATACTTACCCTATACTACGTATGATGGGTAAGTAAAAGCAAAAGAGAATGATTATGATGAGCGTTTAGCGGATATTGAATGACTTAAGATAGTAAACAAGGACTGGAAACGCGGAGCATTAAAGCCCACCATTATATTGAAAACATCGTAATATATAATGTAGAAACATGGATTCAAAGATTTTGAGTATCGGACTAGAAATGTGAATGACAAGCACATAAGATTCCTATGATTCTTATTAAAAATTTTAGTTATGTGCCTAAATAAGTTAGGGCTTGTTGTATTTTTTTAATTTAATTTATTTATTTTGTTCAATGCGATAAATGTTATTATAATAATAGTTATTTGTAACCTATAAACTGTTTAATGCAATAAATAACAATACATTAAACCGATTTTGTTTTCCTTCGATACCACAACCCGTTATACGTCTATTTATATAAATTTGCTAGATTAATAATATAATACATTGCTAATTGTATTTTTTTATGAAAAACAGTGCTGTTATTAAAATGTCATAAAATCTTACGTAAGCAAAAGGAGAGGGGTACTAGCATTTGCTTATTTTTCCTTACAAGGAGGAGGGAGGGGTCCAAAATGATTAAAAATATGCTTACTTAATATTTGAACGGTCCCTACGGAGCAATCTCATAGGTCTGAATAGAGATATTCTATGAAAGTCATGGAGTGCCTATGCAACAAAAGTTGCAAATATTTAACAAAGTAACCTTTATAATTTACAGTATAAAAATGAAAAGCACATAATATCAATATCAAAATTCTGAACTAGTATAAAGTAACAGAATAAATGTTAAAAAAGGTTACGAAATATACAAGTATATTTTTGTATATAACTATACAAAAGTTATAGATACGTAGACTGCAGTTGCAATATTCAGGGTAATTGTAATCAAGATGTTGTTTCCCAGTTCTCCAAGTTCTCTATACTTATCTTTTTTTCTTCCGATTAGCGAATGATTTTTTCTCTCGTCTATGTCCGCCGGTGTCTTCTTTGGACGATATGCTTCTGACGTGTGAAGTGGCGGGGCATGATCTTTCACCCCACCTCACCACAGGGAGTCTTGTACTGTTGACGCAAGCTTCCTGCTCAGTTCCGCTTTCATTCTACTAACTTCGACCGGTCACATAATGTAGACAAAAAGCACTTATTTCCCCTCACCTTCAACATTACAAACTTCGTCATAAGTTAGAAATTGTTTACACTTTCTTAAAACGTAAAAATAACAAGAAAGAAAAAAAAAATGCATTAAAACATATTACAGCAACGAAACATTGTAAATAGACATAAAAATAGATTATATTATTATACTAAATCATGGTTGCTGAGTTATGAGTTTAACAGTTCGGTTAATTTATCAGTTTATTTAAAAAAAATCTTAACCGATTAGCGCCGAGCGTCCCGTTTTTGGGACAGTTTTTTAAAAATTCAATTAGGCGCTTTTGACACCAGGAAAAAAGAGGGAAAATAAATGCTTTCTTTTTTGAAACAAATTCCTCGATAAATTAAGATAAAAGTTATTCTTGTTTTGAAATTGGTGGGAAATGCAAAATTTAAATTTTAACGAAGAAAGTAATTCAGGCCATAACCCTTTCCGGCGCAAACAAATTCTGTTCGTAAAATGAGAAATTGTTGACTGATACCGGAATTTACAAAAGACTTTTTTAGAAATTAAGAATTTCCTGATTTAAGCTGTCATTGTAAAAGTAAAATTTTACTAAAATATTATTGGTGCCGTTTATAAGATTGGAATTAAAATTAGTTGTTGCCGGAGTGGTAACACAGCGCCGGAAAGGGTTAATGAGTTAAAATGAAATTCGTTATATATACTATTTACAACGTGATTCATAAAAATCAAAACGACAGCCTGTTTTCTTAAATATTGCCCCGGGACATACGTTTCCAGTTGCAAAGTTGCATAAAATAATGCAGTGCTTTATGACATAAGTTGCAACTCCAGGGGGGGGGGCGGGAGGGGGGGTATATTTGATAAAATACAAAATTAAAGAATTATATGGCTCACGTAAGGGTAAAATTTTAAATTAGGAGACTTTTCCTAACCCATACCTGAATTTACGCACACTTTGTCATCGATTGCAACAGAAATATACACTGTAAAAAAAACCCGTTAAATTTACGGTAAAAAACTGGCAACTTTTGCGCCAGTTTAAAACCGTTTAATTTACAGCGAATAGCCGCAATTTTTTTTACGACAATCTGTTCTTTTAACATTTTTAAACCGTTACATTTACAGCGATAAACTATTATTTTAACAGAAAACTCTTGTGATTTTTACAAAGAATACCTGTAAATTTCACGAAGAAAAACTGTAAATTTTATCAAACTTTCTGATTTTTTAAACAGTTAAATACTGTTATATTTACCGGGATGAACTGTTATTATAACAGAAATATATTGTAATTTTTACAAAGAAAGCTTGTAAATTTTACAAAGAAAAACTAAATTTTATCAAATTTTCTGATTTTTTTTACAGTTAAATACAGTTATATTTACAGGGATAAACTGTTTTTTTAACAAAAATATATTGTGATTTTTAGAAAAATATGTAAATCTTACAAGAAAAATTAGTAAATCTTGCGAGAAAAAAAATGTAAATCTTGCGAGAAAAAAGTGCAAATCTTACGAGAAAAATGTGTAAATCTTACGAGAAAAATGTGTAAATCTTATGAGAAAAATGTGTAAATCTTAAGAGAAAAATGTGTAAATCTTACAAGAAAAATATGTAAATCTTACAATAAAAAAATGTAAATCTTACGAGAAAAATATGTGAATCTTATGAGAAAAATTAGTAAATCTTACGAGAAAAAAACTAAATTTAACAGAAATATTTTGCAATTTTTTACAGAAAGAATTTGCAAATTTTATGGAAAAAAATATGTAAATTTTATTGCAAAATTGTTCAAAATAAGGTAAAATTTAAGATTATGCAGATGAAAGGGTTTTTCCATCGATTTTCAAAAAGTTACACTTTTTAATTTTTATCTGGTCCCTGAGGGTCAAACTATATTTAAAAAAATATTCCACATGTTCTGCAAGTAAAATAGAGAAGGATTTATTTTATGGCCAAAACACACAGAGTTAAACTAGAATTTATAAAATTTCATTCCTTCTTGCCTCTAAAAACAAACACACTTAATACTAGAAAAATGAAATTTGATAAAATTTCAAGAATAATAGTTTAAAGAACTTTCGTTATAAAATACGTGAATCATTACTGTTGTACTCTGGAAAGTATGGAAGAATTTTTTCTAAATATATCTTATTTGACTCAGAAGTCTTATAAAAATGGTATAAGTGTAATTTTTTGAAAATAATTGGCTAACAAAGTGATCAATACAGTCATAATTTAAACTCTTCTGTAATTTACTTTGCATACACATTTCAATTTGTAAAAAATTAAAGCATGTTTCAATTTTAGGAATACCTTGTATGCTTATTTATATAAAATTTGCTAACTTTGTCATAAAAATAAAATTTTTGTGAAAACTGCAAAAAATTTATATATATATATAAACAACATTTGTGCGATTTACTAATCAAGTTTAGTGAGAGCACTCACTTCTAATAAAAGAACAATTTTTATATAAGAAACACTTTTTCCATACTCAGATAGGCAATGTTTGATAAAATATTCAACTCTCTCGCAAGTCTTTGGATTTGATCTTATTACTCCTAAATAATATCTATTTCTTTAATAACAAATTCTGCGCCAAAAAATTATTATTCGAAATAATGATGTGCAAATTTAATAACACAGTGAAGTGCATTCATTTTGAAATATGAGATCCATGTTTCCTGTTGAGCATAAGTTTATAAAACAAGAAGTCTGAACTTCTGGAATTAATGCATGAAAAATCAATTTTATAGATTTCTTGGAAATTTATTTCAATTTTTCCAGTTCCGATATACACGTAACAAAGAAATATACAGCATAAGAAAGAAAATTTTAAATATATATATATATTTTCATTATTCAAATTGCCAAATTTTTCCACTTGCTCATTTGTCAGCTTTAGAAAAATTAAAATATAAAATATTTAAAAATCTTAACCTTTATTTGAGCATATCACAGATGTTCTTATTATCTGCATCACTGCTGTGATTGTTTGGCACTAATAATTTTGAAAGGAAATTCTGTAATTAAAAATGAAGATTATTCCTTGGAATCACAAGAGCTGAAAAACTACAATTCACAATTGTCATGTACCACACGTGCATCAAAATTTCATATTAGTTTTGTTTATTTTTTAAATAAAGTATACGTTTCATAAAAGTTTAAAATTAAAAATGCATCAAAACAAACAAATAAAACTATGACATTTATTATTATCTTAAAAAATACAGAAAAATCAGTAATCAATTCACAAACAGAAATTTCAAATATATGCATTATATCTCTTCACTTCCAAGTTTATCTTCAACCAGTGAGTGGGATTTATTTCAAAAATACATCTGCAAAAGAAATATTATTACTTTAGTGGTTAAAATAAAAATAATTAAATAAAAATAATTTTATGTAAGCAGCGTGCAGGTGAAAGATTCAGGCAAACAAATATTAGTCTCATCTTCATTACTTTGTATTAAATTTATTCATATTAATTTATTCATATTCATATATTCATTATAAACTTTTCTCTCATTGTATATAAATACTTATCTTTTATTTAAAGTTCATAGGTTCTATACAATTAAAATACATGCACGTCACTCACTTCATTTTAAATACAAAAATAAACAAATAGATAATATCATAAATCGTAATATCAAAATTAAAATCCCAGTAGGTAGAACTTGTGCAGAACAGCAGCAAGCGCTGAAGATTATTTTAAACATTGCAGATTAATCTAAAAATTAAAAATTGCAAAAATTTAATTTGTCTTTAGGCTAACGCTATATTATTGTTATACTTTCTTTTTAAACGCAGTTTAGTTATTTTATGTGTTACGTGATAGCAAGCCAGATTTGACATTGTGGTGTCATATATTTAGTTTGCTGCTGATTGACACAGAAAATTCAGCTACTGGGAATCTAAATGTTTCTAATGTGAAAAATAAAATTTGCTTATTAGCAGGGTTTGGGGGGATGGGGGAGGGGATATTGGTGAGATTTGTGTTTGACTACTAAAAATACTGATTTTAATTATCTTTTACAAATAAATAATTAGACACACATTTTAGCACACAAAATATCATAATACTGAAATAATTTCTAGCCAACTTCATGTTCTGAATGTTTAAGTTAAAACCAGAGTTTGTAAATATAATATACATAAACTTCCAAAAACACCTGATATTTTTATGTATGTACAACCCATATTTTCAAATTAGTCAATTTAAGATCGCTTTTAAATATTTAAAATTTAATTATTAAAAGAAAAAAGCAACTTAAGGTAAATGCACCTGTAGTGGGCCATGTACCAATTGGGCCAATAATTATTAAAGTTTAAAACCAAGTCTACAATATATTTCTGAAAAATGACTGACTAACACCCTGAAATCCATTTTTTTTCTGATTATTTATTTACTTTCTAGAATGTCTTCAAAAACAGATTTTTGGGTAAATTCTTAGCAATTTCACTAATACATGTTTTTATTTAGAAATATTTTTCCTTTAATTTTATAATGAACTAAACTGCTATTGATATACACTATTACATTGTAAATATTTTTTTAGATATGCCGAAGGCTTAAAAATTCATGCCCCAGAAATTCACTAGGCTCACTATTAAAGCATAGAGGATATATTTTTTCTTTTTTCTCCCTTGAGAATGCATTTTGAAACCTTAAATTTTTACTCTAATGCATATCTTTTAGAATTCACTGACACTTTAACAATATTTTAAAAATGTCTTTAAGTGGATATTTATCTTAATGTAAACAAGAGATGAACACCTAAAACATAACTAACATGAAAACTTAAACAACCCCCCCCCCACCTCCCCATAACTTATAACAAAACTGAAAATCAATTAATTAAAAACAAAGAATTTTCTGAAATGCAAAACAAGCTGCTCTACATACCAATGAAAACTCAAAATATAGGATTCAGTTTTAAGTGTGAAATAAGTTTCATTTTTTCTATTAAAAAAATTCATATTAAAATAAGCTTGTAAGCTTTATCATTTTTTAAAATACTGTGAATTAAACTAAATCAGAACCAGAAAAATTATTTTTCAAACATAAAACTTTTTTTTTTTTTTTTTTTTTTTTGAGGGGAAGATAAAATGATCATTGTTGATTGCCTGAGGCACAAACTGACTGCAAAACACTACAGTCTATGTTCACTATGTATATATAGTGTACATATCTATTTACACTATAGTCAGTTCAAAAGTTCATTTGCATGTTTTCCCCATGAAAATATAAAAAATATTGTACACAATACTTTGAAAATAAACTTTAGACATATGAAAATATCAAAAGTAATTAACATGATTTAAAAAAATAAATACTAGATAGAGAGGTAAAGCACAGACAATAACCTCAGCCAAATCACATCTTGGTGAAAAACACCTAAAAATCAGATTTTAGCGGATGACTCATAGGTATAGCATTGCATTTTACAGATCGCAGTCCTTTATGCTTTTACACCTTTGGATGCATAAAAACACAATGATAAGCTTTAGAGACTAAAATTAGGTTTTCAGATGTTTTCCACAAAGATTTGGCAGACCAATTGCATTTTAATATGCGATTTGAATTTTAACTAACTCTTTAACCACGAACACAATGAGATGATTATCTGCTCTGCTGCCTACCAGTTTACATATGATATACAGTAAAATCTAGATTGTAAGCCTCCTTTTACAAAAATAAAAAAAATTAAATTTTTGAATGAAGCTTATAATAATAATAAGTCTTTAAAAATCTTTCTTTTTTCTATTTTATTAAGTAGATAAAGCAAATACAAGGGTGAGAAAAAATCTTTTCTGTTTAACAAATACAAACTTGTAAAAAAAAAAAGGGGGGGGGGTCTTGTTTTTAAAGTCCCCCCTCAAAAAAAGTTTAAACATTATTATCTTTTTATTTAACATTATTATATTTACCTCTTTATTTGTTTGTAAGCAACAATATTTGACACCCTACAAAAAAAGTACATAAAAATTGTTTATCTTTCTGTTCCACCTCTGGTATCAAACACAGTTTATTCTATAAAGTTCCTTAATCTTAAATATTTAGTTTCTGATGTATTTAATACATTATAGTAAAAATAAATTAATAATATAACATCTAAATTTTTCCTTCTTCCAAAAATTTGTGTATCAAGCCTATCTCTCCCCCCCCCCCCCCAAAAAAAAAAAACAACTTTCATATTATGAACATCCCCTTCTCCCATCCTTTACACCTTACACAGTTTAAACATACATACCATTCAATTAAGGGTAAAAAACAGTAAAACTACAAAAACATCTTTTGCTTCCTTCCACATATGAAGAATTACACTGTTTTAGGAGACTAAAAGATTGAGCAAAAATTTCAAAGAGTGTGTGAAGATTTCAGATGAGTGAGACATATAAAATTATTGTAGGTCAAATTTTAGATAAACCATCTTACTACAAAATGAGCAATAAATTTATTTAAGATTATAGTAGTTATTTTAGGAAAGTTACTGCTCAAAGACAAGTACAGAAAATGTTTTTACTCCCAACATTTGCCTCAATCCATGTGAAAATTTCCCCTGTACATACATACCATACATATAGTTACCCTGTACGTATCTATATATATATTTTTTTTTCTAAAATTTTTATACATAGTTTATATTATACTGAAATTGATTTAGCGAAAGTTGCCATTGCAGTGAATTTTTTTCTTTCTCAGGAAATTATGATATTCATGTTTAAAAGAAAACAATTATATATTTTCTGCTAAATTTCCCCAGATGGCTAAAATTTCCCCCAATCATCGCTTGATCAAACATATTCTGCACTCATGAAAGATAGATCAATTATTATTGAAATACAATTGAAATTTACAAGAAATATAAATTATGTGTAGATTTTGTAGCATATAAGTACATTTTTCACTGTGAAATTTTACATATTTAAATATATGATGAAAATTTAAACGAAAAAAAGGCATATTTTTGTGACTATAGACAAGAATTTTTGTTGTTGTTGTTCTTATTTAAAATTATTCACAGGTATTTTAATGAAAATCTTATTTTTTTAACAGAGAAATAAAATATGTGAACAAATGGAATATTTTCCTTTTGTACACTTATGAATACCCGTAATGGCTTAAATACTGAAGGACTCGATAAAATTTCACTTTTATATTTTTAATAAATCTGATTTTTTTTAAATTATATAAATACAATTTTAATTGTGACTCTTTGCATATTTATGTATTTAATGAAAAATGAAAATAAAATAAATAAACTAAAAAAAAGTAAATTGGAACTTTTATAAACCAAAAAATTATACTAACTTAAAAATTCATTTGTTATTAATTACATAAATAAGCTGCTATTCTTCACATAATGATTTCAAATACATTGAAAAAAGCACATTATACAAAATTATCACATGTTGCTTTGTTTTTTAAATTTTAATTTTGCGATTATCGAAATAATGTATAAATTATCATTTTTTAACAACTAGCTTTTTAAATTTTGAATAAATCTTGGATTCTTATGATTATAGTTAGAACAATTATCCATGTGCTTAAAAATTTTTTTTAAGATATTGAAATGCTGAAAATAGTTATTAGGAGCTATGAAAATATAGCAAAATCATTTTAGGAAGAGGGGGGAGAGCTAGCATATGCTATCATAAGATATCTCAAGGGGGAGGGGAGGTTTGTCTTGATATCAATATCATTTTTGGTGCAATCAAAATTTTCTCTTTCCATTTGTGACTTGATCTTCGGTACAAAATAGCATGTTACCTTTTTAAAAACTGTTATTTATTTTTAATAAAATACAAAATTACTAAATTATTATAAAATTACTTAATTCTAAAATATGAAATACCCCCAATGTTCATACTGTTCATACAATTACAAACAGAATAGTAAATTAGAGCTGTTTTCTAAAATATGAAAAGTTGACGTTATTAATTGTGTTAATATTTCATCTAAAAATAAACATCTTAAAAAATAAATAAAAGACACTTTTCTTTTCCAAACAATCTTCTTGGTAGATTTATTGCAAATGTTATAAAAATATGCCATGAAATTTTGTAATTTGGAAATACTGATGTAAATTAAAGTATTCAACTGAAACATGAAAAGCATATATTTACCTATCTTTCGATGCTTTGTGGTCAGACAGAAACGATGGCTGCTCTAAGCTCCCTTTCTTCATACTCTCATGATGAACAATAGCAACATTTTTCTTAGTTACATTGCTTAACACCTCTTAGATTAGCATTCATTTTCTGAAAGAATCACAAGTAGAAATCACATATTCAATTTTGGCAGTATTCTTTATTTTCAGAAATCATAATCCATTAAAAAATAATAACAATACAGAGTTCCCCCCAGGTTTAAAAAGGGGCAGGGCGCTACTGTTCTGAAAAGGGCACTTTTTACATTCTTCAGGGCACTTTTATAGAGATGAATCTAGCGGTTCAAAAAATAGCGGAAATCCAAAAATTTCGTCTATGAATCCAGAAAAAAAATCCAAAAATTTCATCAAAAAATTTTAAAAAGGTAACTTTTGTTAAAAGATCGCAAAAAAAATGGCAAATATTGTTAAAAGATCGCAAAAAACAGCAGGTTTTGTTAAGAGATCGTGAAAAAACAGCTGATTTTGTTAAAAGATGACAAAAAATGGCAAATTTCGTCAAAAGATCTTGAAAAACTGCCAATTTTGTCACGTTTAAACACGGAAAAACAAAAAATTAAAAAAACAAGCGGGAAAAAAAGATTGTGAACAGAACCGGGGGGGACGGGGGGGGGGGGACTCCAGAAAACTCCACTTATGGAAAAAAAAAATTTAAAGCTGGAAAATTAGTTTTCACAACAGAAAAATTACCATCTATCATCTTTTTTTGTGCCCCTTTAAAAAAAAATTGTATTTTTCGCAAATCTTTTGACGAAAACTGCTGTTTTTCGTGATCTTTGGCAAAATTTTCCGTTTTCGCGAATTTTTTGGCAAAATTTCCCTTTTTATTGCGGTTTTCGGATGAAATTTGTCGTTTTCGCGATCTTTTTAGGAAATCTAAGGCCTTTTCGGGATTTTGTTATGAAATTAGACATTTTTTGGCGAATCTTGCCCAAAATTAGTCGTTATTTCGCGATTTTTTGACGAAAGTATGCATCCCGTGGGGCGCGTAATACTATCTTTTTCATTCCGTCGCCGATTTTTTGTGTAATTTACACGCTGTAGCACGTTCGCATCAAGGAAGAGCTGCTTTTTTTCAAATGTGCTGCAAGAAGGATGCTATTTTTTTAAATGAGTGAATGAAAGGGCGCTAGTTTTTGGATGAGGGGCGTTACTTTTTAAACTAAAGGGCAGGAGGGGCGAAGCGCCCTCCTGAAACCCTCTGGGGGAAACTCTGACAATAATCAGAAATAAACAAATATTCTACTGTAGGGGTGCACAATCTTTCCAAGAGAAGGGCCACTTACAAATATATCTAGGTAGTCGAGAGCCACATCAATAACATGGAGGAATTTTGAAGAGGTGAGTGAGAAGTTACCCTTTTAATTTAAGTTTGTTTACCCAGTCAAAATATCCAATTCAGTTGATAAGGATTATCAGCAGTTTTTATGTTTATATAAATAACAAGGATTATTTTCAAGATATAATAATATTCCTTAACTTTCTTCAGGATAGTAAATTTTGTTTTATTTAAAGTGCTAAAAAACAAACATAAAGCTAGTGTCGAATACAATGTGAACTTTATAAACGAAAGAGCTGATCAATAAGATGTTTTTGATCAGCGATCAACAAAATCTGTGATATTTCGAGACCCAATCATAAAATTTGTGATTTTTCCTTGTCTCAATGATAAAAGTGGCGTTTTTCCCGAATGTAATTGACAAAATACTCATTTTTTCACTCCCAATAAACAAATTACACGATATTTATCTACTTTGACAAAATCTGTATTTTTTTTTCTTTTCCATGGTAAGATGAAATGTGCAATGTTTTTTTCTTGATAAACTGACAAAACTCATGCTTGTTTCAATTAAAAAACTAATGATTATTATTTCTGATTAAATTCATCGTCTGTGAAAAAATTGCATGTCTTCCCGGTTTACCATGTGAAAAACATGAATTTTGTTGACCGACTTTGCGAAAATTGCAAATTCTGTTGATCGAATTTGTACAATAGCATATTTCAGCGATCTGGCGCTGAAAATTTTCGAATTCTTTCCACCGGCTTCATAAAAATCGCAAATTTTGTGTATAGGATGCAGAAGGAGTGTGATTTTTTTTCAAACGGCTTCATAAAAATTGTGAATTTTGTAGATCAGATGCTAAAAGATGGTGAACTTTTTTGATCGGCCTCGTAAAACTCACAAATATTGCATATGAAGAACAAAAAAATCATGAATTTTCAGGATCGGCTTTGTAAAAATTGCACATTTCATCAATTTACTTCGTAAAAATTTCAAATTTCATTGATTGTGTGAAGAAAAATAGCTAATTTTGTCGATCATTTTTGTACAAATAGCGAATTTCGTCAACAGACTTCTTAAAAGTCGAGAATTTTGCTGATCAAGTGCTAAGAGATCGAGAATTTTCTCGATCAACTTCTTAAAAATTACAAATTTTGTTGATAGGTGAATTGTTTGTGAAATTTTTCAAATGGCTTGGTAAAAATCATGAATTTTGTTGATGAAGCATGGAAAAATAGAGAATTTTGTTAATCAAGTGCAGAAAAATCAAGAATTTGGTTGTTTTGGCACAGAAAAATTGCGTATTTTACTGATCATGTGAGGAAAAATCGCAATTTTTGTCGATTGATTTGTCAAAGTCAAGGTTTTTGTCGATCAACTTTGTAAAAATCGCAATTTTTGGCAATTGGCTTTGTAAAAATCTGAATTTTATCGATAAACATTGTAAAAATTGTGCATTTTGTTGATTAGAAGCAGAAAGATTGTGAATTTTGTCAATTAGTTTTGTAAAAGGCACAAACTGGTTGATCAGGCATAGAAAAATTGAAAATTTTGTTGATTGGGCAGAGAAAATTCAGGAATTTTGTTGATCAGGCATGGGGGGAAAAAAGGCACGAAAGGCATCAGCCATTTATGTTTGTTTTTTATCACTTTTAATAAAACAAAATTTACCCTCCTGAATGAAGTTCAAGGAATATTATTACATCTTGAAAATAATCCTTTGTATATTTGTTACAGATACAAACATAAAAAATGCTTTTATATCCTTATCAACTGAATTGGATATTTTGACTGGGTATGCAAACTTAAAGGGATAACTTTCCACTCCCCTCTAAAACCATATATTTTTAATCTAATTATAAGTCACAGATTACTTCCTGGAAATCGATTTCTCGCCATGTGATTGATCGACCACCCAGGCACATTTGTAAGTGGCCCTTCTCTTGAAAAGGTTGTGCCTCCCTACAGTAGAGTTTTTTTAATAGCGGGGAAAATATAAAACTTATCTCAAATGACGCATAAAAATCAATAAAAGATTTTGATCCAATTTACTATCCTTTTAATTCATGTTCTTGCCACTAGAGCAGCTTTTGATTCTTTTTTCTTTGGTTATTTTGTGGCTAATTGCCATAAAATTCTGATTTTTGTTACTTAAACTCCCCTTACTATTTAACGACTTTTCAACTTTTTACAATCAGGGAACATGATCACATGAATTTTCCACTGTTGCGACTCCATTATAGTCTCCTTTTGGTTTGTTTTTTAATTCCATCTGTTTTCAGCGACCATGTATTTGCTAAAAACTGCTTTATAAACTTGTAAAACAATGATTTTAATAATCGTTTGAAAAATATCTCACTTGTGTTTTTTACGATTGGTAAATTTTCAAAAATTGTCCATCTATTCTTACATATGATAAACTTATGTAAAGCAGAGCGATTTAATTTTCAAAACTAATATTATTCTGGATGGTTAGGTTTTTAAGACTCTTTCTTTCAAAAGAATAAAAAAAATCTCCCACTAAATATAAGCATCTCAAATTAATCTTTTAGCAAAAGAACATTATGGAAATTTCCTATTTAAAGTCTACTTTAAACAACTTTATTTCCATAACTTTAACATGCTTAGAATATAAGCTTACTTTTGAACAATTCAAAAAATACCCTAAGAATTTTGGACATATGATGACAGATATGACAGTTGGGGACAAGTGTCATATATGCACTACATTAACATGATTTTTTTCTAACGCCAATTTGATGAAAACCTCTGTTTCAAATACCAGTTACATATATACATAAAGGGAACAACAACATATTAAAAAAAGTTTAATAACTATAGACCAAAAGAATTTATACTAGGGGTGCACAACCTTTTGAAGAGAAGGGCCAAATTCAAAAATATCTGGATGGTCGAGGGTCACATCAATAACACGGAGAGAATTCGAGTTAAAGGAGGTGATCTGTGGGCTACAATTGGATAAAAAAATATGGTTTTAGAGGAGAGTGTGTGCGTTTTGGGAGGGGGGTACCCTTTAAGTGCACTTACCAAGTCAAAATATCCAATTCAGTTAGTAAGGATATATCAGCAGTTTTTACATTTTTATATATAACAGATATAGCAAGGATTATTTTCTAGATGTAAAAATATTCCTTGACATGATTCAGGAGAGTATGTTTTGTTTTATTAAAAGTGCTACAAAACAAGTATAAATGGCTGGTGCCAAAAAATGTGAACTTTATGAACGAAGGAGAGAGAAGGAGCTGATCAACAAGATTTTTTTTTTTTTTGCACCCGATCAACGAACTTCCCGATTTTCTGTGCCTGATCAATGATACTTGTAGTTTTGCCTGATCCACCAAATTTGTACTTTTTACGATACCAATAGACAAAATTCGCATTTTTTTTTTAAGCTATCGAGAAAATTCACAATCGTTACTCGCCTGATCAGCAAAATTCGTAAGTCTTATGAACCCGATCAAGAAAAATTTACGATTTTTCCTTGAATGATCAACAAAATTTTCATGAAGAAATTCGCGATTTTCAAAAAGCTGATCGGCGAAATCTCGATTTTTCGGTGCCTAATCGAACGATATTTTTAATTTTTCTGTGCCTGATCGACGGAATTTGCAATTTTAAAAAAGCCTAACGACGAAGTTCGCGATTTTTACAAAGTTGATTGACAAAATTCACGATTTTTAAAAAATCGATTGGTGAAATTCGCTATTTTCCTTCGTATGATCGGCGAAATTTGCGATTTTTCTGCACCTGATAGAGATAATTCGAGATTTTTACAAAGCTAATTGACGAAATTCGTGATTTTTTCGAAGCCGATCGACAAGTTTTACGATTTTTCCACGCCTGATCAACGTAATTTGCGATTTTTACGAAGATGATAGACGAAATTCACAATTTTTTTAAGCTGATAGATGAAATTTGTGTTTTTTCTGCGCCTGATCGACGAAACTGGCCATTTTTACGAACCGATCAATGAAATTCGCGATTTTTATGCACCTGATCGACGAAATTCTTGATTTTTTTGCACCTGATCGACGAAATTCACGATTTTTCCAAAGCCGATCAACGAATTCGCGATTTTTCCGCGCCCAATCAGGTATATTTGCTATTTTTTCCGAGTCTCATGGGCAAAATTCGCGATTTTTCCATATCTAATAAGCGAAACTTAAATTTTTTCCGAACCTCATCAATAAAATTCGCTTCTTTCCGCACTTGATCAATGAAATTCGCGATTTTTCCGTGACGATAAACGAAATTTGCGATTCTTAAATGACGAAATTTTATATTTTACCGCGGTAAATTAACAAAATTTACGATTTTTTACTGCGACATATGCACAAAAATTGCAATTTTCTCCAGTTGTAAATTGACGCAACTCCCTGGCCACAAGTTAACCCATCGCGGGCCACAGGTTGTGCATCCCTAATTTATACAATTAAAAAATAAATAAATAAAACAAAATAAACATTCAGGTTATCATATCAAGCAAAATAACAACTCTTCGACAGCAATTGCATTATAGTTCAAAAGTTACCAATGTATTATATGACACCGGCGTAGGGGGAGGGGGGGGGGAAATCAGACCAATATGGTGCACATATCATATCTGTGCCGGATTTTGAGTAGATAAAATGGTCCCTCCCCATTTCCTTGTTTTGTGTTAAACTTTTTGAGTATAAACAAATATGCTGCTTTTAGGCTTATTTCAAATTATGGATAACATACAGTATAATGTTCCATATATAGAAAAACTATTACATCTATGCATAAACAAGTTAATATACAGAAAGGATAAAAAGTATATGTAGAAAATTTATTTTTGAAATATTTTCCTTAATAAAAATGCAAGCTCATACAAATCAATATTTTTTTCAACTGAAGATTGGGCTTCTAATGCTTCACATCTTGTGAGTGATTGATGAAATGTTTAGAATGATACATAAAGAGAGAACTGTCCCATTCCTCCCACTGCCGGCCAGACTAAGATAAAATATAAAACTGTTTGCAAACTCAATTTTCTTTAAAGTTTTCTGCAAAAAAAAACAAAAAAAAAAAAAAAAAAAAAACACTGCGCCTTTCCTGGTCCTATATCACCACTAACAACTAAAATTTAAAGTTATATACAAATAGAGTATCTCTAAGCTATCTTTAAAACTTTATTAAGAGATCAACATTTAAAATCTATTTTTTAACACAAAATGTATTTTTAATTCGTTAAATTAATTTGCAAAGCCTATTATAAACTGAAACATTGCAGCACCCGTTTCGATGCTGCAGTATTTCTGCTACCGGACCTCTCAAGAGGGGGGGGGGGGAGAGAGAGAGAGAGAGAGAGAGAGAGAAGCATCATACCCGTCTCAATTATAATGGTTTTGAGTTTTAAACTCGTATGCACCATGGTGCTTCTTCAAAAAAATACTGGCCCCACCATTGGCTGAGAGGTTCTGCCCTTGAAACTAGTAGACAGCAGGGGCTGGGTTCAAATCTAGTCACGGCCGTCGGCCTAATCACTTAGAGTTTTCCATGGTTTTCTTCAAACCTCGGATTTCTTTGCGTAAATACGGATTAGGTTCCCTTAGAAAGGACCCCCCTACACCCTGTACCTTCATGCAGTTGACTGACTTACAAATACAACAACAACCACCTAAAATACTGTAATGAATACTGTTAGAAATAATTTGACAATTTTTTTTCTCTAGTTGAAAAAAAGTCTGCAGAGTTGCTCAATAATCTGCGACGTGCCGATCCTCCACCAAAAGTATTGATAATTTTAAGAAATTTCAAAAAAAAAAAAAAAAAAATCATAACTGTCTGCAAACTTTGAAAATTTTCTGCAAACGATGTTTGCATGTTCATTTATATTATCTGACTTTGCTGCCCCACTCTCTCTTATATATAAAAATATATGAAACTTTGATATAATTATTTTTAAATAGTACATAAAATTTTGAGCAAAAAAGATATAACTACCTCTATGAATAACATGACAGCATTATCTCCTTGCTTGTATTGGGATATATTGATGCATTCTTTTGGTAGTACTAGAATCAGAAACATCAAATATTATTAACTGAAAATGCACTTTTCATATTTGCCTATACTAAAATTTAAATGACAGAAAACAAAACTCATTAATAAATGGCGCAGCAAGAACTGGGATTTGGGGGTAGGCTTAGTTGGAGATGATTGCTGGTGAATGAAATCAGTCTATTTAATGTCTGAAATCATTATGCTTTTTTTCACTGGATATTAGAATCAGCAGTTACGCTGATTAACGGTGTATTTCGATTCAAACTGCTTATTTTCCGATTTATTTTTAAATTCATTTTGGCTCTTCATTTGCATTAAATTGACAAATTGTCTTATTTAGAAAGTGCTCAATGTGCCGTGATTGTCGATTCTTTGATAAATGCAAAAAATATTGCAAAAAAAAAAGGCATCCAAAAACGGCCTTTTGAACTGATTTTTCAGAAGCGGGAGATCTCTTAACGAAAAAAAAGGGTCATACTGAGAAGATAATAGTTTATAAATCAAATTCTAATGAATTGAGCATTAACATCACAAGGCACCTTATACATCTCTTCAAAAATCCCCTCAGCAAGTTTCATGTTTCTACTTTTAAAAATGTGTCTGAAATTGTATCTGAAAATTTTGAGCTTTTGAAGATGGAAAAGCATTTTTTCAAAAACACTCTTAAGATTCATTTAAAACAACATTTACAGGGCTTGAATTTCAGGACGCAGGATGGGATGGCGGGATTTGAGCCCGAAATTTTGAAATCCCGGGCAAAGGAGGATGCGGGAACAAAGCAATTCCGTTTCAAATTTTCCAAAAAATTAACGCATTTGATTCCAAAAGTTATAAAACATTGTTTATCAAACCCGAAATTTGAATACTTATGTCCGAATTTCCGAGATAATTACCAATTTTTCATAGCTTTTGAACCTAGCTGAATTGCATATTTTCATAATTTCATCAGTTGGTCGCAGAAAATTTTGTTAGATTATCCCGATAAAAACACCAATTTTCTCAAAGAAGCGCACAAAAAAACTCGACTTTCCATAAAAGATCTCGATAAAACACGAATTTCTTTTTTTAAAAAAAAAATCACGGAATAAACACTAATTTCGGCCATATAAACAGCATCCTGTGAAAGGGGGCAGGGGAGGCGAAGGGGCGGTCGCCTCAGACGCAGAAATTTAGGGGTGCATTTTCTACAACAAACATCATTTTTGGTCGATAATGAAGAAAAAGAACACTAAATTGAAATTTTGCTCCGAGTGCAGTTTTCTCTTCGCATGTCACTGCATATGAACCCAAATTTATCAAAATGCTGCTTAAAAAACACGCATTTTATGAAAAAATCTTGATATTTTAAAAAATCGTAAAAAAAAAAAAAAAAAAAAAAAAAAAAAAAAAAAAAAAAATGCTAATTTCTTTAAAGGATTGCGGAAAATGCCAAATTTGTCAAAGGGTTATTCAGGGGTGAATCTGAGTAAAAAATTTTTGAAATTTACAGCAAGTTTTCTGAAAAGTTACAGGAGATGGTGTGAAAGGGGGTGGGGGGATTTACTTTTGACTCTGTATTTCCAAGGCGCTTTGATGAAGTTTGCGTTTTTCTCGTGATCTTTTGAAGAAATTTACAATTTTTTTCACGATTTGTGTTTTTTACAGGTTTTTGACAATATTTTCATTTTTTCTGTAATCTCTACCCAAAATTTGCGTTTTTTTTTTTTTTTTTTTTTTTTTTTTTTTTTTTTTAAATTTATGATGAAATTTGTGTTTTTCTTTCGCTATTGTTTCATGATATTCACAGTTTTTTTTTTTTTTTTTCACGATCTTCATATAAATTTAATTTTTTTCACAAATATCTAACGAAATCCGCATTTTTCCCACAAACCTCTTATGATATTTACGATTTTTCTGAGAACGATTTGAGAAATAAATTTTTTTATGTGATGATTTGTCAAAATTCGTTGTATGTTTTTTGTCTAAATTTCCAAATTAATGAAGATTTTTTTTTAAACCAAAAACTTATGATTTTTGGAAAATACAGAACAGAATCGCCTTTGGATCACTTAATGAATACAAAATTCGTCAAAGGATCGCTTAATAAATACGGATTGTCACAGAAATCTGTAAAGCATGCAAATTTCAACAATGCATCGCGGGGAAAAAAATGTGAATTTCGTCAAAGGGTCGTTAATAAACACAAATTTATTCAAAAGGCTGCCAAAACCCCCCACAAATTTCATTGAAGAACCGCAAAAAAGATGTGAATGTTGTCAGAGGGTTGCCAAATAAATGCGAATCTAGTTAAAAGGTTGCTAAAAAAATGCATCACATCATCACAAAAAGATGCCAATTTCATCAGAAAATGCAACCTGAACTAAAAACAGAGTTTATTAGACCTGAAACAAAAGTAATTAGCACAGGAAGAGAATTCATCCCTTTGAAAACTAAAAAGACTATATAAAATCTTGACTTGCTCTTTTAAAAAAAAAAAAAAAATAAATAAATAAAATAAACATATTTTTCATAATTATTCTGAGTTGTTGATAAAATTTGCTTCAGTGATATTTTGTCATGTCTGTATTTGTGTAATTCTTTAAATAGCTCATAAAAAAAAGACAGTAGGTTTTTAAAGATTTTTTTTTCTCCCTCCCAAATAGCCAAACTCCCTTCCATTTATAAATGTAGGGAGGAAGACTCTCCTCCTCAGGAAAATTGAATTTCAAGCCCTGATTTACAATATTAGAGTTACAATATCTTAAAATGCATTATTTAAGAAACAACTGTTAAATTTATGCAAAATATTTTTAAAAATCATAGAAAAGTTTTAAAAGATGAAAGAACACAATACAATGAAAATTTTTTGCACTGAAAATTAGGGATACAATAAAATACACAGGATTTCACTCATTATTCATAATAAAGGTCTGTGGATTTTGCTAATACCCTCCATTTTTTGCTAAAGAAATGGATTATGAACTGGCATTCTAGTTCCTACACAAATGATGCTAATCTCTCTGGCTCTTAAATATTGCCCTATAACTTTTATTAAACAGCCTGTAAATGTATATAACCCACTTTTTTAAAGAAAAAAAATGTATGTATACATTTTAAATGATTTTGCCGAATATGCAGACATATTTAATTTTCTGTTAAGCTATACGTATTGGTGTAGTTGTAAAAAGAACACACACTGTAAAAAAAAAAAAAAGGTCGATCTACTAAAAAAACTTTAGTGATCCTTGTAATTACTAAAAAATTTTTAGTAATCTTAGTCGGTTACTAGAAAATCTGTAAGAATTACTAGAAAAAAGTTAGCAACGAATAGAGTTAATAGTTTTATATTTTTAATAGCTCTTAGTAAAACTCAGTTGGTGTGGCCTTGATAGCATAGTGGTTATAGTAACGGACTCCAGGCTAAAAGGTCCTGGGTTCGAAACTTGCCACTGCCAAATACACCCCGAATGTCTGTAGTGTCTCGTTAATAAAGGGATTATGAAAATCCTGTCGGAGCAATTAAGAATGTTTAGTGCTGCTATCTATTGCGGTTTTGCCGAAAATCTTCCGCTTCAGAAGTCTGGATGCAGCTCGAAAGAAGCTCCTCCGCTTCGGTTGCACGTAATGGTTATTAAAAGTATTTTTGGAGCTATTAATAAAATTTGCTTTGTGGCTCATACTAAAAATTTTTAAGTTAGTTATACAAAAAATTCTTTTGTTCAGTTTACAAAAGAAATGCTTGTTTCACTTGCAAAAAAAAAGTTTGTAATGGTTACTAAAAAAATCTGTGGAATACAAATTTACTAAGAAATTTTTAGTAACCTCTTGAATTTCTTTTTACAGTGCAGGTTATACACAAGGTTTTTCCAATCCTCGGGTTTTTCAGAAAATCCACATACCTTCCACGATATTTCGTCAAAATTTGTGCATTTTTTACGATCTTTCGTTAAAATTTACATATTTTCTGTGATCTTTCTTCAAAATTTGCATATTTTTCACAATTTTTCTTCAAAATTTGCCTATTTTCAGCGATTTTTTTATCAAAAATCACATATTTTCTTCGATCTTTCGACAAATTTTGCATATCTTTCACGATCTTTCTACAAAAGATATCCATTTTTCTTGAATTTCGTCAAATTCTTGTATTTTCCATGATTTTTAGACAAGTTATATATTTGAATATTTTCCTCGATCTTTTATCAAAATTCTTGTATTTTTCATGATCTTTCTGTAAGATGCACCTATTTCGCCTGATCTTTCGACAAAAATCTTGTATTTTCACATAATTTTTCTAAAAAAATCGAATATTTTCCAAGATCTTTCGATAAAATTAGAGTATTTTTCACGATCCTTTGATTAGAGTATTTTTCACGATCCTTTGATTAGAGTATTTTTCTGATATCTGTTCATGAAAATCTTGTTTTCCCAGCAATCGTTTGATGACAACCGCGTCTTGTTCATGATCGTTTAACAAAAACTATTTTATTTACCGCAATCCTTTGACAAAAACTGTTTTTTTTTCTTTTCTTTTCAATCCTATGATAAAAATCACTTTTTTTTTCAATCTTTTAACACAAATTGCATTATATCACACAACCTTTTTAAGAAAATAGTATTTTTTCCATGATCGTTTGATGAATTTATAGTTTTTCTTTTTTTTGCAATCCTTTGCAGAAATTTGCGTTTTTTTTCTGCAATCCTTTGAAGATATTTGCTTAATTTGGTGTTGTGTATACTCATGCTTTTGTTGTACTTATCCGTTACAATTCCCCCCCCCATAAAAAATTTCACAAAATTTTTGTGCAGATTTGCATTGATCCCAGGGACAATAAAACTCATCAATAAAAAAGCGGAATTCTGTGTTTACACGGTACAGTAACATGTCTAACTATTGTTATTTTATTATTCATTTTACTTTTTTTTTATTTATTTAGTATTTTTTGGCCAGAGAGGAATTATAACCAAGCATTTAAGACAAAAAATAGGTTTTTAACATCTTTTGTAACTTATTTTAAATGGTGAGGTATTAAGCCCCATGCCAATGAACCCCTCTTTAACTGTGTTCTTAAACAATATTTTTTGCTGTTTGGCTGGTTTGAATGTCAGAGTACAAAGCATACAAACCAGAGCTATAAACATTTAAAACAGAAAAAAAGGAATAAATATTGAAATTTTATTAACCACATAAAATAATTGAAAAGCAGCTATTTATAAAAGTTTCGGTATTACATTTTGTTATACAATTTAAGAATTACATCTGATTGTTTAGGTTTACATTTAAACAAAATATTTTATGCACATTAAACATTACTGAAATTGCGTTTTTAGCAGTGTCAATATAGGGTGTTTTTTACAGGAAAATGACTGACTAAATATCACAGAATGATAGCCCTCTTAAAATTTTAAATAAACAAAATTTTATAATTGGCAATTATATAAAATTCAAGGTTTCCTGTCTACTTAAACAACAACATTTGAATTTTGCAAGAAAGTAAAGAATATATAAACTTATGAAACGAAGCCATATTTTAGCATGTTCATCACTGAAAAACCACGGAATTTTAAAACATTCTCTCTTTCCTGATTAGTTTGATTAAAAGTAAGGCAAAGGGGAGTTATGAAAATAATAATAAAAGATAATTTTTGATTAGTTATTTTTTTATAAACCCAGGGACTGGTTTACAAATTTGGGAGCCCTGGGCACAGATGGCTACTGGGGCCCCCTAGAACCGAAGCTTACAGAGGGATTGAGTAAAAAGAGAAAAATAAATAAATAATGTACTTATTGACTTTAAAAATTACTTTAAAATATCTATTAAAAATCATATGTGATAATCATTAATTCTTTTAAATAGTAATCAATTCAAAATTATACAATTTAAATGATTAGACGTTTTATAATAAATAGTATGGTTCTGATTACTTTTTCATATGCAATTCTTTATATCTGCAATGATAAAATATGCAACAACTAATAATAAATTTTCCCCATACCAAGCTATAATAATTTAAAATATTCTGCCACTTACGAGCTACGCTCACAAACCCAAAACAATCTGACGAAAACAAGAGCACGATTAAATAAGAGTTAAAAATACAATAAATTACTTAAGTGATAAAGGCAAAAGAAAATATTCATTATAATAAGGTAAATAAATATGGATGTTTCAGACAAAATATATAATGTTATGTAAATACAATAAGAGCACAATAGAATGTAGAATGAATTGTAAAATTCCTTTTAGATAGTAAAATATCAGATGTTAGACAAAATTTGAGAAACCTTTAGAAGCATTTGGGGGACCCTAAAATCTAGGGGCCCTGGGCTTGTGCCCCGAATGCCCTGCTATAAATCAGGCACTTTATAAACCAAAAAGTTCAAAGGTTGTTCATTATTGCACATCTACTCTATTTTTGAGATAACATATTTCATACTGTAAACAAAACAAACTTTGTGTTATTTTTTGCGATGAACATAACATTACAACTTAATTAATAGACAATAGACTATTAATAGACAAAAGGAATAAAACTTACTTTTTAAATCTTGAAGAATCCATTCGTTCTGCCATGTGCCGATGCTGCGTTGCAACGAGCGTTGTTGTTGTTGTTGTTGTATTGACCAAGATATTGGCCCGGTGAGCAGCTTTACATTTCTATATAGCTGTCTTACTCCGCTAAGCTTCTGAACGAGCGTTAAAACGTTCCTCCCGCCAAGTGTAAACAAACTCCACTATCTAACCTGTTGCCAATTTATGATTTCATAAAAGTACAAGGGTGGGATTTCTTCGTTACAAAATTTTACTTAAAAAATTAATTTCATTTCCACAATTTACTGGCAAATATAATTTGAACATTTCAAATTTCGCTATGAAAGCGACCGATATGAATAGCCAACGTTATAAGACATATATAACGTTAAAGTCATATACGACATATATGACATTTTATGTAATGCAGGGCCCGCTTAAGACTTAAAAGTATGGGAAACCTGAAACTTTATGATAAAAACTTCGAATAAATAAAACACTATTAATATTAAATTAAAACTCGCTACCCATATCCATATGAAATACTATTTTATTATATATACATAATCAATTAATTATTTTGCACTTTTAGCTTTGAAAATATTTGGGGGCCCCTACATATATGAAATATATATGACGTATCCTTTGTCAAGTAAATGACAAAATAAATGATAAGTAAATGACATAAATATAAGTTATGAATTATGTATATGGCTTATGTATAATATAATGTATGTTATAGAAAAGCTTTGTGAAATCTAAAGTTCATTTTAGATTAAATTGCTAATGGGCATAATTGCAAACGTCGGTATGACATGGAAGTTTGCTATCATCATCGGTTATATACTAATTTGTATCAACGTTATGATTATATAAAATTTAATACAAAATCATTATGACAGTAAAAAATCTTAACTTTTTTAAAAAAAATTATCGCTTATTCGTCTTTATTTCATATAATTTAAAATTTCTGTAAGTAATTTTTTAAAAATACCTTTATCACCCTCCTATCCTCTAATGGACATTGTGGAGAATATTAAAAAAATATGCATACAAGCAGCTTATGAAAGTTATCTAAGTAGAGAGTTGAAAGAATCTACATAGTGCATTTTTCCTTTTAATCCTTTCGCGGGAAAATAATTGTGTTTTGAAATGTGGAATTCACACCATATTTTTCGAAAACTTACATCGCAAAATAATAATAATAATAATAATCAGTCTTAAAATCATATTTCCACTCAATCTATCAAGATAAGATTTGATAAGGTTTCTGGTTCAAATCTTGATTAAAATAAGGTGGAATATTATAGACACTTTCAGGACAATTTGCCTCAGATATGACATTTTGCTTGGATGCTGACTCCAAGCAAATAGTTGCTATTTCTCATTAGATATAAATCGGAGAATAAGTTACCACTGCAGATAAAGTATTAAAATTCTTATCTGCAGATATAGCTGTAAGATATGGCTATAATATAAAAAAATAGAAAATCCAGCATAACAAAGATTTGTTTGGAGTCAATATCCAAACAGAACTTCATATCTAACGTCACGATAGAAAGCGTCTATATATCTCACCACCTCTCAAGCGGTTAACCAGTCTTTGCCCTTTTTCTCCTTTCATAAAAACCTATTTGCACAAAAAAGCGTATGTTTTAAAATTTTCATCAGAAAAGATCGTAATTGAGTGTTTCTAGATCATATTTCAATATTTTATCATATTTTTCCAAACACTACCCTCTACATTGCTACTCTGGGAAGATCGAAAAATGAAAAATCATAACTAAAAAAAGAATTTCCTTTGTTCACATTCTCAAACAAAAGAAAATTAACTCTTTTGTGCCTTACAGTAGAATTTTCCTTTAATTTCAGATTTCAGTGGCGGTTGCTCCGGGCGCGAAATTTAGGGGGTGCCAAGTTTATACTACCAACCTCATTTTTGGCTCGTCACAAGGAAAAGTTGGGGGGGGGGGTGTCAAATTGAAACTTTGCTCCGGGCGCAGTTTTCTCTTCGCATTCCCCTGTGATCATGAGTTCTTCTGGGCTTAGGGACCATAATCCCAAAGCTGGTCCCCAGGGTGAGCGCCTACTGTCTTCTAATATCTGAGTATGGGCATGCACATTGTGTATATGTCACCACTCTCTTATAGAGGAACTCTCCCTTTAAACTATCTGACCAGAATATATTACAGTGCCTAAGTACACTGTTAAAAATCTGCTGCATTTTGCTGCAACGCCCTCCACCACTTGTATATAATATCTCTATTCCAACCAATGAGAAAGCGCCATTTCACGGCCAAGTAACCGTTTTCTATACAAGCAGGGGAGTGCGTTGCAGCAAAATGCAGCAGATTTTTAACAGTGTATGAGTTTGACGACATGTGGGATATAAAATTGATTGATTGAAAGAGTTCTGGACAAAAACGATTCGCCAAGCATCTTGGTGAGACTACCTTGACCACGTGATCATGACGTAGATGGAATATCCTCCATTCGGACTTTTGAAACGTATTTGTTTACTAGTCGTATATCGCCACTCTGTTCTGAATAAAGACACTTTAATTTTCATTACAGCAAATGTTTGATAATGCAATAGACAATCATATGTATGAATGCGGTGCTTTCTTCTAAAATACCTACTCAAGGTGCAATAACTAATAATCCAAGAGCCGACAGCACAAAAGCCTAAGGTATCGAACACAAGAAAAAAAAACCTTTATTTTAATCGGGGAGTAGTAATAGGTCAACCTAATGATATATGTCTGCCGGAAGCGAAGTGGTGCATAAGTCAAAAAATTAATACCAAAGTAGTTTATTCGTAGGCTTATCATTGCGTTTACCGTACAATCATTTCATACCTTTAATTGTTTGGCAAATACAATGATAAGCCTACGAGTAAACAACTAGCTTTCGGCAATCGTAAACCATTCGATTCCCCTATTACTACTGTTCCATAAAATGAAGGGTTTTTTTCTTGTGCTCGATATTTTAGGTTATTGTAACTGTCTCTTAGATTCTGAATAAATCCAAGAGCCGACAGCATAAAAACCTTTGTTATCGAGCACAAGAGAAAATCTTTATTTTAAGGAAGAGTAGCAACAGAGGAATCGAATGATTTATGTCTGCCGGAACGCGAAATTTTAAAATAGAGGGCCAAATCACAGTCCGGTGAGGCCCCACCAGTGGCCGAGAGGTTCGGACCTCTCAACTGTTAGACGGCAGGTGCTGGGTTCGAACCCAATAGCGGCTGTCGGACTAACCGTTCGGAGTTTTCGTGGTTTTCTTCGAACCTTGCGTAAATACGGGTTAGGTTCCCTCAGAAAGACCCCCACGAAGGGCACTCCCCCCTGGTCCTATATCTTTAGCGCAGATAATCGGACGTCAAAAATCAACCAACCAACCACAGTCCGGTGAAATCTAAGCGCATTATTGGTCATTGAGCTGCGTCCTTTTCAGAGAATAATATCTTAGCGGTAGGGGAAATGTCGCCTTACTCCTTTTTCCGAGAAAAACTCGTAGCGGCAATTTTGAAGTAAATCTAATCTGTTTTCATTTATAATCAAAATTTTTCACTCTCGTTCCATAAAATGTCATCAAAATATCTTAACTGAGTTAATTTCGATGGTTTATCGTAAATAAGAACAGACGGTAACAATCGCTTAAAAATTACTTTACTCCTCCTTCTTTTTCAAATGAGAAACAAATTCGTGATTTTCACCCTTTCCATACGACCAATGAGGTGTCTAGATTTTACTTGATTGTGAATTTGGCCCTCCATTTTAAAATTTTGCTGCCGGAACCGCGATAGCCTGTCTTTTTCGTTAGCCTCGAATCAGTTTCGAGGCCAACGAAATAGACAGGCTACCGCGGTTCATTCCAAGTGTCTTTTTTTACAGACCGCTAGAATGATATAATGCTCATTTTGTGAGCCTGTATTGGTGCATTCGAGCATCACGTGATTCCAGCGGTCCGTAAAAAAGATGCGAGGAATGAACCGCGGTAGCCTGTCTTTTTCGTTATACTCGATCAGTTTCTACTGACGTCATATGCTAGCAAACACCTTAGAAACCAAACGTGTTTTTTGTTTCACTATTAAAAATGTGACCCATTTGCTGAAGCGTCTCTCCACCGCTTTCATAGAATGTCTCTTTTATGACCAATGAGAATGCTCTATAACACAGTAAAGTAACCGTTTTCTATAAGGAAAGGGCATGTTTACAAACAAGCACTTCTGTCAACCAATCTACCGCTACATTTTTTGTCATAGCGATCATTGTAGGAATCATCCTGACCGCGTAGCCCAATCACATCATACTTACTTATACATTGGCAAACTTAGACCAATCAAATTCTCGGAGCTCATCCGTGCAGTGTCAGTCGTTAAGGCCCCTGTCCTCGCTCGAGGAAACGCTCGCGAGCTAATGCTATTCCTATGGGGAAGCATTTTTCTAATAACTCTTTCGCATTTTGACATTTTTGAACAATTTTTTTTGCATTGGATAGCTGAGGTGCATGCCGACAGCGCACCTTTTTTACTTTTTCGATTCTGGTTGCAGGTATTTTTTTACAAAGTTAGTTTCACTTTCAAAACCGGTTTCGAAACTGAAAGTGCTTTTTAAAAAATATATCTGCAAGCAAAATCGAAAAAGTAAAAAAGGTGCGCTGTCGGCATGCACCTCAGCTATCCAATGCAAAAAAATTATTCAAAAATGTCAAAATGCGAAAGAGTTATTAGAAAAATGCTTCCCCATAGGAATAGCATTGGCTCGCGAGAGTTTCCTCGAGCGAGGACAGGGGCCTTAAAGAACGGACAGGTTTTTTTTTTTTGCTGATCTACAGTAATTTGTCCACAGTGACGTCAGCTGTCCTTTCCTTATAAAAGCAGTGAAGTGATGCTGCAGCAAATGGGTCAAATTTTTAACAGTGTGCCCACAAATTTGGTCGACTGTGACTGATTGACTCATAATATTGGCTACAAATTGTCGATAATGATTGGTTGGATAAAACTTGGTGGGCAGGTCGTCACGTCGGGTGGGTTGGTCGGCAGAAGATCACGTGGTTGAAATTTATCTATAGACCGGGAGGCGGCGGCACATATAATCAGATCATCGAATTCTAGAATTAGTTAAAACTCGATTCATATATTAAAACGCAATCAGTTTGCCAAGTTGTATCTTACTGGCAAAAACTGAAAACCCGATTTTAGTGATTTACTCGTAGATTTGTGTTTATCAGCTCCCAAAGGTATGAAAGCATGGAGGCTTGGGAGTAGGAAAACACAATGGTAAACCTACGAGTCTACCGCTAAAATTGAGTTTTCTGGTGTTTTTCACAAAAATATGACTTGGCAAACCGGTTGCATTTGAATATCTAAATTGAGTTTAAACTAATTCTGGAATTTCATCCATGTACGATGAAGTGATTGTCTGTACTGCGACGTCCCGTTCAATAATATTCCACGTCATCTTGCTTAGAATATTCGCCTAATCAAATCACGTATAGTTGGAGAAACATTACTGATGTTTCATTATAACTGATATGCGACAATGCTACCTAAAGACAACGCCGATGAGTTCAATTTTGACATAGACATTAAGGCAGATCGGCCATCAGAGGATCATTCATTGGACCACATTTCTTGTGAGGTAAAAATCGCAAGAATAGGGTCCAATGAGTGATCCGCTGATGGCTGACCTGCTGTGACGCTGATATCTATTTTGTCTCTACACTGTTAAAAATATCCTGAAAAATTACCTCAGTTTTTAAAAACTATCTATTTTCTAACCAATGAAAACGTTACATAATTGCCTATGGAGAGTTCTCAATGGTCAGAAAATAGTCTTTAAAAAAGAAGTAGTTTTTCACGACATTTTTAACAGTATAGGTGGCGTTGTATTATGAGTCCACCGTGGCTGAGTAGTTGGACAAACTGAGAGTATGAGAGCTTGAGAATGTTTGCGGTTACAATTTTCGGTGGCTCCGTCGTACACTCTTTGTGGAATTCCCGTTGTAATTCTCTGGTGCTGTATATATTCTTGTGACCTTGAAGTGTTCTTGACGATCATTTATAAGCAGATATCTCACGTCATGCACATAAGTCAGACATACATGCATGTGTACACAAACAAAAATGAACTCACGGCTGTAACTCTCTAGTGATATAAATCTCCTTGTGCTGTCAGACTTTGTATATTGACGATGATTTATAAGCGGGCTTTAATGTCAAACGCACAAGTCAGATGTGTGTGTTTAATAAATAAATAAATAACAATGAACAACTAGATATAGTCTCCTTGCATTGAAGTCACAGAACGACTGGTACTCTAATCTGGTACACATCTGGAGCCCACACAGAACATTATAACTCGCCATTTACCGTTTAAAGCACAGGTGGTCTTTCAGTTTAATTTTGATTTTCCTTATTCTTGCATTATTTTTCCACGAATTTAAAAAATGAAGCACAAATCAATATGTTTACAAATGGGAAAGCACCGCATTTCCCTTAATTTTGGGCGCCAGATGAAGTTTGTCGTCAAGTAGGGCAGTTTCATATGACGTCACAAATTGACCATTGGAGGTCAAATAATCGTTAAACGGCAGCTGTGATTGGCAGCTGAGAGAATTATGAGTGCGGCTGAAATTCAAACACGAAGATTTGATTGTCGGATGAAAAGTAAATCAGCTGATAGACGCTTTCAGTCGTGATGTCAGTTATGACGTTTTGCTTGGATACTGACTCCAAACAAACGGTTGCTATGCTGTATTTTCTATTTTATTTGCATATTACAGTTACATTTTTCAGATATATATATAACAGACACATGTTTAATGTTTTATATGCAATGATACCATTTTCTACGATTTATATTTAATAAGAAATGAAGCATAGCAACCGTTTGTTTGGAGTCAGTATCCAAGGAAAATGGCATGATTGACGTCACACTGAAAGCGTCTATTGCAACTGCCCTAATTCCGCCGCTATTCGGTTACGAGCATAGAAGGTTGTGGGTTCGAATCCCACTGGTTCCATTGCAAACACTTTTTGCGTGGAGCTCCTAGCTGCGTTTTTCTCGTGTTGTAAAATTTCCTTGTGTTATCTCGTCCCTGTAACCGACTGTCTCCCCCCCCCCGCCCTCCGATTTATTAGCAGGCTTATAAGTTGATATGTTGTTCAATATCACCTACTCCTCAAAGCTATAATAATAATAATAATAATAATAATTGTTCAATAAATCAATAAATAAATAGGTACATTTGAAATTTTGATATTTTAAATTAGAGGGGAGGTGTGGGAATGCCAGTTCTTTGTTATGAAATATAGCGATTCTGAAGACGGGCAAATTCTAAGATAGAAAATATGAGATAATTAAAAGCAAAATATTAGCGCTTTAAAAATTTTGATTTTAAAAATTGGGGGTGGGTATGTGGAGTATTAACGTAGCTCACTCTACTTGTAATTAAATTATCTTGAAACGAATATACCAAAGCGGAGAAGATTCTAATATATTAAAGCAAATTATATTAATTGCTTATTCTATCAAAATTAAGAAAACACAATGATGATAATGAAATGAAAGATAATTAAAAGTGCAATATAATTCTATTTGAATGTAAAGTTATTTATAATGTTTTAAAGCGAAAAAATACCACCATATTTAAAGCTTATTTTATTAACTATTTGGAAAATGGTTCTTATTTTCGGTGGAGAATAAACCTACTGGTGTTCGCATTTTATTTTTGTTCTGATTAACCCAGGAAGATTAATGTTTAATCCAAAGTGTACGTACTGTTATTATGTAAGCCACATTTTGATCATCATAAAAATATTGTTTTTACTGATTTTTATTAACTCAATGGGAAATATTTAAGCATTTTGCTTTAGGCAATGGATGTTGTTTTTTTATGAAGCATTTCACATTTAGATGAATTTTTATTTGAATAGGAAATCGAAATGTTGTTCTTAATAAAGAAGAAAGTAAAAAAGTTACAAAATTGGGATATGTAAATTATCAGACATGGCAAAAGTCGAATCCAAAGAAAAACGAGGTATGAAAAATTGTCTGTTTAAGAAAAAAAAAGTCCTATTATCGAGTTTATCGATTACGAAATGTGCAGCGTCCACGAAAAGGGAAAAAAATCTAATGTTGAACTGATTGAGATTGATTATAAAAGACCATTTTTTAAAAGAAGTATATAGAATTTAAAAATGTTTCAGAGATTATATATTAAAAAAAATGTATGAATAAATCCAAATACAAACATTTTAAATCGCCCCCCTCCCCCCCCCCCCCAAAAAAAAAATGCCCACCATCTCTGGCGAATACTACATGATAGCCAGAATTTATTTACAAGTCTTAAATTTTAGTCTTTGAAAAAATCATTTTCCAAATAGTTGTTGTTAATTTCTTAAATTACATTTTTTAAAGTTACATTGTAAAAATTATCTTTTTTCCCTTTTATTTTATTTTATTTTATTTTTTATTTTTATTTATTTGTTTATTTTTTGTCAAATAGAATGATCGAGAAAAATAGTTAAAAGAATCAGATTTAAAAAAAAAAAAGATTATCCTAAAATATCTTGCAATTAACCTTTTTATTTCATTTGGCACATTCATAAACAATACAGTAATGAAATACATAATATCTATATCTATCACATCTAACTCTTATTTAAACGATAGTATTCTTCATTCTCACAGCTGAGAGTCGAGCACTGTGGCCGCGAGGTTTAGACCTCCCTCTCACGATAGGGAAAATGCTTCGAAGCGGATGGTCGGGGGTTCTATCCTAGATGATGACGCTCTGAGTTACGTTCGCGGGCGCTTTTTATTTGATCTTTTACAAAATTTCTATTTATAGTTTTTTTTTTTTTTTTTTTTTTTTTGAGTTTTATGATAATATCATTTGATTTTTTTCTTGCATTTTGCAAACTGGAATTGCGTTTTTGCTTCTATCACCCCAATGGCTATTGTTAATGAAAGTTTAAAAAATAAATTAATGAGCCGTTTTATTTATGTATAAAGTATTTATGAATCAAGTTAAATGTGACGAAAAAAAATCTGTAAATATATTTTCTACTCCCAAACTTGCTCCCGTCCCACAGAAAGCTCGGATCCCTTGAACAGTGAAATGATTTAAAATTTCCTCTTGTAAAATGACAAAATTTTGTATACCTGGGCTAAACTTTTAGATGTTTATCTTACAAAAGAATACTTGCAAAAAAAATTTCAGACACTTATTTTGCATTTCTATTATCTTTTAAACCAGTCTCAGTCCATTCTTTACCAGCCCTGCCCTTCAATTGAAGAAAAAATATTTCCAAATGTCACTCCAGTTTGTCCTTGTTTACTGTGGCTTTAAACCACTACTAAAAGTCATACAATAAGAACTCATAGTGCGATTACAGTTTGTATTCCTTGCATCAAATAAGGCTGTTCTCAACTGCTCTACTCAACAAGCGAAAAACCTTTTTTACACATTCAAAAATCCATTTCTTAACGGAAATATCGCAAACTAGAAATCCAGACGAAGGAAGCGATTTGGAATGGAAGGGAATTTTTCATTTTGGGTTCAATAAATTACCTATTAAGATAAAAGCGTTTTCGATCCCATGACAAACTCGTTTTTCTCCCCTGTTTGAGTGGTTAATCTTTCTCCGCGAGGGAATTCAGTTCAAAACGCCTACTTTGACAACATTTTCTAACATATCTATTGCAATTGCGGAAAAAAAAGACGAGTAAATAAGTGCGATTAGGAACTTTCTGAACAACACCTGCTACTTTCATGCAAAAAAAAAAAAAAAAAAAAAACTTATGTTATAAAATTGTTTTTTCTGATTTGAGACCCTTAAAGAAAAAGAAATACCGTTTTACTTTTAATCTGTACGGATAAAAAATGCATGGATTTTACTGTAAAAATTACAAAAATCCATATTTTTACAGAAGAAAACTTTTTTTTCTTTCGAACATTTTTTTTCTCAAACAAAAAATATGGATTTTTTTTTGTAAAAAATACAAAAATCCATATTTTTTACAGAAAAAAACAGTTTTTTCTTTAAACAGTTATTTTTAGTCAAACAAAAAATGTAGATTTTTTTGAAAATTTTAGAAAATTTTATATTTTTTTTTAGAAAATTCCAATTTTTTTACAGTAAAAAATTGTTTTTTCTTTTAAACAGTTCTGTTAAACAGTTCAGTTTCTTTTAAACAGTTATTTTTCTGTAAAAAATACAAAAATCCATATTTCTTACAGAAAAATACTTATTTTCCTTTTGAACAGTTAGTTTTTGTCAAACAAAAAATATAGATTTATTTATTTATTTTTTTTTTTTGTAAAAATTACAAATTCCAATTTTTTTACAGTAAAAAAATTGTTTTTTCTTTAAACAGTTTTTTTCTGTAAAAAATACAAAAATCTATATTTTTTACTGAAAAAAAACCTGTTTTTTTCTTTTTAACAGTTATTTTTTGTCAAACAAAAAATTTGGATTTTTTTTTGAGAAAATTACAAATTCCAATTTTTTTTACAGTAAAAAATTGTTTTTTTCTTTTAAACAGTTTTTTTTGTAAACAATACAAAAATCCATATTTTTTACAGAAAAAAACTGTTTTTTCTTTTAAACAACTATTTTTTGTCAGACAAAAAATATGGATTTTTTTTGTAAAAATTACAAATTCCAATTTTTTTTACAGTAAAAAATTGTTTTTTCTTTTAAACAATTTTTTTCTGTAAAAAATACAAAAATCCATATTTCTTACTGAAAAAAACTGTTTTTCTTTTAAACAGTTATTTTTTGTCAAACAAAAAATATGGATTTTTCCGTAAAAATTACAAATTCCAATTTTTTTTTACAGTAAAAAATTGTTTTTTCTTTAAACAGTTTTTTTTTGTAAAAAATATGGATTTTTGTAATTTTTACAGAAAAAAACTGTTTTTTCTTTTAAACAATTATTTTTTGTCAAACAAAAAATATGGATTTTTTTTGTAAAAATTACAAATTCCAATTTTTTTTACAGTAAAAAATTGTTTTTTCTTTAAACAGTTTTTTTCTGTAAAAAAAAAGAAATATATTGTAATTTTTGCAGAAAAAAACTGTATTTTTTACAAAAAAGAACTGTTTTTCTTTAAAACAGTTTTTACTTGTAAAAAATACAGTTTTTTTCTGTGAAAATTACAATTTTTTTTTTTTTTTTTTTTTTTTTTTTTTTTTTTTTTTACAGTGTACTTCAAATTTTATATTAGAAAATTACTGATGCGAACAGAATATAAAAATATTCGTCTAGAGTAATTTTGTTCTTTCTATATTGTTTAAATATCTCGTCAAATCGTTGGTACCATGTCAAACTATCCAATGTGAAAATAGTGGATTCCTTTTTTTTATTATTCTGATTTCTTGATTGACACCAATTTTTTGAAATAGTGAAATTCGCCTTATTATTCTTACTTAATAAAATTTTATTTTGGCAAAAACAACGAGAATTTTACCATTTTAAAAGGAGTGGTGTCAATAAGAAATCTGGATTTAGAAAAGCTAAACCACTATTTTCACATTGGGTAGTTGGACATGGTACCGACGAAATGATGTAAAGCAAGGCTTTTTCTAATATGCCGATTTTCAGATTTTTATAATCTTAGACCTCACAACTTCAGATTTTTTTTTCGGCTCGGCAGATAAATGATAAATTTAATGTATTTATTTTTATTCTTATCTGAGCATATTTTGCTTATTTTGCATAGCTAATCGTGTAAAATATTTTTTATATGCGCTCATGAATAAGTAAATGCATTTACTCTAAAAGGAAATCTATTTTCAAATTTTAATTTTTTTTAAGATTTTTTTTTTTTTTTTTTTTTACTTTAAAAATGTTTATTACATTTTTAATAACAGGTGCATTGAACCGGGCTTCCCGAGTTACAGAATATAGGTGAAAACCACTTTTTTCACCTTGCATAAAATTTATTTTAGAAACCATAATAATTCATTCAATTAAGCAAAAGTTTTTTTTAATTGTATTTCTAAATAGATTTTTTTTTTTTTTTTTTTTTTTTTTTTTTTGCTATACGGTGCGGTGGCACAGTGGAATGTTTGACGATCTAGGTGAACAAAACTATTTCGTTGAAGTTTAATTTGTTTTTGCCGATTTTTCGAATCTATCACTAATAAAATATTCAATTAATGATTCATATTATAAATTATCTAAATTCATATAAATTAGCTTACAGCGGTTGTTTGTGATTCCGATGTCTCAGAACCCTTCTCGCATAGTATCATCCCCCGGATTTCTACATAAATATGCCTAATATTAGCACTTGGAGTTTTTACAATGTAGCCCGGATGTGTTAAATTAGCAGATAATGAAAATCTTCTTCCGAATAATACGAATTACAGACAGGCAGTGAGGGCTCTACTTTATATTGCGCCCGTATCTAGGCCAGATATTAGTGCAGCCATAAATATTTAAATATTTTAAGTCGCAGAAATGAACATCCAAAGGTTAAGGACTGGGAAGCAGTCAAAAGAACAATTAAGTAACTTAAAGAACAATTAACTTAAAATTAACTTACAATAACTTAGAGAGACCTGTCTTGAGGGTACATTCCGATTCAGACTGGTCCAATAACCTTACTGACAGAAAATCAGTGTCAGAAAATCTACTGACATTTGGAAACAATCCATTTATGTGGCTATCAAAAAAGCAGACGTGCATTGCCATGTCGTCTGCCGAATCCGAATACGTGGCTGCCACTTGAGCAGCTCAAAAGACAATCTGGATTCTACAAGGAACTGGATCTCGAGCAAAAACTCTCAATCATTTTATTTGAGGACAACCAATCGTCTATTAAACATACCGAATCAGATAAATATCACAACTAGTGCTCGCGATAGGATACGTATAGCAGCTATACGTTTATACGATATACGTATATCCGTATAATACGTTTTTCTGCTATACGGATACTTTAAAATATACGTTTAAACGTATCCGGATACGTATGAGGCGTATCAGTTAAACGTATATTTTAGAATACGTATATTTAATGTATACGTATACTTCACGTATCGTATCTAATTTAAATATTGGACTTCATCAGTCTTATGTCACTGAATGAAGAATAATTTGGAAATCGGTGGCGTTACGACAGGAATCCGTATAGTATGTCTTATATATACAAGATCAAGCAATGAAAAGCGTATATTTTTTAAAACAGTTTGCAAAATTTTCACAAAATATCAGACTCCTGATTGGCCAATCTCGTTTCACTAACAGTGAAATATCTATTTTCAAAATAGCGAGTTATTACCGTGAATTGCAAAAGTATTTTGCAACATTGTAATTTGAATTTATTTAAATTTTCTTGTTCATCTCAAGGTAATGAGCTCAGATACCCCGTTATTTTACATTTTGTGTTGGCAATGTATACAAATTGTATCATTATAAGTAACCAGCAAAATTAAACATTTTTTGAGGAAAGAATGAGCGTATAAATGTTTCAGATTTATTGTGAATTCTTGTTAAATTTAGTTTTTTCTTTTTAATTATTTAAAAATTCTTTATTCACTTATTGTTTTACACTCAAGATTGCACCCGAGCGTAAATGCTATTCTTTTCATGGAGCTAATATTTTCTAACTCTGTTAATGTATAATGAAATTTCATTTTTTAAATCTTGACATTCTCACCAAAACATACATAGAATCACTTTATATCAAGCATTTACTGAATCTGTAGTTTGATGAAAATTCGTGCATTAATTCTAGAGATAGAGCTATTGCAGAAATCGTAAATAAAATACAGCAAAATAGAGCCACCTGTTGAACGATTTACATACAAAACTAGTCAGCAACAATTTCTACCAGAGACTACTTGAATAAATAGGGGAGACTGGGATGCATGTGAACAGTTCACATAAACATAGCTTTTTGTCATAACTGGGTTTATTTCTATAAGCAAAACTACTCTATATAGTAAACAGAACTTTTTTTTATGCATGGTATTTTTTAAAAATTAACTTTACAGTTCTTCTTACTTTTCTTAATAGTTTATTGAATTTAAAAAAATGTTCATATGTGCCTAACGAAAGAGCAGTTGTAAACACATAAGGAAATCATCTGAACACAAGGAAAAAAATTATTTTGACATGTTTTTATTATTTTTTTCATATGTTACCTTAATCATAAGTTGTATTATTTATTAAATTCACCATAAAGAAAAATATATGTATATTTATTTAGTTTCTGAGTTATATGTTTAAGCAAAATATTATAAAATAAAAATAAGTAGATTTGGGGGGGGGGGGGAGATAATTGATAAAATATTGTTGCAATATAACAAAAAAATAAAGAAGTAAACTTGAGAAAATATTTAAAGAATTTAAATTTTGCTTAGGGCTTTTTGTTTGAGAGAGATTTTAGGGAGGGGGCATTTGGATAATATTTATAGGAAAACTACCAAAAGGCGAAAGATTCTCATTCCTATAATTGCCTTATTTGCCTGTAAATTAAGGATAAAAAATTGTTTTACATTTATAAGCTTCCTCCAAATTTCATTTATTTTTCTTTTAAAAGAAAAGGGGGAGTCAATAATGGAGATTTCACGGTAGTTATAAGTTTAAAATTTTTATTTTCTTAACATATATATCTATTTTCAAAACACCAAATAAAATAGCTGTTTTAGAAATGGAAATAAAATAATACTACAAGTTTGCAACAAATGAAACAGAAAAATTTGCAAAGTTGTTAAACGTGATATTTTTTGCATTAATGATGCATAAAAAATAGTATTAAAAACTGTTAAATAAAATAATGTATAGCATTTATTGCAATTTAGAAAACATGAAATTTATTTAAATTACAATTGAACGTAAAGAGCTTATTGCTTTTTATGTATTTGCTGACAGTAGTGTTTGTAGAAATTTCTTTATACAAAATCAACTTTATATGATAGAAATGTCTTCTATTTCTATAAAAATATAGATAATGGAGCTGGCATTATTTTCACGAAGTTAACTAAAAGGAATAGAATCACTGAATGATTATTGGGCAATTTAATGACATATTTAGATCTGCCCCAACTAGACTCTTCATAAGTGTCCCACATTCCCACAAGAGTTAAAATGACAAATCATTAGCTTTTCCTAATTTTAAAAATAAAAAATATCATAAATATTTATTAGTATCCATAGTATATGTTAAATATAGAAAAAAAAAAGAATAAATAAATTAAAATTATTCTTTTATCAAGTTGGAGATTTTATTTTTAAGTACAGTAAGCAGTATTTTGGCTCCTGAGAACAAACAAAATGTTGAAGAGTTTCAAAAAAAAATTTCCATATGTCTATAGGCGCTCCCATCTTTGATAATTTTTTTAAATAAAAAACATATAATAACTAGCGAAAAATGGCAATGTTCTCATATGCCCCATTTTCACATGTCCCCTAGTCTCCCCCATATATGTTACTTAATTCTGTATATTAGGTCTTGAAATAGAAAACCCACAAATTCCATGTCACATACAGACAGACAAAGTGACAGACTCATAAACTGACAGGCTTTTTGTTTGTTATTGAACAACATACATCTGACTTGTGTGCTCTACATGAAGCCTGCTTATAAGCCATCGTCAGTATACAGGGACGAGATAGCACACAAGGAAATATTACAACACAAGAGAAGTACAACCAGGAGCTCCACACAAAGAGTGTGTGCAATGGAGCCAGTGGGATTCGAACCCACAACCTCACGATTAGCGGCGTGATGTCTTAACCACTCAGCCACGGAGGCCCAACTGACAGGCAGATATTTTGTAAAAACATGTTTTTCGGACTCTCTTATCCTTAAAACGTGTAAACCCATCGAAAGTATTTCCGAATCCAATACTTTCTTCTTCTAAAGATACAAGAAAATATAAAAAACTAAGTACTGCGTCGCAGATTTTCCAAAGATTAGTTTGATTCTACCCACAACTAATGTAAGACATTTTAATAATAAATAACTTAGTTTTTTGGAAAAAAAAAATCTAAACTGAGGAAGTATTCAGATTTTTTTAAGTACCTGCATAACAAGTTGTAGTTAAGTAAACACATCGTAGTTCTTTGTACAAAGAATCGTGATGGGGATACTCTACCGGATATTTCTTAATGTTTCTAATCCGCAAAAAAATATTGAAACATCAAATTTCATACATTGAATGAAAAACGTTTAAACATTTATACGTTTAACCGCTTGGGTAAAATCCGTATATACGATGTACCGTATATACTGTTTCGTGTAATACGTATAACTGCCGATGCCGAATTATACGTACAGCAAATACGTTTTTCGTATAATACGTATTATACGTATACTCGTATAAACGTATAATCGGGAGCTCTAATCACAACAAGACGAAACATATTTCCTTACGATTCCATCTGATTAGGAATTTTGTGGAGAAAGGCGTAATAAGGCTATAGTATCTGCAAACTGCGGCGATGACGGCCGAGATCCAGACGAAGCCACTTCCCAAACCTAACTTCGAACTTCATCGGAAAACGTTGTTGAAAATTTGAAAACAAAAAACTTTCTTGTTCCCGCGATTCAGGAAGGAATAAGGAATTTTTTTTACTTCTGATTGACTTGCAGCAACCGCCCAGATCGCCGACGGGATGAGACACCATTGTATATTTTTCAAAACTATCAAAATTGAAAAAAAAATTGAAAAAAATTGGTCATTAAAAAATTAAAAATTGACTTTATTTCTTTTTTCAATTGAAGTATTCCTTAGTGTGATCAGTGGGTGAATTTAAACACTTGGTTGGATTATTAAATTTAGTAGCATGCGAAAAGGGAGAAAAATACCACATCTACCCTTCGCAGAAGGAAACATCGTAAGAAGTGAAAGTAAGGAAAAACAGAACTGGCAAATTAGCCAAAAGTTCATATATTTCTTGTGGCAAGGGAATGGGTGCAGCAAGCCAGAAGAATGAAGGCTGGGCACATACATGTACACATATCTGGGATAAAAATGAACATTTTTATCCCAGACTTTCTTCTTAGAACTCTCATTTTATGACTTTAACGTTATTCATTTCTATTTCAGATATGTGTACATGTATGTGCCCAGCCTTCATTCTTCTGGCTTGCTGCACCCATTCCCTTGCCACAAGAAATATATGAACTTTTGGCTAATTTGCCAGTTCTGTTTTTCCTTACTTTCACTTCTTACGATGTTTCCTTCTGCGAAGGGTAGATGTGGTATTTTTCTCCCTTTTCGCATGCTACTAAATTTAATAATCCAACCAAGTGTTTAAATTCACCCACTGATCACACTAAGGAATACTTCAATTGAAACAAGAAATAATAAAAGTCAATTTTTAATTTTTTAATGACCAATTTTTTTCAATTTTTTTTTTTCAATTTTGATAGTTTTGAAAAATATACAATGGTGTTTCATCCCGTCGGCGATCTGGGCGGTTGCTGCAAGTCAATCAGAAGTAAAAAAAATTCCTTATCTCTTTATAATTGTTCAAGTATTTATAAAATAAATGAATTTATTCAGGGGTACCTCCAATCAGAATTCAGTCATTATGACTTCCGAATTTATAATTTTTATAACAGTTTATATAATTTTTATATCTTGGGTCATTAGGAGAAAATGGAATTAAAATCGTACAAATTTGAGGTTCATTTAATCTTATTATCATGGATCCCAGAAACGCTAGGCGAGTCAGCTAGTTTAAAATATTTTCTTCTTTACCGATACTAAGACATTATTTACATTATAAAACGAAAATGTCGTTTTTATTCCGTTAGCCCTAGAAAAAGTTTAAAGTAATTGTAGTTTGCCAAATATGAATGAAACTCGAGATAATAGTCACGGGAACAAACCGTGGATGTCAATGGAAGTAGACAAGACAGCATAAGAAATTACTTAAAGTAGAGAAAAGGGATTTTCATTGCTTTTTATGTCCTTGAAGAAGTAAAGGTTAAGAATAAGGTTAAAAGATTTTAAAACACTATACGCATACAAAAGGCGTTCCGGTACAACATTGCGAATACGTCGACTAAAAAGCAAACAGGTGTACGTGTTTTAAATTAAGAATGATATAACTTTGAAATTTTCTTCACATAGTTCTTAAGTTCAGATTTCTAAATGAAACAACCTTTGTCATCACAATGATTCAAAGATACATTTCGACTTAATAAAATGCACAGAGAGAATTTCAAGCAAAATATAACAAAATATTATTATTTGAAAATATTTTTTAATCTGCGATAAAATGCCCGAGATGATTTCTTCAGACAAAGACAAATATTACACTGCTAAATTCGTATATAATCTAAATTTAAATAATAAAAAAAAACATGCACTGCATTTTAAAATTTATTATTAATCATGCATAGAAAAAAAAAACATAAGATATAAAAAAGCATTGTTAACGAAAACAATTGCACATTTGTCACTCTCATTAAAAAGTTAAGATTTAGATATTTTTGCGGCGTTTATGCAATAGTTTATTTTTCAAAATTATACAAAAATCTTTAAATATTAAATAAAACTATTATTCCTTTTTTTTTAATTTTACATTGCTGCCAATACTTTATAGTTCACTTTAATATAAGAAATTTTTAGTCCTGCTACGTTTTATTAATTTATTTTAAAAATAAATTAGTTTTGTAAGAACAAAACTGCAAAGTAATAAATGTATTTATTGGGATTATTGAATCTTGAAAAACGATTCTTTTTCATAGTTGCCAACCTTTAACTAATCTTCCGTAAAACCTGGATTAGTTGATCCAGGTTAAATAAATTTTGAACCAGCAAAATTTATTTTAAGAATTTTTATTTATTTAATTTCAGGCTTTTAGGTTGAAAATATTTAATTTCATTTCTTTGAAATAATTCTGGTTTGAAATTCATTAAACTAGGGTCAAATTAACGCATGTATTACGGATAACTGATATCAGGTTGGCACCTGTGTTTTTTTCTTTAAGCACAGGATATTGAGTACTACATAAAATTTTCAGCTGGTTTCTCATTCAAACTGAATAACAATATTTTTGAAAACAAATGTATTTAATCTAAAAATTTATATAAATCTCTGTCCCCTGCGCCCTTCCTGCACCAACCCCGCAGCAAAACGCATAACTGCCAACATCTTATGCTTTATTACCACAAAAAATTTATAATAAATTTTACCTTTTTAAATCCTCGCAATCTACTGATTTAAAAAGACAAAAGTTTCTATTAAATTTTTGTGATACAAAAAAAGGGGGAATGTTGGAAACTATGAATACTCGATTCACGTGATTTACAGAAATCCTGCATTTCGTTCACTTTTTTATTCTAATTGCACTTAATCTTTGATAATGAACCAACACATATTAAAAGTAATACTCATTTATTTAAATTAATAATTTGCTTACACATCTTTCCAAACAACATTTGTAACTGACTAGAACATTGAATTTTTATTCCGCCTTTGGATTGACATCTGGATAAGACAACATATCATGGCTAGACAATGGTCTATCTCCACATATTCCAACACGTTCAAAATTCTGCCCTTGTGATTTATATATATTGATAGCAAATTCTGCACTAGAAATTGTCTTCTGTGCAGTATAAATGGTAATCTGTTTGTATTACTCTCTCCTCTATCCAAATTAATACAAGGAAGAAATGCAACTTCTCCAGAATTATCCCCAATCATGATTTTACTGGCTATTAAATGCTTATGCAACTTTGCTATTTGTAATATCCTTCCATTACAGAGGCCATTCTTAATACTTAGATTTCCAATAAGCATGACAAAGGATCCCATTTTCAGTTGTAATTTATGTACAGAGAATCCAAGAAAATTTAATGAAATTAGATATTCAATTTGATATTTTAACTTAATATCTTCATCCGTTTGATCTACACCTCGATATTTAGCCTTATCTATGATTCTGTAGATATAAACCTTTCCCTCAACCAACTTTAATATTTTGTTATTTTATACCTGCACATCAACATTATAACGGGCCAATATAATTCTACCTGACAAATCTCATTTCAGGAAATAGATACGTCATATATATCTTCAATTATGTCTGAAATTTTCCAGCTATCTGAGATTTCAAAAGTTTGAATAGTACCATTGGCGACGTCTAATAACCAGCTTCTTCAAATGATCTCATATTTTTTGTTAATTTAAATTTCATTTTGACCATATTATCGTTGATTTTAATGTGGAATTAATAATTTTTAAGGGTGAAATGTATTTCAAAATGGGTAAAATTTGACGAAAATCTCCACTGAAAATTACGAGTTTATCTCCGAAAGGCCTATTGTCATTACAGAGATCTCAAGTAATTCATCAACCATTTCCACTGCTCTGCTTAGAATAAATGAAGATTATTCCCAAATTATTACACGTGTTTCATATGAGTTAATTTCGTCGCCATGTTTCGTCAAATAACATTTGGAATATGAATCTATCTCTATTGGCAATTTAAATGCACGATGGACTGTTTTTCCTCCTGTCAACAATATGGAAGCGTTTCCTTTCCACGCAACAGCGATAACTTTTTTCTCATTTGCCGAAAAAATGTATGACGCAGGTATAAATATACGTTTTGTCAGTTCCACTAAGTCCATCGACGAAGAAAATTCTGTCATAACTTTTTGTCAATATGGAAGACAATATCCAATCGGGTATAAATAATTGATCCTTATTGAATTTTTTTTTTCATTTTTTTGCTATTAAAAAACAACAAAGGTAAATAAGAAAAGTTAATAAAATCTTGTGCATTGAATCTTTATATACACTATATTGCCATTGATTATGGGACACTTGCGATTTTAGACATTTTACTAAATATCTAGAAAAATACATGAGGAATCATCTCGAAACTCTTAGTGTATAAATATAATAGTATACGTCATACATCTCCGTGAAGATTTTTTACCGAAACTCCATAGGGGACCGTCAACAAATTAAAAAAGAATGAATATCTTTTGAATAACCCTGTCAAAACTAATGTAGCAAAAGCGCTCAAACTCTAGATTATGATTGAATGCCTTATTGTAATACACTGTGTTCATTTTTATGAAAACAGCATGCATACTCGCAGAGTAATTAAGGTTTTTATAAAAATGGCCCCAAATTTTTCTAAGTTTTTCCCTTATAATTTTCAGAGTTCTTAATATAAAATAATATTTTTTTCAGAAAATATGACAAACAACATTGCACACAGTACCCTGTAATCAGAATTAAAAAATAATAAAAATTGTATGAAAAATGAGTAGGTTTACTAAATAATTTTTTACTGCGCATGCGTCAAAGATATCAAAATTTCATTTGCATATTATGTTAGCTAAATGTATAGAGCAACTTTTGTGAAAGTCACAAAATCATAACTTGAAAATTCTGAAAATAATCATCAATTGAATAAGTTGAAAATCCGTTATTCTCAAAATGAAGCAAAAACAAGAGGGGTTGTATCCATATATTCATTGATTAGTGTCAATATAGAATACACAATACGGGATGTTACGACGACTTTTAGATAAAATCCCTCATTTTTTTGCTTCGTTTTGGAAACAACGGATTTTGTCCGTTTTCTATAGACGATTACTTTCAGAATTTTCAAGCTATAATTTTGAGACTTTTACAAAAGTCGCTCTATACATTTAGCTAACATAATATGCAAATGAAGTTTTGATATCTTTGACGCATGCGCAATAAAAAATTATTTAGTAAACCTACTCATTTTTCATACAATTTTTATTATTTTTTAATTCTGATTACAGGGTACTGTGTGCAATGTTGTTTGTCATATTTTCTGAAAAAAAAATATTATTTTATATTAAGAACTCTGAAAATTATAAGGGAAAAACTTAGAAAAATTTGGGGCCATTTTTATAAAAACCTTAATTACTCTGCGAGTATGCATGCTGTTTGCTTAAAAATGAACACAGTGTATTACAATAAGGCATTCAATCATAATCTAGAGTTTGAGCGCTTTTGCTTCATTAGTTTTGACAGGGTTATTCAAAAGATATTCATTCTTTTTTAATTTGTTGACAGTCCCCTATGGAGTTTCGGTAAAAAATCTTCACGGAGATCTATGACGTATACTATTATATTTATACACTAAGAGTTTCGAGGTGATTCCTCATATATTTTTCTAGATATTTAGTAAAATGTCTAAAATCGCAAGTGTCCCATAATCAATGGCAATATAGTGTATATTAAGTAATTTATGTTATAGCAAAGTGGAAAAGTATAAATTCCATTTTAATTAAAATATTTTTTCTTGATATTTTGCTCATATTTCTTCCAAATATGTTCACCGATAATTTTTCGCAGAGTAATTATGAACTGTATTAATCATACTTTAAATAATTAGAAATATTCCATATATTGTCTGTCATAAAAACAAGTAACCATTTTGAAAAACATTAAACAAAATAAATGCAATTTAATTTGTTCGAAGAAGATACATTAATGAAATATTTCAATAAATACTTTACAATACTTAATGAAATATGCAATAATGAAAGACTTCAAAAATGCTAAAATCCTGAAAGCTGTTAGTCAATCAAATTCATCATCCTCGATCATTCCCATCTGAATCATCCTTGCTAAAGTTAAGTCTATAGGCGTGTGATGCATCCGTATTTCAAATATCTCCTCGAGAAATTAATATTTCTAACTTTTATTCTCTGTACGCGTTTAAAGGGAGTCTCTTTTTTTCTTAGCAGTCAAAATATTTCTAAAATATATACTTAATTTTATATGTTGTGTTAAAATCTTACTCAAAATTCGTCAGCTTTTAACATATAAATTATAAAATTATGCATAGATTTTAGAAATATTTTGAGAACTATGAAAAAAAAAATGAACACCTTTTTTTTAAAAAAAATACAAAAAAATGCTGAGTTAAAAATATTATTTGTTGAGAAGTTAGTTAAAATACACGAATGTATTCTATGCTCATAAACTTAACATTAGCAAGGGGAATTTGGAAATTGACTAGAAGTCTTAACATATGCCCATCATATCTTACAGTAAAATCACTATCGTTCAACTATTATTACAAATGCCATGTACTGATAACCACAAGTGCTCTCCCATACATTGAAATAATAATAATAATAATAATAATCTATAAAGTTACTAAAACTTTTCTTAGAAATTGGAATTCCTAAAACTTTTGTCATGGCAACAACAAAAATTCATGTAACAAATACACGTTTGTACTGTCAATCAATATATCTGCAAGGATACTAAGAATTTTTTAGGAAATTGGGATACCTAGATTTTTTTTTATGTAACTGCAATACGGGTTACAAAAAAAATTTTAAAAAGATTACTGTAAATTTAGTAGATTCTTTTGTAAAACTAGAGATTTCTGTACCTTTATGAAAACAATTTTTTTAGATTTACATTTTTTTTTGCACAGTGGAAGATAAAATTATAGTAAGCATACAGATTTTTGAAACTTTATGTCTGTCGAATTACATATTTTTTTCTTTACATTGAGCAATAATTAATAATTCTTAAACTTTAAATTATTCAACCTTCTTTTTACTGTAATTATGTAGGGGGAACTGGGGTACATTGATACAGTTTTTTTCTAAGATTTTTTTTGGTGTCAAGAAAGTAGAAAATTCAAGTTTTTTTTCCATGAGGTGACAGCAAAACTTGTGTAGTATGTTATAAAAATGTACAATCATTGTTTTATGTAGTATTTTTGCATGTAATTTTTAAAAAATCAAAAAAAGTCATTTGTATCAATGTGCCCCAACCCCGGGGCAGATTGATACGTTTAAGAAAAATGACGACAAAATAATACCAATGCATATTTTTCATAAAAAATGAGTTAGAAAACCATTTTATATTTATTTATAAAAATTCAAATCACCCACAATTTATTTTTAAGCAATATTAAAGCAATCAAAATTAAATATGTTATGACTTGATGTTCTGTCTGTTTCTCTTCTGATTGTTGGCTGTGGTAACTTTGTCATATCTAGCACTTCAACCCCAGCATTATCTTCTTTCTTATGAAAGATGAAAAAATTACCAGTTTTTCTGTTAATAAATAGGTTCATAAACAGAAAATAAAGGATAATTATATTAAAAATTCTGTTTATAATATAAGTATCATTTTCTGTTCTGCAGTTTGTTTCTCTTACTTAACATTTCTCATGTCGAAAATACTTTTTTCTCTGGAGAATCGATATAAATTCGAGATTTGCCAGAATGCCGTCCTTTTCTTTTATTAGTTCTACTAGCACTAGATGTTGGGTAAGTTCCTACGTCTTCTGTTTTCAAAAATACTATAAAATGCTCTAATATAAAGAAATTAGAGCTATTTTACTTCAATAAAAACTAATATTAGAAATTTTTCGTGAAAAAAAGGTTGGATTAAGGAGTGTATGGTTAAAAAAATAATAAAAGATAATGAAAATATGAACTATTATAGGATTTAGGCTGTATCAATGTGCCCCGTCATAAACTGTATCAATGTGCCCCATACAGCCATTTTGAATAAAATGAGTCTCAAATCCAACACTTCACAATATATCTAACAATAAATAATGAGGAACTGATAAAGAGTAGCAGTACTTACCAGGGAGAGTATTCATTTTGGTTGAAAATACTGGAACAGTTGTATAATAGCATTTCAATTGTACAACTCAAATTTACTTTTGAACAACAAAAACAATAAATCACCCGTCCCATTTCATCAAACTGCTGAATCATTCCAAGATTTTCTGTATGTAGTTGAATACACTAGCATCACCTTTTGGAGCTGTTGTGAAACTTCCTGTAATGACCCTGTGAGCGGTAGAAGGGGTGTATCAATGTGCCCCATGTATCAATGTACCCCAGTTCCCCCTATGTTATAAAAATGAAATATATAAAAAGGATTCTTTTTTTAAAAAAAGTATTCATGATATAAAAGGTATAATATAATTTTTTTAATGATACGATGTAAAGAAAAACTATTGAAAAATTATGATAAAAAATGTTGTAGTGATCATCTATATAAAAGTTTAACTATTTTGCTTTATCAATTATACAGCTAATGTCAGACGACTAAAAGAAAAAAAATCGTATATATGCAACAAATAATAAATCTTAAATTTTCCATGCTGTATGATATAAAAGGTATAAAATAATATTTTTAATGATACGATGTACAGAAAAACTATTGAAAAATTATGATAAAAAATGTTGTAGTGATCATCTATATAAAAGTTTAACTATTTTGCTTTATCAATTATACAGCTAATGTCAGAAGACTAAAAGAAAAAAAAATCGTATATATGCAACAAATAATAAATCTTAAATTTTCCATGCTTTCAAAGTTTTCACTGATTACCACTTTAGATAGTGTTACGGGAATAGCTTATGAGATAAGATTATAAAAAAGTATATATGATATAAAAAAGCATATTATAAAAGTAGTAATATAAAACAGTACAATTCAAAGGGAATGTTTAACAAAAAAGAAAAAATATATAATGAGAAGATATAATATAAAAAAAGATTTGAGTAATACAAATATTTTTAATATTAAAGTTCTAACGATTTTGCATCATTCATTACAACTAATGTCAGATGTACGAACTAAAAACACAATCTCCGTCCTCCTCATGCAACAGTTCATAAATCTTAAACTTTGTACTCTCGAAGATTTTTCTTACTCTACATAACGTTACAAGAACAGAATATGAATTAAGATTATAGAAAATATGTATGATATAAAAAAAGCATAAGAGAAGAAGACATAATATAAAAATACGACATAAAAAAATGTATGATAATGTGTAATAAAAAAAAGAAGTGTAACAAAAAAGATGATGTAATAAAAATTTGTGATATAAAAATAGAAGCCCTGAATAATGCAAATATTGCTACCATTATCTCTATTGAAACTGTAACGGTTTAGCATCATTCATTACAACTAACGTCACATGCACGGACTAAAAACACCCCCCTCCCTGCCTCTTCTCCAACAATTAATAAATCTTAAAGTTGAAGGTTCCCTCTTCCTCCAAACTAGCTAGCGTTGTAAGAATAAAATATGGACGCGTGCTTGAAATAAATTTCAGCTCTAAGCTTTCACCTCCACTTCTCATCTTTTCTAACATGCTCCCTGAACCCGAGCCTTCAAACTGAAACGGTTGATTTGTCTCCCAACAGTATCGGAAACAGTAGCGATTTCGGCACAGATAAATGCATCGGAGATAGCTGAGAGAGGGGAGGAGGAGATGATCGCTTCTCGTTTCTGGAATTTCGTCTTGACAGTCTGATGGAGGTACTAACAAATTGTTTTTTCGTAACTTAAGTATCAAATGTTGCGTCGCCCGATGTGAAACACTGTTAACAAAGTGATCGAGAAAAAGAAAATTTATGAAATCTCTCTTACTCTACTGAAGGATGGCTATTCGTAGAGCTATTCAATTTTTGGACAACCAATAAATACATTTTTAATTTAATTATCAAACATTGTTGCATTTAGTTTTTTTTCCTATTTTTTTAGAAAGGGCATTTGGTGTAATATTTTGCTTTTTTTATTCGAACTATTTAATTTAAAAGATATATTTCTTCTAATCAAACACTATTCCAACTTTTTTCACACCTTCCCCTCTCCCCTACAATGCGCGATTATTTTTCTGCAATGAATCTATGTAATTTGATTTAAATATTAACAAAAATATCACATATAAAAAACTTAGCCGATTTCTTTTTATTATTACGTGCTATATTTGGATCACTGTGCGTTACCAGTCCTGTTTGATATTACCCAGAAATAATTAATCATATGAATTATTTTGAACCTTTCAAAGTTTCGATTTGCAAACATTTCCACGAATTCCATTTATTAACGGATCCAAGAAACTGTTTCTATTTGTTTGCCAGAAAAGAAAGCAACAATCTTGAATATGTATAGTAGCTGGCAAAGAGCAATCCGTATAATTTTATTTCCATCGCTGTATGTAGTTGGTGATTACACAGAGCAAAATTTTAAAAGATAAAAATACAAATATTCAAAAGGAGAAAAAGTAAGTGGGAAAGAAAGCGCTCGTACGAACCCTGTAAAGATAATCATGTCAATGCACAATTTGACACTTCCGGATCGTTGAATAAGTAATATATCATTATCTTAATGCAAAATTTACAAAAAGCAATTATTTTTTTATTAAAATAATTTACCATTATTTATGTATGTATTTATTTATTACATCTGAATCAGTTCGCTTTTTTTTTCTTTTTTCACCGGACATACTCGCGTATGAGTCGACCCCTTTTTTCGAGAAAAAATACATTGTATACCAGTATTTTCTTGTAGCTATATTCATTTTACTTAACATCAGCAAATTCTGCATTTAGATAAGAGGAAGATATCTTTTTCTAAATAGTAATGTAGTCTGTTAATCCTCTCAAATTCGGGTCGACTTATACGCGATTATATGCGATAAATGAAATTTGAATTCACTTAAACAAGCACTTCACACAGAAAAAAAAAATTGAACTGACTTCCTACTTCACTGCTATCAAGTGATTAATTTTTAGATGCGTTCATAATTATGTAAATACGAAACAGTTTTAGTCGTGGTTCAGTCCGTACCACGTCAGCTTCCGTCCATCCGCATGTAACAACGCACAAATTACCCAACCGAATGGTTTGAAATTTTAAATATATAATTATTGTAAATTTTGTTTTTGTCATTTTAAATTTCATGAAAATTGGATGTATAGTTTAATTACAAGGATGGTCAAAAGTTTTCCGTTACATTACAGCCAATGGGAAAAAAATATTTCAAGTGCATTTTAATGGTGTTACAGTCTTTTAGACAGAATGTAATTGATATGTATTTACTGAAGTGTGGCAAAAAACACTCTGTTACAATATGCGGTGCAAAAAATGTTTCTTATTCATATACAGGGCCACACAAAATAATTCCTTTACATAATGGTATAGGGTGAAACTTTGTTTTCGGCGTATTTTAATCATGTTAAATTATTTCACATGTAACAAAATTGATATACGTTGCTGCAGTTTACTATGAGTTACATCCTATATCATAGAAAGTGCACAGTATTTACAGGGACACACAAAAGATTTCGGATACTATAATACAATCAAAGTACTGTATGTTAGAGATGATTGCTAGAAGTGCATTTATAGTTGTGATATGAGTGTTTAAGTTTAATTATTTTTTTGCATATTGCGTTGTGTGAATAAATGGTGTAGATCAGGCTTGTCCAAACTTTCAATAACCAGGGACGCATCTTGGCTCTTGGAATTCAATGAAGGGCGCCATTATTTACGTGACTGAAAACATGTGGCAAAATTATTGCATATTATTAATATACATGTACGTGATTAGCATACATCCATACTGCAAATGAATCACACAGCGATAAGCAAAAGACCCTTACAGTTACACGTATTCTGGAGTTACACGTATTAAATTTCAAATTATACATTTTTTTTAATGAGAAGTTTATATCAAAAATGTTTATAGGGTAAGACGCCAGAAACTTTAATCGCGTCTATAATAATTATAAGAACAAATAAGTAAATATGAAAATCAGAGATATTGCTAAATTTCTTTTAGGATGTGAAAGTACGGCTTGATTTATTTTGAAAACGTGGATTACTTTTATGAAATGTAAAAAAACAGGCAAGCATGATAGTGACCAAAGCTATGTGAGTGGTTTCAGAGGGAAAGTCTAAAATGTTTTTATAGATGGAAATAATTCTGCACTATTTATTGTTTTTTCTAAACAAAAATAAAAAAAAATAAGGAAAAAAAACCTCTAAAATTAAAAAAAAAAAAAAAAAAAAAAAAAAGTTTTTTTATCATTTATATAAAACAGTCAATGGGTCAGTGTGACAACAAAAGAGAAAAGTGAAAAGAAAAAAGCTGAGCATTTATGCACATGTATCTTCAAAAGGGAGAAGGGAAGGTGAAAATGTTTATTCTTTTCTTATTTCTTAAGTAATTTCTTAAGTAGTTCTTAAAGAAAATTTCGAATATTAAGAAATTTAACTATTATAATTACACTATAAAAACAATAACTAAAAATTGCAAAAATATGCATGATTAAATTTTCAAAGTATGTTTCTGGTTTTTAATGTACAACGGCAAATAGCTTACCAAACACAGGTTTTAAAAATATCTCTGATAAAATATTAATGATTTTAAAGAAAGCATTCTTTATAATGGAATTTTACTTCTAAAATGTTTAATAACAGAAAATCTTCAAAAGAGCGCTAAGAAAACCTCCAAAAGGCACCATTTCAACCGCGTGCGCCCTGTTGGACAGCCCTGCAGTAGCTCATTATACAAGGTAAAACAACAGAAACACAGGTTACAGAATATGAAAGAAAGTAGCTGTGGTTTCTAAATAAGTTATGTAATTTTACGCTGAAGTGCATTTAGTAAACCAAGATATGTTTATACAATGTAGAAAATGATATACAGGGCCATGCAAAGTATTAAATATATAACTATCTATGGAAGATAATCTATGGAAGTGTGATTTTAAAAGATTTTAGCGTGTTTTAGTCTTAATTAAATTTTAAGCAAATAGTGACGTATATGTATGTAAAGATAGCAGCAAAATACACAGATATACAAAAGAAATAAATTATGCTACCGTTTACAATGTATAAATTTCTGAAAGTTAAATTTATACCTATTAGGCGTTTTAAAACTTAACAACATAGTTGAAAATTTTTAAGAATTCTGTTTGTCTGTCTGTACTCTAACTTGCTTTGTTGGATTGCTCTATAATTTATATATGTTATTGAGATATTTGCTATGTGATACTCGGTACTGAAAATAAAGTACGTAACGTTCATAACTTATTTACTGAGCAACTCAAAAATATTCCATTACAATATAGTCTATGGGAAATGTCATATTTATATAAATATGATGCACTTATAATCGTCATCTGGTCTGTTCATCTGTCCACATAAAATAGCACAAATCTACTAAATAAATGGTTTGAAATTACATTTATGTAATTGTCCGAGAATTTTGTCGCGTCATTTCAAATTTTATGAAAATCGGATCAGAACTTAAAAAGATAATAAAAAAAAAAGCTTTCTTCATTTTACTAAATCCTATCATACGTAACCAATTCAATGATATCCCGTAATACATAATGATTCTAGGCTAGCCTATTGATTATGTATTACTTAAGACGGACCCGTATTATTTTCGTAATACTGAATTTAAGATATATAATAGTATCATATTTTGCATTCATGCATAAGATTTTAATGGTTATTGCATAAAAATCTCAATATTTATAAAAAATAGTTACAGTACGAACGCACCTCATTTGCCACGTTTGAGGTGCAATTTTCAACTTGTTAATTTTTTATTAATGTCATAAATAAAAGTCACTGACCTAGGAGTCGAATCAGGTATCTTAGTGTTATGACTTTAGTATCTTAACAATTCATACACACTCTCAGCAGAGCAATATTTTTAGGCAAATTGGCTTGCTTAATTTATTTAAAAATCTGAGAATTTTGAAGTTAATTTCGAAAAGATTATAGCTGAGATTTTAATTGGGTATTAAAATATGATTGTTATAAACAGTGAAATCTCGTTAACATGAGCACGCTTAACGTGAATTACTTTTAACATGAACTGTTTTCATAATCCCCAACATAAACGAATACAAAGATTTGATACTGATAACATGAAGTACTGTTAACCTGAATAAAGTTGTGATTCCTCTTGAGGCTCATGTTAAAGAGGTTTTACTGTAGATAAATAGATTCTTAGATGCAAAATATAAATAATTTGTTTTATTCAAAAAAGTTTTTTTTTTTTTTTTTTTTTTTTTTTTTTTGTGAAATCGATTTTTTTCCATTTAATATTTTCATTTTAATTAATATATTGATTTTAAATGCATTAATTTACAATGCATTTTAATGCAAATATTTTTTTTATAACTTTAAAAAATAAATTATGAGAATTGTTAAATGACTGAGAAAATTAAAGGTTGGTTATTTTTAAATTCAAAAAAGTTTTTTTTATTTTATTTTATTTTATTTTATTTTATTTTTTATTTTTTTTTAGCTAATCAGAAGTTTTAATTTATGGACTTATTCACGATTTCATCTTAAAAATGAATTTGAAATTTAGTATTAATAGAGCTAATGCGCATGCATGCTGAGAATGAATGGAAATTTTCTCTCTTTCTTAGACATTCCGGAAGAATTCAAGGATAAAACATGTTTTCTTGGTGTACAGAAATTATTTGTTAAAAAATGAGGAATAATTTAGCATATAAAGATTAGGTTTTCTGACAGTATCTAAAGTTCATTTATTCGATACTGGAAATAGCGGTATTGGTTATTCCACATATAGCACTGAATAGTTTTAACTCTGTGAGGGCCGGTGATATGTCTATGAAACCACTTAATTTTAATTCTCAAAAACCCCATTTTTACCAGGATTTTGGTAAAAAGAAAAAAACGGTTTATTAGATACATAAAATATAGCAGATACGTGAAATATAGCTTTTTCTTAGTTACAAATAAGTTGCTTTTAAATTTTCAAATTCCTGTGTGAGTCATTAATTTCAACACATAAGAAATGAAAGCGCTCTGCGCCGCAAAGGGTTAAAAGAATGAGAAAATTAAATGTTACTTATTTTTCAATTCCAAAAAGTTCTTATATAAAGAAAGTTAGAAATCTTAATTTATAGAATTTTTTTTTAATCTTAAAAATAAATTTGAAGTTTTGTTTTAACAGAGTAATCCGCCTGCTTGCTGGGTATGGACGGAAATTTTTCCTCTTTTTTAGACTTTATGAAAGAATTCGCGGATAAAACATGTCTTCAAGGAGTACGTAAATTATTTGTTAAAAAATGAAGAGTAATTTAATGCATAAAGACGAGGTTTTTTGATAGTGTAAATATTTCCGAGTTTCACTTACTCGATACAATAGTCGTATTTGTTGTTCTAAATCAGCATTAAGTGCAATGAAGGTTAATTACAGAGTTAAAGTACAAATGTTAATTACGACCGTCATAAGAAGAATAGCAAGAATAAATTTTCTATATTTCAAAAAAAAAAAAAAAAAAAAAAAAAAAATAGAGTTTTTTTAAAAGAATTCTGTAAATAATATTCTAGTTTTAAAAAGAAGAAGCAATCGTAAGTAACAAAAAAGGTCTAATCTGAAAATTTTCGGGAAAAAATGGATTTTCTCCTTATGTGATTCATATTATGTTTCTTATTATGTGAGTACCTGTTTTAAAACTCAATTTCTGTTAATAGGGAAAATGTGGATGTAAATGTAAAACGTGAATAGATGGAAAATGTAAATTTTTCTTAACTTTCAGTTTTGGTGAAAAGATAAAAATTTTTATTTTATTAAAAATATTAAAAAAGTGGCATTAGATCATCATTCAGATCACATGACATAACTTTATAAAGAAAAGGATTGACGTCAGTAGAAGACATTATGTTGCTATGCAAATTGGAACCACTGAGAAGTTTAGAGTAAGAAACAAGAATACAATATCAAGAAAAACTATCTATGGAATTGGATGTAAAACTTTGTGCCAAAGAAAAGTTATTTATTTATTTAATTTTAAAATGGTATTTCAAATTATTTTTCAGTAAAAGTGTACAAAATTACCATTAACATTACCCTCTCTGTATTGTGAACTTTCTAAACAAAAGGAGAGAGGGCAGTAGAAGACACTTTTTTAAAGAACTTGCTGAATGTGTTTTCGGCAGCATCCAAGTCACATTTCATGTTATTTTGTTAAGTTCACTCATTTTTTAAATTAATATTTCAGTTAATTAACAAAAATTCGAAAATCTGAGACTCGAGAGCATTAGAACCTGCTTTGATTCATCATCATTTAAAGTTTCAGACGTCTCAGTCACATTTTCCTAGCCATTGCATACAGACACACACATAAACTCTTTTCTTTTGTTTAGATATATCATTAGAGATATGGTCACTTTTTACACACGAACTTATATCTATATATTCTGCCATAACCCTTGAACTTTTCTTGAGTTATAAGAGAATGAGCGTGAGGTGATATAGTTTTACAAATATTGTAGTGGTGAATTATTGAAATGACAGATGGGACGAAAGGGAAAAAAGGGAAGAGATTCTCATGCTTCCCCATTCTAATTGATAATCAGGAGAGGGATGAGGATCTAATGCGGGAATGCCGTGCAACGAAGGGGCCATCCACCCCCTTAACACGCAAATCGACAAAAAATTGAAAGGAAAGAAAAAAAAGAGAGTTAACGCTTCTCAAGAGATTCTTCAGTATATGCTTTGGGAACTTTGTCTAATAAGCTGTACCACAGAACTCATTTCTCAATGAAAGTATGTGGATTTTCAATTATTATTTATATTTTCTTTGAAGTTTCCAGGAAAGTTGCTTTGCATTTAAGAAATTAAACATTTCTGCAATAATCATGATAGCGCCAGCTTTAGAAGAAAAGTTTTGAATACAGAAGACTTTAACACACTGCTTCACGTTAAATGAGATCAAAATATGTTTTACACATACACAGGCATACCGGGAAAAAAATAAGAAAAGTTTTTTCAATAACAAAAAAGCCGATATGTTTCTTCTCAATAAAATATGAAAAAAATTCCTAACTTTTCTTAAAGACATTTTATGAGTTCGATTTTACTTTTAAATAAGAAATCTACGTATAGTATTTATTTTCTCCTCGATTGTAAAAAAAAAAAAAAAAAAAAAAAAAAAAAACCATGTAGTAAATAGGTATTACATTTAGTTTTGCTTCCATTAAAGCTCTATCAACAACCCCGTGAAGTTATTCTTTTATTTCTTTTATTTCTTTCTCTTCCACTGTAAAAAAAAAATTCTAAAATAGAACAAAAAATGACCCAAATTGGGTTGTAAGATTTTTGGGTACAGCAATGTTCCAAACTGAGAATGTCTCTTTGTGATCCAAAATGGGTTTAAAAAAATGTCCACTTTGGACCTATTGCAAGCCCAAATTGGAATCTGAAGCTTACCCAAAATGGGTAAAATTTTAACTCATCTTGGGCAACACAGCTCCAATTTGGGTATTGCAATAAACCCAAAATGGACACTTTTTTTTACCCATTTTGGGTATCAGATACATTCCCAATTTGGAACATTGCTATACCCAAAAATCTTACAACCCAATTTGGGTCGCTGCTATACCCAAAAACCTTACAACCCAATTTGGGTCACTGCTACACCCAAAAATCTTACAACCCAATTTGGGTCACTGCTACACCCAAAAATCTTACAACCCAATTTGGGTCACTGCTACACCCAAAAATCTTACAACCCAATTTGAGTCACTTTTTGTTCTGTTTTCTTTTTTTCTGATTTGGAATACTGCTGCATCCAAATATCTTACAAACCAATTTGGGTCAGTTTTTGGTCTATTTAAAAATAAATCCATAAAATATTAAAAATTATTATTGTTTTATAAGAATTTTTTTTTTCTTATAAAGGAAAATATTCTTTTCTACATGTCTAAGTAGAAAAAGCCATAACTATATATATTTTAATGTAAATGTCAAATATTTTTATGAAGATATTATATTCATAATATACAACATAATAATTTTTTAGAAAACCAAAATATTAGTTTTTAATCAATCTTTTTTATTTAGATAAAATTACATTATAAAGTAAAATAACATAACTAAATTGTTAAAATTACCAATTAAAAAAAACTCATTTAAAATTATTTGAAAAAAAAAAAAAAAAGACTCGTTCAACTGATTACTTTAAAATTTTTAATTATATAAGCAATTATATAGTAGCAAAAAGAGGAGATAAAAACAGAGTTATTTTGAAAATGTGAACTCTTTTTAAAACATGAACCAAATTGTGTTACATTATTTGAGTACTTATACTAACGGAATTACATAATGCCACATTAAGATTGATTTCAAATCCAAAAAAGCTTTTTTCGACACTAATTAAACTTTGTTCAGAAACACAAGAAATTGCAGTTTCTCTGCAAGTAGTTTTGGATAGGTGCTGCATACCGCTTGCCCTTGGTTTACAAAATAGCATTCTCTAATACCTTATTAAAAAAATTAGCCCCCTTCTTTCCTCTTAGTAAAAAGTGCCATTAAAAAATTTGTTTGCATAATAAAAATTACTCAGTGTTGTCGAGAGGCTTAAAAAATCACAAGAATGAATTTAAAAATAAAAGAGAAGGTCTTTAAGAATCCAAAAGTGCCCTTTTATTTAAAATAATTTAACTAAAAAAAGTGACCTCTCATCAACAGAATGCCTGCTGTTTTTTAAACGCAGGAGAAACTCTGAAGTTGTATGTGTTCTTATTTAGAAATTATGTAAACAAAGCGCATTTTCTATTTTTTTTTTTTTTTAAGCAAAGACAATAAATAGGCAAACAATACAAAGGCAATATTTCATAAAATATTGTAAAAGCAATGTTTTTGATCAAATTCATGCTATGGTGAACCGGGCAGACTTTTTGCCGGCAGAAAGTGGTTATAACCAATTTTAACCAGCAGATACTGGCATAAATTCTTTTCATGATATAATCCGATACTTTTTTAGTAGCATTGAATTGCTTTTATACATTTTAATCAGGATAAATAAGAAACAAAATATTGTGAATAGCTTTAATAAAAAAAATACATTTGTATTAGAATTTGATAGTTTTTAATCTTATGAAGAATCAGTCATGTTATTTGCAGATAATTGAAATCATGAAAACGATATTAAGGACAAAGCACTTGTTAAAATTGTAAATAAATATCCTGATTTATAAAGAAGTTAAATTCTTGTTACAAATGTTAAAATCTATTGTTCTTACTTAAAAAAAGAGCTGTTTTTCTGCAGTTGCTTTTAAAATTTGCTTAACTTTATTTAATAATGGAAATATCATGGAAACTCACAAATGCAAGATTCAAATCTCATTTAATGCAGATTATGGAATGCTATTAGGATATTACTTTTCCCACAAAAATGAATTTGTTCTTTCAATGAAGTAAAATAATTGTACAAGAATTGTCCATTTTTGTGTTGTTGCAATTATTTACTTATATATTTTCACAAGAACCATTTCTCTTTATATGTAGTAGTAGATAATTTTTAAGTTATTGCAATGTTATTTATTTAAAAATACTCTCAAAAGGGATGTTAAAATATCATAGAACTTTTTGTAACTATCTTTTTTTTTTTTTTTTTTTTTTTTTTTAACTTTTTAATAGAAATTCAATCACAAACAATAATATTAATACTATTATTTTTAACACAAACTGATTGGTAAAGTTATCATACGAATTGAATATTTCCAACTCAGCGAAAAATTGCCCAGGCCGGGAATCAAACCCGGATAAGCCAAGTATCCCCGGTACTTTGTAAGCCAAGTATCCGGGTTTGATTCCCGGCCTGGGCAATTTTTCGCTCAGCTGGAAATATTCAATTCATATAATAATATTAATAGTTAAACGTGTACAGCATCAGACTACCATTATGAAAAAAAAATTTTTTTTGAAGTGACAGAAAATTATTGTATAAACCAAAGACATTTATATGATCCTTTTGAAACTTTTCCCTACTTTGAATAATATTCATAATCTTTATTTTAATTTTTTGACTAAATTTTTATACATTAAATACATGTGTGAATTATAAATTATTGCAGGTTAAAGTTCTTACTAGTATTATTTCTTTGGCAGAAACTAGTTTATGTCATATCAATTTTAACCATCCTGGTCTTGATGGTGAATGCATAAACCTGTATTAAATTATTCAAAGACACGAAAACAGACTGGGCAGAAAAAATAAACACATTTTTCAAAAAATTCAAAATTTACATTTATTTCTTCACAAAACTATTCTTTTAACAGACCACTTACAGCATTACATTCTGAAACTGGTGCTAATAGCATTTCACTTTTTAGAGCCAAAGTACTGATTAATAAGGCAGGTTTTGGAATGTGCCATGAACTATGTTAAAATTACAATATATGCTAGCAGTTACAAAATTACCATAATCAGACATTTTTCAAAAAACACTATGCCATCAAAAGTCTTTCTTTGCATCCTCAATAATTACAAGTAGTTGAAGCGAATATATTCTGGCGAGAACAGAGTTCACAGCATTATTATCCTGAAATAATAAAATTAATAGTAACTTTTTAACTGTGCTAATTGCAAGACATAAAAAATATTCTAATAGAGAAATACAAAGAGCAAATAGATAACAGAACAGTTGAACGTTTTAAGAACTAGAATATTTACTTATAGTACATACAAGAAATTATGCACTTTTTGGATAAAAAACACAGCAATAGGTGATTAAGGGTGCTCTTCAGCAATTAGGTAAGTATTTTTAACACTAGATCTCTCTATAGTAATAACTTGAATGTTGAGTGGTAAAGAGAAGTGCCCAGCAAGCTTTTCTAAGTTATTTACTACTTGTGTTTGTTGTTTTTTCAATATTGTTGATATTCATGTACATTTTCTTTTTTGCAGTAAAAAGGATATGCATAACATACATAATATATAAATACAAGAAGGCTGAAAATACCATAATTTCTGGAAGAAACACCGCAGCGGCGTAAATGCCGCATCGCGGAAAGTCACTCAAGAAAATTTAGAAAATGGTCGTAAACGCCGCAGGTGAAATTTCTGTGGTAATCGCAGTTAACATGTTAAACAGAAACACATTAATAAGCTGTATTAAGAAATCATAAAAATGAAATTATTAATCAGAAATTAATAAATAAATACAAAATTAATAATATTATTTAAATACCGTATTTTCGGGAATAAGCGCTGCGACGCATACGAGTTTAAAAGTAAAAATATGCGGCGCAGCGGATACGGTGATTTTTTTCCTTAACAGTACCGTAAAATACCGTTAATCTGCCCCCCCCCCCCCCCAAACGTGACAGAAAATCATAAAGTAATTAGAGAGGGGTGCTTACACGGGATTTTTCCACGATTGTTTCACAAAATTTTCAGGAATGAATCGTAAATCTTTAAATGAATCATGAATTTTGATAATTGAGGTAATACTTGAAAAAAAAATTGGTTTAAAAAAAACGTAAATTCTATCGAAAAACGCAGAAAAAAGGAGAAATTTGTAAAAAAAAAGCATGAAATCAATTTAAAAAATCATAAAAAAGCACTTTTCATCAAAGATTCATGAATCATTCATTTCATCATGATTCATCACTGAATCTTTGAAACGAGGGGAAAAAATCGGATTCAGAACAAATTTTTTGAAAGTTATAAAAGAAGGGTAGGGGGAAATTCAGGAAATTCATTCGAAAATACAATTTTCGTTTATTCGTAATCTAATGCGAAATTTGCATAACTTTTTGCGGTCTTTTAATAAAAATTGACATTTTTTGCGATATTATGACGAAATCGAAATTAATTTGTTTTTGCAACCATTTGTCGGAATTCGCGATACATTTTATGTCTGAAATTTTGGAATTATGATCGATTTTTTTTTTAATTTTCGAAAAAATTCAGAAAAATATCACGCTTGTTTGAAAAAAAAAATTGCTCGTAAACACCGCATCGCTTGAAATTTCAGTTTTAAACACGTAAACGCTGCGGCGTTTCTTCCAGAAATTAAGGTAAATAGAATACAGAATGAATTATAATTTTGATGTTTTTATCAATTTTATCGATTGTGTGGACACCTCGATAACTTTTGATTGTGTAATTTTTTTCAAGACAACCCCAGTTGCTTCAGTTTGCAATGCTTTTTATACTATACCCGATTCGATTTTATAATTTTGCCCTTTAATTAGAGCAATTTTCTAAAATAATATAAAAATGTTAACAATATTATTTGGGTTGAACTTTTGTCTCAAAAAACATTGTGTAAACTACAGCATGAAACTTAAACATAAAGATAATAATTACCTATCTTTTGATGCTTTGTGAGTGCACAGAAACAATAGCTGCTCGAAGCTTCATTACTTTCTTCATACTCGTATGACGATCATAGCTTAAACCCCTCTTAGATTAACATATTTGCTTTCTGAAAAAAAATCACAAATAGAAATAATATATTCAATTTTGGCAGCATTGTTTATTTTCAGAAATCACAATCCATTAAAAATAATAGTAATAATAACAAAAATCAAAAATATATAAATATTTTACATAATACGATATAGTAAATTTTTGCTTCATATGTACTATTAATTTACAATCAAATTCATAAATAAGGGCCATTCTATGCCCAATTAACCAGTGACTCAACTTTATCCTTTCAGAGTTCGATAAAACTCTCAGGAATCGTTCTGCTCATGTGTGCAAGTTTGAAATTTTGTCAAGACTGAAAATATTTTAATTCTACCCCCCAGAGTTGTATAATATAGACGCACGCAGAAAATTTTATGAAGTTTGCAGAAAATTTTAAGAAAGAAACAATTTTTATTTTATTTTTTTTTTTTTTAGTACCAAAAAATAAAAATATTCTCTCAATTTTATGAATAAATCATATACTGCTAACGCAAATGTCGCCAAAAAACCTCGAAAAAATCATGAATTTTAATAAAGAACTGTGTAAAAACCATGTATTTCGACAAAGAATCGTGTAAAAAAAATTTAACATTTCGACAAAATACCACGTGAAAAACGTGAATTTCGTCCAAAGACCGCATTAAAAACGTAAATTCCATCCATGAATCGCATAAAAAAATACAGATGTCGTGCATGAATGGCGTAAAAAATGCGAATTACATTGCATGAATCGCTTAAGAAACGTGAACTACATCCATGAATTGCTCAAAAAACGCGAATTGCGTTCATGAATCGCTTAAAAAACGCGAATTACGTCCACGAATCGCTCAAAACGCGAATTATGTCCAGGGTTGTTAAATACCCGGGTTTTTTCAGAAAAAACCCAACCCACTGGGTTTTTTGGGTTTTTTCAGGGTTTTTGGGGTTTTATCAGGTTTTGAGGGGGGTTATGGGAGGTGGTTCAGAATGCTTGAAAAAAAAAAAAATGTACTTATTACTAAATTTAAAGTAGCTAATTGAATACAAATATATATAAATCAATGACAATAATCAAAATTATGCTTTGTGTTTAGATAAATTGATTATTAGTAATAAAGTATTTTTTATTATTACTAAATAATAGAATAAGCCAAGTAATTCTACATGTCTATATAATTAAATTAGGATTCTAAGCATATATGGTATTTTGTTATGAGTTTCTATTGTATAACATAGAACGGATTACACACCAAAGTATTTTTTTTAATCGGAAAAAAATTGTGTTACTTACACATGCTACAGAGATTAACTAACAATTATTTCTTTTAAAAATTGTAATGGTATAATTAGGACATTTCTTTCCTTTGGGGTGAGGGGTGATGGTTATAAACTTTATGAGTGGTGTACTGATATTAAGAAATATATTACAATATATTATATGTGTAATATAAATACATTATATATGTAATTTAAAGTTGAAATTTTGAAAAAACCCACTTGGGTTTTTTCCTGGGTTTTTTCAAGTGGGTTTTTTCAGAAAAAACCCACCCGGGTTTTTTGGGCTGGGCAAAATCATAACAACCCTGATTATGTCCATGAATCGTGTAGTAAAACGCGAAATACGTTCATAAATCACTCAAAAAACGCGAATTTCATCGGCAGAAAGCTGAAACGCAAATTACGTCCATAAATCGCATAAAAATAGCAAACTGCATTCATAAATCGCACAATAAATGTGAATTGCGTTCATGAATCGCATAAAAAAAGCGAATTACGTTCATGAATCGCTCAAAAAACGCAAATTACGCCCATTAATCGGGTAAAAACGCGAATAACGTTCATAAATTGCAAAAAAAAATGCGAATTACGTTCATAAATCGCATGAAAACGCAAATTATGTTAATAAATCGATCAAAAAACACGAATTTTGTCGACAGAAAACTCAAAAAATGCAAATTACGTCCATAAATCGCATAAAAATAGCAAATTACGTCCATAAATCGTGTAAAATATGAATTACATTCATTAATCGCATAAAAAACACAAATTACGTCCATAAATCGCTCTAAAAACGCAAATTACATTCATAAATCGCATAAAAAACGCGAATCACGACCATGAATTGCGCAAAAAATGCGAATTACACCCAACATTAAATTAATTTGCAGAAAGTTTTTGACCTAATATTACGTGCGCAGAAAGTTTTTGATTTTATACAAGTCTGTCTACCCCCCTCCTCCATTTCATTGAGTAAGCACATACGCACGCACGTAACTTGCGTTGTTTTAACGACCCTGTTTTTTCTCAGATATTTAGCGAAAATTTGAGACTCTTCAGCGATTACTTGCCGAAATTTTCTATTTTTCGTCGAAATCCATTTATTTTATACGATCTTATGACAAAATTCACGAACCTTTAACAGAAATCGTGTCTTCTCTGCAATCATTTGATGGAAATCGTGGGTTTTTGTGCACTCATTTGACGGAAATTGCACCTTATTCGCGATCTTTTGACAGAAATCTTGTTTGTTTCGCGATTTTTAGGCTGAAATTAAACCTGTTTCGCGACCTTTTGGCTGGAATCGCATCTGTTTTGTGACCTTTTGGCTGAAATCGCGTCTATTTCGTGACCTTTTGACTAAAATCGCATCTATTTTGTGGTCGTTTGGCTGAAATCACGTCTGTTTCACGATCTTTTGACAAAAATGCGTTTCTCTGCAATCATTAGATGAAAATTGTGGGGTTTTTGAAATCATTTCATGGAAATCGCTTCTTTTTCATGTTCCTTTAACAGTAATCGCATTGGGTTTTTTTTTTTTTTTTTTTTTTTTTTTTTTTTTTTCTGTAAGCTTTTTAGAGAAAACATCTTTTTTAGCGATCCTTTGACGGAATTAATGTGTTTACACAATCTTTTGTCAGAAATGCCATGTTTTTTTAGATTTTTCAACGGAAATAGCGGGATTTTTGCAGTTCTTTCGACGGAAATAGCGGTATTTTTGCGATCTTTCAACAGGAATCTTGTTAATTTCACAGGCTTTTGAAGGAAATTCCCGCCTTATTTGGCAATCTTTTACAGAAGTAGCATTTCACGAAAGTCGCGTTTTTCCGCAATCCTTTGACGAAAGTAGTGGGGTTTTTTCCGCAATCCGAATCCGTCCTCTGGAATTTTTCCGTCCTCGAGAATTTTTAAAAGACGGAAAACTTTCACCCATGGTTCTGCTTGATGATATAAATGAAAATATATGTTCATTTTTTTCCGCATTAAAATTTCATATTGTTAATTAGATAGTATTTTTAAAAATTTTGAAAAAATTGTATGCTTGTTATAATTTTATAAGCTTAAAATTCTAAAATTTTTATAGTGGGATCTCATTGGGATCAGGAGTTATCAAATAAAAGCAAAAATTAACACTAAAATAACAATTTAATTCTATCTATTTTGTTATTTATGATTTGCATGGTAATTTTTAGCTTTTATTTTATAACTCTTGATCCCATTGAGATACCACTCTAAAAATTTCAGAATTTTAAGCTTAAAACATTACAACAAACTTACTTACATACTTTTTCAAAAGTTTTAAAAATAACTATCTAAATATATATATATATATATTAACATGCATAGTCAACTTGCGTATCAAATTAAACCTTATAAATTCCACTTTAAAATGAGTGGTCATAAAATTTTCTATGCAAGTCAAAAAATGATTTTTTCAAAATTTAAATAATTGTATGAAAATTTAAAGCGATAAAGAAAAAATTAAAATGTGCTCTAATTTATATCATCATAGAGAATGATCCCTGGCAGTTTCATTGAAATCAGAAATGGTCAGGTTGAATATTGAATTATTTTGGTTGATTTGACATGGAATGACCCTAAATGAAATGTTATTTAATAATTAATCAACTATAATAGCCAAAACATAATTACAAATTTAGCAAAAACATTGTGACCCCCATCAGAAATACAAACTGTTTTCATTATTCAATAAATTGTTAGACCTAACAATCATTTTTAAAAGACAAGGCATATATGTCATATATGCACCAACATACATAATTGATGCCGAAATGGCATTATTTTGAGAGATTTGGTATACAGGCTATGTTTACTTATAAATAAATTATTTACTTTTATATTATTTTTAAAATTTTAAAATGTAGTTAGAATTGTTTAGCCGAAATAAATAAGTAACTGTTAATAGAATGTATACAAGTATCACATAACAACATGCAAAGAGAAGAGAGAAAAAAAAAGCATATAGAAGCGAGCTTAGAAATAATACTCAGAAGATTAGAAAAATAATCTTATAAACCAATGATGTATTGCACAACTAAATGCTAACCAGGGTTCGTGACTGTTTTGATTTTTTTTAATCTTTCAGAACTTTATTTTATGACTTTTCTTATCATTTTTAAAATAAAAATTATACACATACACATGGATGTTATAAGAATTATCAATGTATAATAATATCACACAATTAACATAAATGATTAAAATGTAACATTTTAGGTAATAGAAAAACCTTTACTACACAAAATGCATCGAAAAGTACAAATCAGGTATAAAAAATTAATTTTAAGTGTTTTAGTTAAAATAAAAAGAAACTGCAGGACATGACATTTTTAAACAAACTTAGGAACAAACTAAGATGTTAATTTTTTGCTTTGTTTAACTGCTAGTAGAGAAAAAATATTTAGCAACTTTATCAAACGATTTCTAATCTGGGTATCTATAGAACCCCCCCCCCCTCCCCTAAGAAATTAGACCATTTTTGAATACAGCTTCTATTACAAGAAAAAAAATGAGATTAATTAAGATGTTATCTGACAATCAACAAGCTAATAAACAATCTAAAAAGCCAATTTGGGGAACATGGCGATGTGAGGGAAATCCCCCCCCCCTCTGTAGGATATTTGATGTTGCACAGTGTACGCCCCCTTTCATACTACCTTCCAAAAATGGTTTGAAAATTTCCCTCCAAAGATAAACTATCTAAAATGAAATTTTTCATTAGTCCTTTGACACTTCGTATTCGAAATTTTTACTGCTTTTGCATCTGTGATTTGTAATTTTTTCTGGTTTGAGGATTGGAAGAGGGGGGGGGGGAGGTAATAAACTGATGTTTGATTACTCCATTCTTTACTACACCACTTTTATCAACAAAAACCCCCTCCCCCCTTCAAAGAAAATTCTGAAATGACACTCCTGTTTCTAATTTTCAAACATACCAAACCAAAAGGCAGTTAAACATTCGTTACACTTAGGCAAATAAGGTTACTGCAGTTAAAAGCTAGTTGATCATGAATTCTACAAGCCCCCCCCCCCCTCCCAAGCCACAGAAATGCCTCCCGGAGAAAAGTGTGCAGATTTAACACTGTTAATACGATAACTGTACAGGTATCTTCCGCACTCTAAAGGACCAAGATCCACTATTAGATTCAAATGAATATTCACTATGGGTTTCAAATTTTGCTCAAATTTATAATAATAAGGTATCACCAAAGAGAGCAGAAAAAGAGAATTCTTTTTTAAACTTTACACTTCATCTACTTTTTACATAGTTAAGGTTTTATCTTTCTAAAAGCAGTTTAATTATCTGTATTATATAAAACTAAATTACATTAAAGTAAATTATTAAGTTTGTTTACAGCTTAAATTAATTTTAAAATAGTAATAACAACAATAAAAACAGATTTAAATCAACGATTTAAAATAAAATTTACATAGTACAAAACATCAATACTTGAAAAATGAATAATTCACAACTAATAAGTAATTTAACAAAACTACAGTTATCAAAACAAAGCATTATTCAGCATTTAAAGCACTGGAAATCTTTTAAAATATGTTTATGTTTTATATGACTTAATATATACACTATATAATGCATTAAAATCTTTTAAAGTCTTCAGGCAATAAAAAATGTTGCAGCGAACTTAAAAATGCATTTTTTTCGTTAGTGAAAATGAATCGTAACTTTCGATGAACTTCTAAAAGTTACGCATGAAAAAACATAAACATATTTTTAAAGCGATTACTTGAATTAATTAAGATTACATAAAGTAAAAAATAGAAAAATACATACCTAAATAAATCCAGTTATAGTTAATGAAGTAATTGTTGCACGAACAACAAATTATCACATAAGTTTGCTAAGAACGATAGCCGAAAGCTGCCCAACACACGAGGATGGAAAGTAAACAACATGGCGGCCTACTTGTTGCCATTCTCTAGTATGAAAATGGCGTCAGCCACGGAACCAATTTGGGTGCAGTCAGGATTCCGTTTGGGTAGCAGTAATTTGGGTAGTAGTTTTTGCTCGTTTTGGAATGATTTTTGCCAAAAAATTTGATTTGGATATGATTTCACCCAATTTGGTGATTTTATTATTTTTTTTACCTAAATTGGACATTAGTCTAATTTGGAGCTGTTCTGTTTTGGAGTTTCATTTTTACAGAGTGAGTGTTTCGCCTAAATTCATAATTTAAAAAATCAACAGAAGTTTCTGATCAAATATTTTAAAATGCTTGACAATTGTATGGAGAAGAAAATTAACCACTTAACTGATTCATTTTTTTGCTTACAATAAAGGAAAGATTTCTGCCATTAAATAGTATGAAATTTTTATTTAAAAATTTAGTTGTGTCAAAAAGATTTAAATGATGGATCAAGCAAGTTCTTCTTGCCAGTACGACGTACGGTCAAATCAGTTAAGTGATTAAAACATGTTACAAAACATGTATTTATTTATTTATTTATAAATGGTGAGAAGATCGATAATTTCATAGTGCTGTAATATTCACAATATACATATACATAATAAACTTCATATTTCTGAAAAAATGAAGAGTGTGCACCTAGTATGAATTTGCTACATACGTGTATCAAAATTTTCTTTTGACCTTTCAAAAACCAATACTGAAAGCACAGCTAAACGGGGATTTATACTTTAAAATTTATGTATTACATTTAAAAATTCCGGGAAAGGAAATTTATAACTCTTTATATTTTATTAATTACACCTTAACCGGATAAGAAAGTGCTGCAGTAGGGTAGGGAAAAAAATAGACAGCTAAATGTAATTGAGAAATACTGTTCTACATATATATATATTTATAATGCAAACACTTTGATTCAGGACTGATGTAAACATTTGTAGGTGTAACTTGATTTAATATCTAATTTTTTCTACTTTTTTGTGCTTCCCCGGAACTGAAAAAGCTGCGTTAGGAAAAAATGAATAAATAAAACACTAATATCCAATTACTTCTTATCACCAATTTCACCCATTTTCCTCACACAATTAACAATGATGAATTAACAATTTTGCCTTTTAACAATAATTTTTAATGATCTGGATTCATCGATATATTTTTCTAATAAGTGATGATTGTTTTAGCAACAGTTTTCCTCTATTAATTATAATCTTTGGAGAACTTCAATTATTTTAAATGTAAATTCTTTTTGCTGTTGTTACAAGAATTGTATGAATTTTTACTCGGTTGTTCATACGAGTGTCACTCGATTGAAACGGATATGTGACAATGAAGAGTTTTATTTGCACAAAATTGAAATATCAGCTTTGTATAACATTAAAGGCTCTACAATTCAGATACGTAAAATTAGTGTCGATAACATAATGAAAGTATGGCTTCTTTCAAAGGTAAATGATCATAAAGGTATTTTCCACCTAAAAGTCTATCATATGTTTCAAAAAATATATTATATATATTCAATATTATTTAATATTTAAGCACGTATGACCACAAGGTAATCTATTTGACAAATCAAGTGATACTGATTATATTAGATATATTTAATACTTAAGAATACATTTAAAAAAAACGTATAATAAAAGTTAGAAAAAAAAATGTTCTTTGGAAAGGTACAAAAAGAAAGTTTATGCTTGCTTCTTTTCCTTGTAATAATCTTGTCACCTCTTCTCCTTTATGACACATTTTTAACCACATCTTTATTACTTAACCAAGAAAGAAAATGTAAAACTATAAATATTCTAAACCTTTTTTCAGTTTTATTTCCCTCATGGCTGCTAAATAATACCAAAGTACAAGTTTCGTTTTTATAAATCAAGTTTTCAAATTCCCTAATAAGAATTTCTAACCTAAACTTTTTTTAAACAATTTCTTTCAAATATTCAATTACCGGAATTATCCACTAGACAAACGTAAAACGGTTATCCAGTCAAGAATACGGTGTTAGACTGGTTTGGATTCAAACCATGCAAAAAACTGCTTTTTCTTTTAAAAAGAACAACTAAAATTTACGTAACGGATTCGATAAGTCAAGCCTATTTATTCTCAAAGACAGCCATTTTGTTTCGTTTTAGAACTTCCTATTGCATTTTTTTCTTTATTTTTCAAGGCGGCACATTGAACGCAAGACAAATAGCTAGTTTTTTAGGCTTTTCTTTTTATTCCGAAGAGAATTATTCGGCCGGCGTGTTTTAAGGAAATAAATGTATGTGTGGTATACTTAAAGTCCTGTGAAACAAATTACAATAAAAAAGAATATTGCCCAGTTAAACTGATGGCATTGAGCTCAAAGGCTACGCATACTAATTGTACATTACAGCTTTGTATTTTCGTTAATTCCGTTCGAAAAAAAAAATTAAGAAGGGGAAGCAGCTCTCCCCTTTCTCCTTTTTTTATACTTAATCATTGAACCTCCTAAACTATCAAGTACATGCTTTATCATATTAAAAAATCTATATCCAAAATTCAGAGCAAATCGGATAATTCTTAATAAAAACCCATTTAGCATTTATATAATTTAAGAGGAGTTATTCCCCTCTTTTATACTTAACCATTAAACTTACAAAACTATTCAGAGATTTGAACAAAATCTGACAATTCTGATTGAAAAATCCATTTATACAAGTTAAGGGGAGGGGCATTAGAACCCCCGTTCCCCCTGTTTATACTTATTCAATGAACACCTAATAACAGCCACGGACTCGCCTCATCAGAATGATCCTATATCTAAGTTTTGAACGAAAACTGTTAATTCTGCATGAAAATCCCGTTTATATCAATTAAGGTGAGGGGCATGCGTCCCCCGTTCCCCCTCTTTATAATTATTCAATGAATACCTAATAACAGCCACGGTATGGCCTCATCAAAATGATCCTATATCTAAATTTTGAAGGAAAACTGTTAATTCTGTATGAAAATCCCGTTTATATCAATTAAGGGGGGGGACATGAGCCCCCCGTTCCCCCTGTTTATACTTATTCAATGATCACCTAATAATAGTCACGGAATCGCCTCATCAGAATGATCCTATGTCTAAATTTTGAACGAAAACTGTTAATTCTGCATGAAAATCCCGTTTATATCAATTAAGGGGAGGGGCATGAGCCCCCCGTTCCCCCTCTTATACATATCGAATGAACTCCAAAAACTAATCAGGGAAGCGCCTTATCAGGATATACCTATATACAAAATTTCAAGTGGATCCGATATTTGTATCATGAGTTATCGCGTTACGCACGAACGAACGTACGAACGTACATACAGAAAGGACGGGCACATAAGCTCTCAGGCTATGATAGCCTGTGAACTAAAAAGGGATTGTAACTCTCATAATTTAAATCAGCTTATATCTGGTTTATTCACAGTTATTTTACGCCGATATACGAAGTTAAGATTCTTTTGTTATGTTGCTACTATTTTTACTGTGTGTCCACTAGGGCTGGGCGATATCAGAATTTTAATATCGTGATATATCGCTGACCAAATATCGATATTTTCGATATATCGATATATTTCAATTCATATGCCACTCCATTATAGGGTCATAAATGTAACTATTCTCTGTATAAAATACTACAAACACATAATAGTGTATATACATATATATACATATATATATACTATTATATTACACTTATTATATGTGTGTGTGTATATACATATATATATATACACACACACACATGTATATATATGTGTGTATGTGTGTTAATTATCAAGAACAAACAAAAATATCAATATCTTAAGCATATTCCAAGGAACATAAATTTTAATTTTTATTTATCGATTAAAAATATGCAAACCTTTTACCTGCAAATGTGATCTAAAATATGTGTTATTGAAAACTCTTAGAAAGTTAAACATTAAAAATCATTAAAATGAAACAAGAAAATGTATATAAGACAACAAATAGACATTAGATATGTTGAAAAAAAATACTTTAATTACCTATAAACTTAGAATTTTTTATTACAATACAATATTTTTTTTCTAGGATGCTTTAACTTTCGAAACCGGTTTTAAAAATGAAAGTATTCCAGTAAAGAAAAAAAAAAAAAACTTGAAAACAAATATTAAAAAACGGCTTTTGTTGAAAGAGATCGACCTCACATGTGCAATGCAAATAATAATAATAATAATAATAAAATAAAAAATAAATAAATAAATAAACAAACAAAAATATGGAAATGCAAACGAGATATTAAAAAAATAAGATTAACATTGAGCGGATGTTTTTACATTAGTGAACTCTTGAAATAAAACGAAGCCATGGTATTGAAAATCAAAATTATCCTCATTCTTTCATGAGAAATAAACTGTTCGATATTTTTTTTTTTTTTTTTTTTTTTTTTTTTTTTTTTTTTTACTTATAAAAAGGGTTTTGTGAAAGTATCAACTAGTTTCAGGTTTCAGTTGTTTAAGTGCGCGAAAAACACATTTAACGGCACATACAAATGAAAACGGAAAAAAAGGGAAGAAAAACAAAACCTTTTATTCTTTACCATTAAAATGGGGAAAAAATTCATAACTCTTAAGTTAATTTATCGATTTTTTTCAAATTTTCAGCAATTTGCAATAATAGTAAATTACGCTGAGTGACAAATTTTTATTAAATTATAATAAGTTATTACAAAATTTGAGCGTCTTTTACAAATGCCCAGTACAGAAGAACAGTGGCGTAGCCAAGGGGGGGGGGAGGGGCAAGGGGGGCGTCCGCCCCGGGCGCCGAGGCCTAGGGGCGCCAAATTGAGAGAAATTGTTATATATCTATATTGGGGTGGGGGCGCAAAATTTCTTGCTGGCCCCGGGCGCCAAAAAACATAGCTACGCTACTGCAGAAGAACCTCAAAGAAAAAGTAGGAATCTATCCATCGTTGTTTTTGTTTATCGAACTCAGCGAAATCGAAGTGGATGGCTAATATGTTTTGCTGAGCAGAAAGAAACCATCCATAGAGTTTTAGCGATCTTTCGAAATGAAAGTATTTTCCTTCCTAATTTAAAAAAGATTTTCAATTTTTTTTTCCGTGATTTTTTTAAAAACCCGTACGCAAAACGGATAAAAATACTAGTATCCAATAAACTGTAAAACTAAGGTGAATCACAATGAAAAAAAAAAAAAAACTTCCGCTTTAAGTAAAATTTCTGCTTAAAATAAATGACATAATAAAATTATCATACATGTAAATTATTAATGTAATTAATAAAAAATGAAAAAAAAATGTGATTTAATATAATTATTTATTAATGCTATTAATAAATGAAAAACCAACATACAAGAAATATCGATAAATTGTGCTCACATTCTTGGAAATATGTCAATCAATTCTGTATTCCGTCAGCAATAATTGTACACAAGCTCACAGAAAAACAATAGTCAGCCACCGATATGGAGTTAACGAGTAATTGTATCGGAAATGCCCGATCCTCGAACGAGTGTTTCAACTTCGATTCTCGAACGAACTCCAATGAATAAAGCGGTACATCAGAATAGTAGACTGTTCGCCCATATTCCGGTATGTGCGCCACACCGGTGCAAAAAATAGACTGTTCGCCCATATTCCGGTAAGTGCGCGACACCGGCGCAAAACCGGAAGTATCACGCAAGTGCCGATTATGTCGCGAACATTTGCAAAAGTAACCCACTTTTGCGCCGATAGAGGTAGATTCGAAATTCCATAACTCCGTAATTAATTCCGAAAGTAAGATGAAATACAGTTTGAAACGATATATCGGAAGGATTGAAATCTAAATATCGCTACCGCGGTCTTAAAGAAATATCGATATATAACGATATTACGGTATATCGCCCAGCCCTAGTGTCCACCAAAGTTTCATTCAAAAAGACTAACATATTATATTATCAAATTTATAATGAAAAAAATATGACGCTTTTGTGATCATAAAGAAGTTTTTACAACTTACTATGCAATTTTTCTTAAGTAAATAAATAAATAAAAAAGCACGGGCTCTTTGTCAAAATCTCTAAAATCTCTTTGTTAAAATCTCTACAAAATCTCTACATTAAACTTTTATTACAGATCGAAAATTAACTAATTAAATTTAGATATTTAATGTCATTATAGTTTTTTACATTAATCCTTTGAATGTCATTGACTAGCTATCTCGTTTTCAGACGGTACAATTTGTAAAATAGGAAGCGAAATATCTTGTCCTTGGCAATTTTTGGACAATTTTAAAATAAATGAGATGTCTCGCAATGGTCCACAGGCCTCTGAAAATATAATTTTGGCACATTTCAATGTTGAATAATAAAAGTTAAGAAATATTTAGCGTATTTAAAATGTTGGTTTCATAATCAGCAACGGTGAAAGACGAAAGCTGGTCTCAAACAAACTAACCTGAAGAAAATAGGAAAAAAAAAGGCTCATAAAAATAGTGAATATTTACTGGTAATAAAGTTGCCGACAGAATGTCCATATTTTTATGGAATTTTCTACTGCGTGAAAATAAATATAAATTATACAGTCTTAATGAAAATGACAATTTAAGTAGTGTTTTCGCATTTTTATCTTTTAAAAACATATTCAAATCCATATTCCCTATTTTTTAAAGTATTTAAGAAATCACTTTCGTGGGAAAAACAATTTCCGTGAAAATGTAAAAATTCAACGATCAGAACATTTTATATTTTATTGTCACAGCGTCGTTTTCCCGAAATTCTAAGATGAATATTACATACTCATTTTAAATTTTATAATCCAGTTACAAAATTATCAAAAAGTGATTCTTTTTTAAGGTAATTACGAAATAATGTCTTTAAAAAATAGTCGAATTTTGTATTTTTATCAACAATTTGGGGCATCGGAAGGATAAAAACTGAATGCAGCAAGCAATCAAACTAAGGTACCCGGGGTAATAACGCCACGTTAAGATTCTACCAATTTTCACGGCTCAGTTTTAGTTTCTATTTTTCAAACAAATATATGATTTGATACAGCAACTCATTGACTATCTATATAAAAAAAATAATTTAACAGATATGTATTCATAAAATGTAACGGCGGGATTTCTTGACCAATGCTATTTGGCGTTATTACCCACCTATATGGGTAATAACGCCATGCAAACAAAACTATGAAATAAGATGGAATAATTGCATGTAGATTGCCCAATTCTAAAAATACAAACTCTACAAACTTAGAAATAGACAAATTGCATTCTAAGCTATTGAAAATGCTCAATTTTTTGGGAAAGTGTAAGAAAAAAAAAGGTGTGGTATGGGGGGGGGGGGGAGTATGAGGCAAATGAATATGAGACCATGAGCTTCTTTTTGCTTAAAAAGGACCGCTTAAATAAAATTAATAGAAACATTGCACAGTTTTAACCGTGTTTATTTGAATCAGTATTTAGGATGTAGCTCGGCCACTGTAGGGAATCAACCGAGGTATTAACGCCAAGGATTGGCGTTATTACCCCGTTATAGTTATTGCGCTGTACATTTTAAATTAAAAATTATCTCGAGAAGATATCCAAAATCTTCAACAACATTTTGAAAGTCCATGAAATGTATTACAAGTTTATGTAATTAACAAAGTATTTCCGGATAAAAAAAATAGTCTTCACATCACAAAACGTATCTCGCAAATTTTCGATCAAGCGTTAATTTTAGTTGCTTGTTAAAACAATGAGACCTAAAAATGAAACAAATTAACTTGAAGCTAATTTTTGAGATTTATATGACTCAAAACCCTTCTGCGCAGAGCACATAAGTGTCATTTACCAGATTATTTCATAATTATGCAAAATATTAGCACTTAACGTTATTACCCCGCCTGGCGTTATTACCCCAGACCACCTTATAATGAATGATAAATCACACTGATCAAAAATAGAAAAGACTGTCAATTTATTCTAAATTCAATTCAAGATACCTCAATTTTAATAATTGTTTTTTTCTTTTTGTTTGACATTTTTTGTGCGTGTGTGTGTATTCCCCCTTGAAATTTCTTTTTGATGTTCAAAAATTGTATGCTTGTCCATTTTCTTGGCTTTTCTTTTCTTATATAAAATTCTTAAAATTTGGTTAATGGCCTCGAAAGTTCAAAGTGCTGTTTCACAGTATTACTTTATATTTTAATAGTAGTTGCTGTAGCACACACACATATATATATACATATACATATATATATATACACTATATGGCCATTGATTATTGGACACTTGCAATTTTAGACATTTTACTAAATATCTAGAAAAATACATGAGGAATCATCTCGAAACTCTTAGTGAATAAATATAATAGTATACATCATACATCTCCGTAAAGATTTTTTACCGAAATTCCATAGGGGACCGCCAACAAATTAAAAAAGAATGAATATCTTTTGAATAACCCTGTCAAAACTAATGTAGCAAAAGCGCTCAAACTCTAGATTAGGATTGAATGCCTTATTTTAATACACTGTGTTCATTTTTATGCAAATAGCATGCATACTCGCAGAGTAATTAAGGTTTTTACAAAAATGGTCCCAAATTTTTCCAAGTTTTTCCCTTATAAATTTCAGAGTTCTTAATGTAAAATAATATTGTTTTCGGAAAATATGACAAAGAACATTGCACATAGTACCCTGTAATCAGAATTAAAAAATATTAAAAATTGTATGAAAAATGAGTAGGTTTACTAAATAATTTTTTACTGCGCATGCGTCAAAGATATCAAAATTTCATTTGCATATTATGTTAGCTAAATGTATAGAGCAACTTTTGTGAAAGTCTCAAAATCATAGCTTGAAAATTCTGAAAGTAATCGTCTGTAGAAAAAGGACAAAATCCGTTGTTTCCAAAATGAAGCAAAAAAATGAGGGATTTTATCCAAATGTAGTAGTACTAGAGGTCTGCACGGGCCCGGGCCAGGCCCGTGGCCCGTACCCGAACCGGCCCGCGGGCCGAGCCGGGCCGGCGGAATCGTTTCGGATTTTCTAACGGGCCGGGCCGGGCCGGGCCGGCAGATTTAGAATAGTTTTTTCAACGGGCCGGGCCGGGCCGGCAAAAAATTGAACGGGCCAGACGGGCCGGGCCGGGCCGATAAAAAAAAATTTCGGGCCTGCCGGCCCGTTCTGAAGATTTAAGCAGAAACGATAAAATATGAGCTATTTTCAAAGAAAATGGTTTTAACGAGAATAAGTATAAATGTGGCCATACTAGTTTGACAGCGTCAGTATAAAAATGCACAGTGTATCGGCATCGGAGAATTACATTATGTGTAACCCGTTTTAATATATTTTTAGCTGACTCATGCCGGTCCGAGATCACGCGTACATTATTTTTCTACAAATAGACTGGCCGAACCGGTGTTAGACTTAATTATTGGCAGAAAATATGATTTGTAAAATTATTAACAGCCATAAAGAACTTATGTTAGCTTAGTCTTCGGATATATACTTCTTGATGATTTTTAAATTAATTTCTCAATAATGCGAAAGTTTGACACATTTTCTGATTAATTTTAAATTGTAAAAGTATAAAAGTGACAAGCCTAACTATTGAAGGGATTTGGAATCGAATAGCGTTTTTCATTTTTGGTAAATAAAATACTTGTATAACCTTGTTGAGATATAATAGTTTCTCAAATGATTGCAGGTTTTTCTCCCTTCCCTTGCTATTGCTTCCGGAAATTTTATTCAAAACGCTAATTAAGACAGTATTTTATTTGTTTACAGTATTCTTAAATTGTTTGTATCAAAAATTGGATAACGCCATTCGATTATATAGTTTCTGAATAAAGATATCTGCTAATCTTATGCGTTTCTGAGGGAAAAAAAATGAATTTAGAAATGTATCAGAAAGGAGCTTCTTTGAATTTAAGAGTGAATTTGGATTTGAAATCTATAATAAAATAATATAGAAATATATTTATAAATCTTCTTTAATTAAACAGCTTCAAAATTAACGATGTTTTTAGCTTTCTTTCTTTTTTCTTTTATTCTAAGCCATATTAATTTTTTAATGAATCTTTCTTTGTTCGAATGTTGAAAGCCTAAGAATCTAAGTAATCGTTAATGTTGTTAATGTGTATTTGCTGTAAAATATACTGTAAAATCATTCCATAGATATGTATGCAATATTCTTTAAAGAAATCTTTGTTATATGATAAAAATCTGAATTTTTTAGAAATCGTAGAAATTGTAACGGGCCAAAACGGGCCGGGCCGGACCGGGCCTGTTTTCGCTGATTTTTGTACGGGCCGGGCCGGGTCTAAAATACAAAAATTTAAACGGGCCGGGCCGGGCCGGGCCGAAATAACTTTCCTACGGGCCGGGCCGGGCCTGAAAATTCCGGCCCGTGCAGACCTCTAAGTAGTACATCCCGCATTGTGTATTCTATATTGACACTAATCAATGAATATATGGATACAACCCCTCTTGTTTTTGCTTCATTTTGAGAATAACGGATTTTCAACATATTCAATTGACGATTATTTTCAGAATTTTCAAGTTATGATTTGGGACCATTTTTATAAAAACCTTAATTACTCTGCGAGTATGCATGCTATTTGCATAAAAATGAACAAGGCGTATTACAATAAGGCATTCAATCATAATCTAGAGTTTGGGCGCTTTTGTTGTATTAGTTTTGACAGGGTTATTCAAAAGATATTCATTCTTTTTTAATTTGTTGACGGTCCCCTATGGAGTTTCGGGAAAAAATTTTCACGGAGATGTATGACTTATACTATTATATTTATACACTAAGAGTTTCGAGATGATTCCTCATGTATTTTTCTAGATATTTAACAAAATGTCTAAAATCGCAAGTGTCCAATAATCAATGGCCATATAGTGTATATGTGTGTATGTGTATGTAATAAGCAATCATTGATACGTTTTTTTCTATTGTATTTTAATTATCATAGGATTTATATTTTCCCGATTTGCATGTAATTTAACTGCCAAATTAATTTCAAAAAGTTATCTACACCAGTCGAAGAACAAATCGCTCTGTGTGTGTGCATGTTTGTTTGTGCGTGCATGTGTGTGATGGTTATTCGAAACTACGGTACGCACGAGGGTCAAATGTTTTATGAAGATATTCTAAGACCTCTCCTATTGTACCTGAGCCTTAGAATTTTAAAATTTTTATTATTTGTTATTAATTAACAACCGAAATTCATTCTCATCACAAAATCATTTATTTGATCTCCGATCGTAAAAATAAATGCACATGCGTACAAAATCACTTACGCACCAGAAGAAAGCGAAGAAACATTTCAAATGGTGCAATAAGTTTTAAAAAATGTAACCCCTTTGAAAGAAAATTTTCAAATAAAGTCGTTTTTCCGAAAAAGTCCCCCCTCCCTACACACACACATTTATATTGCAACGCCCCTCAACGACTCAAATTTAAAGATACTGACAAAGCAAAAATATGCTTATAAAGCTGAATTTGTTTTCAAAATGATGGCGCAATTGTTTTTTTTTTTTAAATATGTATTTTAACACTTTCAAATACACCATCAAATGCACGTAATCATACGGCTTACGGAGAAGATATTTTTTACACGTTAAAAGTAACTAAACGTCCGTATTTTAATATAATCATTTTAGAAAATCTCAACAGAGGATGTTTACATCACCTTCAAAAATTCAAAAAGGTATTTTATATTCAGTTTATCATTAAGTTTCATAGTAGCTATAAAGTGAAATTTATCAATTACCTGTTTATTTGTTAGTTAACACTAGAACCGCGGCGACGGGTCATTTTGACCCGTATCTTATGGAAAGATACCGATTCGAACCAGAAAACTCTTAATAAAATAAGCTAAATATATGCTGAGAAAAAACATTTTAAATAAATAAGATAAACAGTTTTACATGAAAATTCCGGTGAGAAATATTTTTATAAAACATGAGTGAATTTTCCCGCGGTTCTAGTGTTAAAATTGCTGAAATTTAAAACTATTAATATAATTAATAATAAAACTAAAATAAAAAGTTAGTAAATTTATTTTTTGGGAAAGTGGGAGGTAAAACATAATTTATAAAAGTAAATAAACGAGAAATACAAAGAAAAAAAAGCTTAGTTTCCATAGTTGTCGATTGAAAAATGAAAATAAAATTAATTAAAATAACAGTTACGTTACACATAAAATTAAAAATAATCATCTTATTACAAAAAAATAAGCCCAGTTACAACAAAATTTATTCATAAAAATCGTCTTCAAGAAAAGAGAAGACTGTCAAAAAAAAAAAAAAATGCATGTAAATTAAAATAAAAGTGGTTGTGATGGTGGTGGTAGGGAGTTTTCTAAAAATAAAATATTTTTCATAGCATGCATAGTTACCAAATCACTATTGTTTTCTCAATGTTTATAATGGTAAAGTAATTTATGAAAACATATTTCAAAGATATAACTTTGTATTATAAAAATAATTATAACATGCAGTTTTGCATTATACTAATAATATGAAAATTAAATATTTGTGCTTCAGCAAATATATCCCAAATCTACTTAATTAAAGGAGAAAATGTAGAGGGATGATTTGAAGAAAAATTTATAATGGCTTATAAGTGTCTATTTGAATTCTTGAAGACATCTATTGTTCATCTAATTCATAAAAAATAAAATTAAGCGCAGTTTATTATTTTTATTATTATTATTATTCTATTAATGATAATTTTAAAGATTCTAAAAAATGTATTAAATCAATAAAAAAAAAATTATGGCAATTAATAATACATATAATATACCTCATACTGATAATTAATAATAAAATTAAAACAAGTTGGATATTGCGCGTAAAGCGTAGCAAATGAGGTGCGTTCGTTGATAACGAAGTTTTAAAATATTCAGATCTTGCTGATATAGTAGAGAGATACAGTATAGTGGTCGAAATCTTTGTGTTCCTGTAAATATGCAGGGAGTAATTGTTATTATACTTCATTAGCGTATATCTTATTCATAAAATGTGAAGTAGTTTAATATAATTAAAACACTCCCTAAACAATGTTTCCCGGTATAACATTATTTAGTGGAATACATTTGTGTGGCCCTGTAATTTAATAATAAATATTTTTTGCATCACAGGTTGTACAAAATGTATTTTTAGTACGTATTTCATAGATTCATGTCAATTCTGTTATATTCAAATGAGTGTAACACCATTAAAATGCATTTGAAACTTTTCCCCCATTGACCGTAATGTAACGGAATGCTTTTGATTGTCCCTGTAATTGATCAATGCATCCGATTTTCATAACATTTGAAATGACTCGACAAAATTATGTAATAAATATACTTTTTAAATTTCAAACTATTAAAATGCATTTGAAATTTTTTCCCCATTGACCGTAATGTAACGGAATCCTTTTGATTGTCCCTGTAATTGATCTATCCATACGATTTTCATAAAATTTGAAATGACTCGACAAAATTATGTAATAAATATACGTTTTAAATTTCAAACGATTAAAATGCATTTGAAACTTTTTTCCCTATTGACCGTAATGTAACGGAATCCTTTTCATTGTCCCTGTAATTGATCTATCCATACGATTTTCATAAAATTTGAAATGACTCGACAAAATTATATAATAAACATACATTTTAAATTTCAAACGATTAAAATGCATTTGAAACTTTTTTCCCCATTGACCGTAATGTAACTGAATCATTTTGATTGTCCCTGTAATTGATCTATCCATCCGATTTTCATAAAATTTGAAATGACTCGACAAAATTATATAATAATTATGTATTTTAAATTTCAAACGATTCGGTTGGGTAGTTTTTGCGTTGTTATATGCGGACGGACAGACAGACAGACAGACGGACAGACAGACAGACAGACGGACAGACAGACAGACGGACAGACAGACAGACAGACAGACAGACGGACGGACTGAGCGACAACAATAGGTGCTACGTATTTACATAATTACGAACGCACCTAAAAAGAAACTGAATCCTCTTAAATAATATCAATAATAATAAGAAATCAATGTCACCTGTAAAATTATGCCACATTGTTCAATCAAACAAAATTTCAGCTCACTTTGATTTCATTATCACGAGTTATGAAATTTTAAATTTTTCGGACTCTTACATCCAGCTTTATATGTACACTGGTGTGCAAAATTTAAAGACGGAGTCCCAAAATGTCAATTTTCAAGGGATTTTCAAGCGATAATTTTTACGCGAATATTCAAAAGGAAGTAATATAATTTGAATAACTACTATCCCTGCATAACAGCTAGTCCATATAACCTCTCATTCAGGTCACACATGGTCACAAGTGTCACAGTCACTACGGTGAAATAAAAAAAAATAGGAAATTTCATACGTCTCTTTTATGAGTCTCAAATGACTACTATATGTGACTCCACTGTCAGGTCACTGCGACTGCTGCTTTGTGACGAGTCACCAGGTGACTTTACAGTGTCGTTTTATTGAGACTCTCGTGTGACTGTCATTTGGAGGCTCAATTTCAAAGTCATTGTGAATGTTGCATTATGATAAATCACCAAACAATGTCCCATTAAAGTCACATGGTGAGTTTTCACCACTTTTCATAGTGGTTACTTCACAGTAGGGTCTCTGTTACCATTTCGTCACCTAAGAATAATAAGATTCTGTCTGTGTTTTTGAAAAAAGTGACTTATCTATTTAGAAAAGCTATATTTGTATCTATGAAGGCATTTTTGGATTTTAAAAATGTCATGACATAATCGGTATACCATATGTAAATTATATATAACATCATTTTGATGCAAAAATGCATCATAGATCCCGACAGAAACATTTTATATCATTAAGTCATTTTTTTCAAAAACACAGATAGAACCTTATTATTCTCACGTGACGATTTGACAAAGTCTTATGACAGAAAGTCACCATGTGGCTTTAATGTGTCATTATTTGGTTATTTATAATAATGCAACATTCACAATGACTTTGAAATTGAGCCTCCAAATGACAGTCACATGAGAGTCTCAATAAAACGACACTATAAAGTCACCTGGTGACTCGTCACAAAGCAGCAGTCGCAGTGACCTGACAGTGGAGTCACATATAGTAGTCATTTCAGTCTCATAAAAGAGACACATGGAATTTCCTATTTTTTGTTTCGTCGTAGTGACTGTGACTCTTGTGACCATGTGTGATCTGAATGAGGTGTTATATGGACTAGCTGTTATGCAGGGATAGTAATTATTCGAATTATATTACTTCCTGTTGAATATTCGCGTGAAAATTATTGCTTGAAAATCCCTTCGTCCTTAAATTTTGCACACCAGTGTATATATATATATATATATATATTTGGGGGGGGGGAGCGAGGAGTGGTGAAAAATAGAAAAAAAGTGGCCAAATAAAGTCGAAACGACAACGTTTGCTGAGCTTACGAGAATTAGAGTCCGAGTTATTTAGTGATGAACACCGAAATGACACAAGACCGAAATTTCAAGGAACCAAAATAACTGGTGTACGAAACATATTAGAACCGAAATGGTCAGGTACCGAAAGCCAGGACCGAAATATCGTGTACTCTATATATGGATATTTATATGTGATGTATGACCTTAAACTTACGTCACTTTTTTTAGAAAAATAATCTGTGCATTTAGCTACAAAATCACTCAAGTAATTTAAGGATTTAGGTTTAATTGGTAGTAATTAATTACAATATCTGGGGGCGGGGTGTATAGATTTCTTAAATTTCATCGATGCTGGATTATCTATTGTTTTGTGTTTGTTCCGGTATAGGTGGCTCACGAAAAAATATTCCATCTTTGGCTGCGGTTCCAGCCTTGCCAATATATGATAGTGAGAAGTATCAGGCTGATGATCGTTCCAAGCTGTTCAGTTGGTAGAACGTAAGTGCTCTATACTGATGACCCTGGTTTGATTCCTGGCTTTGGTACATTTTCACTCTGTTGGCTGAGCGCCTTTTAAGCAACTAAAATCTACAACATTAATTATGTTAGTTACAGTATTTCAATTAATCATTCTAATAAATTAGTTAAATTTTGCATCCGTTACAGCAAATTCATAAAAATAAGAAAAATAATTATTTCCCTATTTACTTATGTTTTGCTTTTTCTTATTTCTTGTTTTTTATTTGTTTTCCTTGAAGCATTTTTAGTAAGTTTCGTTCTTTAATAGAATTACTAATATAATTTGATATCAATAGCGGGAATATGTTGCATAAATTTTGAATTTAAAGCCAAAATACCTCTTTGCTCATTTTTAAGAAGGTGAATTTAAATTTGAATTTATTCTTTTTGTGTGTGTGTGTGTGCGTGCGTACACTTAATCTTTGATCTCGATTGTTTTTTTTTTTTTTTTTCAGTAATAAATTAAATAATTAACAAATAATTTCTTTAAGCTACTTTTTAATACTATTTTTAATATTTTTAAAGGAACTTATTAAAAAACAGAGCCCCTATTCCCTAAATAAATAATTATAATTATATATATCCATACATAATAGTTGGTTGAATATTTCGTAATGTTTGTTTGTTTATAGGTCAATACCGTTGTTGTTTTAAAAAAATGATAAACGTTGTAGTCTAACAAGATATTTAATCTTATTCTTTATAAAATTCTATTACTCAGAAAATTTTCTAATGCATGCTTTAAAACTCGAGACTGATTTATTATCTGATTTTAGCCCTCAGCTTAGATTCCATGAACAGTAATTTACCATCGATTGAGTGGAGTTAGATATGGGGGGGGGGGTAGTGCATATCGATTTACTAAGACAGTATCTGCCATTTATACCCAGTCCCTTATGAATGAGAGAATGGAAAGGGGGGGGGGGATTTTGAAGTGGCGATTCGAAAAAGGTGGGCGGGTCTGCTTTGTCCATCATCTTTTCTTCCTGAAGCAAGCTGTTGACGGAATGATGGTTTTAACAACTTTCAGCTTGATGTAATGTCCTTTCTATTGTTCCCAGCCGTGCAGCACAACGGGATGCACTGAGTGCTCAGATGGGATGAAACTGCCAGGACGGAGGAATGTTTTTCAGCAGCTTGCCTTTCTCTTTTCCTAACATCCTCCGACAGAATGTTTCAAATGGAAATTTTGAGTACACAGAAGACGTTTTTGTTGATATTTGAATGGTCTACACTTACGCCTTTCTACTTTATTATATTTTGAAGTCAAAGAAAAGCCTTTTCTTTCTCTCTTTTTTTTTAACTGTCTGATTTTTGCGCAATTTCAAGTTAATTTCTTATATGTTCTTCATTTTGAGCATCCTTTCAATGAGCTTCTCAAATCGTAGTTTTGATTCTGTGGTCTTTCTCTACATATTGGTATTTTTAAGCGAATAGCTTTTTGAAATGAATTCCGCATTCTTAATGTGAAAGTAATGGATAAATATCCTGAAATTTTAAATGGTATTTTTGAGTCATTTTAAAATATTGATTTGTAAAATTAAATGCTTCAGTATTTTAATACACATATGGTGCCCACATGCTATAATACATTCATAAATCATGTGACTTTAGCCTAATTCGACTGAGTTGTTTTCCTTGAAAACTGTTGCTAAGCATCTACGCCGAGAAAAATTGTACGCATTCTGTGCTAAATTTTAGTCTCGGCAATCGACAGAAAATAAAGGTTACATATTATGAAAAACGAGATTTAATAAACAAGGAGCAACTTTTAAAATATTGTGATTTTAGGAATTGTTTGTAAAATCCTAGCTGAAAAGAAGAAATGTAGATCTGGTTAAGTATCAAGATTTTTTTTTCAATTGTCAGTCATCCTAGTTTTGCATCTACTTACTACATGCGTTTACTTTCGCCGGCATAAATTTCACCCCCCAAGTACAGGGATATGCAGTGCTACCTCATGCCATGGATACTCTGAACATCAGTAACCTTCGAATATTTGTTTTGGTGGTACCGAATCTTTCATACTACTATTAACATTGCACCAGATCTACAACGAACGGATTCTGAAAAAAAGCCTTCTAAAAATATAATAAAATAAAATTCAGCCTTTTACTTCAATCAGGATTAGAAAGAATGCAAAAGAAATATTTATGAATTTCCACTGACATTCTGCATTTAATGTAATTGCACTTGACATTCTGTATTTAATTCTTAATATTAAAATAAAATATTAACCACAGATTTCTGCATACCGAAAATACAGATTTAATTGATGATGTTGAATTGAGCAAAAAATTCAAAATAGAATTAATTTTTTTAACTGAACAGAACATCCTTATGCCAATGTAGATAACGACCAGGAATTTTTCTTACCTGTAACATAATACAATTACTAAAGGAAAGAATGATCAACAGTAATAATATTTATGGAGAAAATGAAAAAAGAAGATAAAGTGGGACTACAAAAATATTCTAGTATAAAATTATACAATGAGGATCCATCTTCAGAGAAATTTCAAATTTTGCACTTAAAGCAAGGGTACAAAAATCTAGGCGCCAGCAGGCAATCTCTCAGCACTAAATTTATATCATTATTTTCATCTAATATTTTGTGTAAAATTCCTGCTGGAATGCTATTAAAATTTCAGCGAAAAAAACTTTAAAATTTTAGTGGTGAGAGACTACCCACCTAGAATGGCGCCTAGATTTTTGCACCCCTAACTTAACGGAAATAACACGAAACTCGATAAGCATTTTGTGAAAATTATTATTTCTTTAGAGAAAGATATATCACGGTTGATTAACATACAATTATGCATTTTTTTAACTGCACAAAAGAAATCTCTCAGCTATTTTAATTTTAATTTAATAAAATGTCAAACCATTGAAAAACAGACACCTCTCAAGTTCAGGATGTCAGTGGTAATCACTATTCACAGATTTTAGTCTCTCTCTTTGTATACATATGTATAAAACAAATATAAAATATTAAAAATTATCGTCTGTATTAAATATAAATTATAAATTAAGCTTTAACACAAGATTAAAATATTTTGAATTTTAAATATGTAACAACAAATTACTAAATGAAGTAATTATAAATGAAGATTTAATATAAGATCCAAAATAATATAAATGCAGTTTCAAATAAGATTCATATTCATACTTTTTAAATTTGGAAAAATGATTAATATGAAAAGGAAATTGAACGTGTAAAAATCATGGAATATAGAAATATTTAACATATATAGTAAAACTATGTAATTAAAACATAAAAAAAAAAAAAAAAAAAAAAAAAAAAAAAACTTAATCATTGATTGTACCATTAAACACATCATCCAAAATGAAATGCAGTATATAAAACTGGAAAATATATAAATTTAATAAACAAAATTACAAAAGCAATGTTAAAAAGAGGAGACATGAATAAAATTGAAACTCATGATGTGAAATACGTCTTTAGGGGAAATAATTTGACATCCTAAGTAAATTAATGTTAATTTCAGAAAGAGATATACGGAGCCATGCTTTCATGTCTACTTCCCTCTCTCTACATATGTCTGCTTTGTTCAAACCCAATCGCGGCCGTCGCCCTAACCGTTCGGAGTTTTCTTGGTTTTCTTCGAACCTTGCGTAAATACGAGTTAAGTTCCCTTAGAAAGATCCCCACGAATGAGAGCTCCTCCCTCTGGGCCTATATTCCTCGTGTACATAATCGGCCGACACTAAATAAACCAAACCAATCTCTACATATGTCTGTGTTGTTTTAAGAATCTGTTTAAAAATGTATATAATGGTTTATACATCATTAGGGTACCGTTCATTTGATGAAATCCTGTTCGTCTCTGTCCTCTGTCCATCTGTCACAGAATCCCTACACAAAAGCTGTTTAAGTCAGATACTTCAAATTTTGTGTACTTACAGCTGAAAACCCCCATGTCACACGACAAATCATAAAATTTTGAAAAAACCTATTATTTTAATTAAATCATTTTTTTTTTTTTTTTTTTTTTTTTTTGTTCAATGTCACCAGTTCATTTTTGCGAATCAAATTTTAAAAGACAACCTTAATTTCAACGTTTTGCTTGTAGACATCGGAGCTTAAAGGTAATGCATCTCGCTAGTAAGCAGAAGATTCTTAGTTCGATCCACAGTGCTAGAACTTGAAATTTTCATATTAAGATGGATTTAATTTTTTAAAAAAATGTGGTTTTTTCCAATTTAAGGCTTTATATTATTTTTTTTTTTTAATATTGGCATTCATAATGTATTTTGGAATTCAGTTTTCTTTTTATTTTAAAAACTGAGATTTATTAATGAATCAGCACTTTAAATTTCGTTTACACATTTTTTTTTTCGTGTTTAGAAATTTAAAATTTTATTTATAACTCCGCTATTTTTTAATTTCGGATTTTCTCAAAATTTGGAATTCAGGATTTTATTTAAATAATTTGGTTTGAACATTTTAAATTTAATTAAAATAAATAACTTCCTTTTTTAATTATTTAAAAATTCTTTTAATATGTTTCTAAAATAGTTCTAATAATTGAAAGGGAAATTCAAAATATTTTTAATTATTAACAATTTTTAATATGTGATTTAAGTATTTTTAGATATTATTTCAAAGTAAAATATTTTGACATTATTTACACCAAGTTTTTTGGCGTACAGTGCCATATTTTAACAATTTTTGGAATTAAATTTTTGGAATTTTGAAATTCCAACAATTTAGTTTCAAAAATCGTTAAAATGTGGCACTGAACAGAGAAAAACTCGTTTTCTGCAAGCAATCTAAAACAAGAAAAATGTCAAGTCAAGCATTCTTTGCAATCAGAACACAATCTTTTCAGAATTTTTACTAATCGAAACTTCTGTGTGACATCTTTATAGCTTACCTAATAAACAAACCGTTTACCGCATAATTCTATCAATCATTATTTTTGAGAAATTTAATTTTGAAACCAGGGTCTTATTTCTGGACACTATGTACATAAAAAATTAAATTGCTTTAGTGTTTTTAATGTCATTGTAACCAAACATAACAATTTTTTAATGCCACTGTTTCCAAATAGAAATCTTCATCTTATTTTATTGTAAATTCCTTTCATTAAAAAAGCGGATAGTTCTATTCTGAAATTGTATTATTAAAAAATCGATAGATTTGGTTGCTAAGTAATCACGACCAGTAGTACTTAACTCTGCTTTCTTAATCATGGAACCCGAGGTGCAATACAGCGTCCATCATTGCTTGGTGAACCTACCGTGAAGCCCGTAATATTTCATTCCCAAATAAGATTGATACTCATTTTATGGACCCTGAAGTGATGAAAATTTGAAAGCAATTGTTGCAAAAATTATTAGGAAAAATGGTATTTAAATGCTCAAAAACTACGAAAATCTTCTGCACCTATGTTAGATGCTTCGGGTAACTCTAGAATAGATAGCATAGTTTTTAAATATCGAAATAAAAATTCTTAAAATGTAAATACAAGGAATATTTATTAATGTTAAAAATTTTTATATACTCATGGTAATCTGGACAAAAAATAACAAAAATTGGAGGCAAAACTGAATTAAAATGGCTGATGACCATCTCTCCTTCAAGTGGAGGAGGAATGGACATACAATACAAGAAAGAAAAATTGAAGATAAAATAGCAAAGAATAACCCATTTCATGTAGTTAAACATGGAAAATACATAGCAGTTTGTAAAGATAAAATCATATTACAGAAAATTAGTGAATAAAATTTGAATAAGCAAATATTAAAGTATATTTTCAATCCCTCATTTTTAGAAATATGTCACCACATTTTTCGCAAAGGTCATGATAGTTTGTACACTCTTCAATGAACTTCTTCCGGCGCCTCATGCATTATATCCAGTAATCCTTTTCGGTTGTTGCATTATATTTTTGTCTACAACCAACACAGTGATCCTCATCTATTCTATTCCATCGAAATCTGCACTGAATCTGATAGTTATAAATGTATTTCATCTTCTTCACTGCTGCAAATGTCGCGTTTTTTTTTTTCTCGTTTATTTTAGACTTTTTCACGGTTTTAATTTTTAGCACACAGGCTATCATAGCCTGAGAGCTTATGTGCCCGCCCGTTCTGTATGTATGTTCGTTCGTGCGTAACGCGATAACTCATGATAAAAATATCCGATCCACTTGAAATTTTGTATATAGGTATATCCTGACAAGGCGCTTCCCTGATTAGTTTTTGGAGTTCATTCGATATGTATAAGAGGGGGAACAGGGGGCTCATGCCCCTCCCCTAAATTGATGTAAGTGGTTTTTTCATGCAGAATTAAGTTTTCGTTCAAAATTTAGATATAGGATCATGCTGGTGAGGCGATTCCGCGACTGTTATTAGGTGTTCATTGAATGAGTATAAAAAGGGGGAACGGGGGCTCCAATGTCCAACCCCTTAATTTATATAAATGGAATTCTCAAGCAGAATTGTCAGATTTCGTTCAAATCTCTGAATAGCTTTAGAAGTTTAATGGTTAAGTATAAAAGAGGGGAAACTCCTCTTAAATTATATTAATGCTAAATGGGTTTTTATTAAGAATTATCCGATTTGCTCTGAATTTTGGATATAGATTTTTTATATGATAAAGCATGTCTTTGATAGTTTAGGAGATTCAATGATTAAGTATAAAAAAGAGGAAAGGGGAGAGCTGCTTCCTCTTCTTAATTTTTTTTTCGAACGGAATTAACCCTTGAAAATATAAGGCTGTAATGTACAATTAGTATGCGTAGCCTGTGAGCTCAATGCCATCAGTTTAACTGGGCAATATTCTTTTTATTTTTATTAACTTTATCTGTTTCTAGGATGAAGATTTCCAAAGTTTTTCAATGTTTTCTAATTCAAAAGTTCATCACTAGGCCCTATGATATTACTGTTATTGAATTTTTTTATATTAGTTAAAATTTAAATAATTATATCAATTAATGTAATTATAAGTATAAAAATTGTATAGTTATTTTAAAATAATTATATTTAGTTAAAATGCTCACTCCATATACTTTTGAAATATTGATTATAGGTGGCCATCTCTCCTAAAATTGAATGACACATAGACACCCAATTTCAAGCGTCACTCCACCATTGCACATCTTTGCTTTAGGCTTAAAAGCAAAGACTGGATTAGATACGTGCCTTAAAAGTCCTTATACTTATTTTAAAAAATGAGTAACTTACGTTTTGCAAAACATTCAGATACCTAACTCAACAAAAATATCCAAACCCCTAAATTAAATAAATATTGAAATTGCACTTTTTTTTTATAATTGAAAGAAAATAACTGCACGTTGCAATGAATGAACACGTTGAACTATCATTTCTTACAACGGTTTTGCTACAATCTATGATTCAGATTTTGAAATACAGGGTGTCTATAAAAGAACTCCGGGGTTTTAAAAATTCATATCTCACTAACTATAAAATATAGCAAAATTTAGTCGATTTCTCTGAAAAGAGTAGCTCAAAAAGTTTTACTCATACGAATTGGGAATGTTTGCATCAACTGTTGGCGGCGCTGCAGGGCGTTGACCTTGAAATGATGGCGACTCCGCAACAAAAGGCTCAATATGTTATTTGGCTCATAGAAACGAAGTCGGTAGTTACCGTACAAAGAAACTTTCGACGTAACTATGGTGTTAACCCGCCTTCTGACAAAACCATTCGTCAATGGTTCAGTGCATTTAAGGAAACAGGAAGTGTTCTGAAGCAAAAGTCGCCGGGTAGGCCGAGTGTGTCTCAAGAGAAAGTGGACAGAGTCCGAGCTTCATGCCTTCTAAGCCCTAAGAAATCGTTGACAAGACGAAGCCTGGAGTTGGGGTTACCAAGATCAACTGTCGGTAAGGTACTTCATAAAATACTACGTTTAACTGCTTACAAGATTCAACTTGTGCACCACATCAAACCAGCAGACAAGGTTAAGAGATACGATTTTGCTGTTTGATGACAATAATGGTTTTTTAAGAAGTGTAATTTTTAGTGACGAAGCTTGTTTTCATGTGAATGGTCACGCAAACCGGAGTAATTGCAGAATTTGGGGTTCTGAGCCGCCCCATGAGTTCGTCGAGTACGAACGCGACACGCCCAAAGTAAATGTTTGGTGTGCACTTATGCATGACAGAAACATAGGTCCGTTTATTTTTATTGAAAGAAATATCAATGGTGATGTCTACTGTGATATGTTGGAGAAGTATCTTTTTCCTCAGTTAGATGACATTGAGGCGGAGAAGGGTTTAGTTTACTTTCAACAAGATGGGGCCCCGCCACACTTCAGTTTACGTGTGCGTGAGGCATTGTACGCTCGACTCGGCAACAGGTAGATCGGAAGGGAGGGACCTATTCCATGGCCTCCAAGGAGCCCTGATCTGACTCTGTTGGATTTTTTCTTCTGGGTGCATATCAAGAATCTTGTGTATGCAGAGAAAATTCGTGATGTTCAACATCTCAGGGAACGAATAGTCAATTGTGTGGCAACCGTCCCCCCAGACATGCTCGCCAGGACATGGGAAGAGGTAGAATAACGTTTAGACGTCTGCCGTGCCACTAACGGGGCGCATATAGAACTTTATTAAGTGTTAAAAAAAACTTGAAAATGTAAGCTTTTCAGTCATGTATAAAACATGTATGTATGTTTTTTATTTCATTAAAATATTTTGCCTCAAAACCCCGGAGTTCTTTTATAGACACCCTGTATTTAGACTGGACATCTCTCTTCTATGGCCATCTTTCCTAGAATTACCCTATATCCAAAGTAAAAGCAACAATAATCCAATCAGTTCCTTATTTGTAACTGTTCACTGTTACATTCAGCTATTTTACTCTATAAAATGTAGTTTCTAGATTTGGTGTTTTACCATGGACTTTCATTTCATTCAACTCTGCTGTATTACAATGGCATGTTTACCGCCAGTCGAAAAACAGTAAAAAAATGCAACAATAAATAGTAAATGTATCCCCAGGCACTAATAAAAGATGATGAAGATAAAAGTTGTATTTTGAAAATGCAAAGAATTTCAATAAACAATTCTCGGAACTAATTGATTATTGTCAATTTTCATCTTAATAATCGTAACATTATACTGTATCGAAAATGACATTTTCCTCATTCATGTTCTACGACATTCCAAAGTTCACAAATATTTTGGTCGAAAGTTTCGGCAGACCTTCTCTTTTACAGTGAAGCATACCTGCATTATTGACCTAGAGCAGGGAATATGTGTTTGTATCAGCGCACTCTTTAAAGTATTTTATTTCATAGCATAAAATACACGGGGATAGAGTTGGTTGTGAATCAAATGAAAAATTTTAAACATAGCTTTCCTAGTTATCAAATCCTCATCTCTATATAAATTTCGATGAGTAGAAGAACATTCAACCTTGCGTTTAACTATACATTTATAGCATGTAAGGATTGCACATCGAGTGACTGAAGGTACTTTTTAGTATAGGGAGGAAAGAACAAAGCCTCTACTTTCCCTCCCAGTTAATCTTTCATGAGCTCTATGCCTCTTTGTTAGAGAATGTTTAGGACATGTTGGTAAGCTGACTTCAGTAATCTCAGAATACCACCGAACTAGTTTATCGGTTGTACACACATGGCAATATCTACCACTGAAGGACATCAGCAACTTTATAGAATCCATGCCTTACTGTATATCGGCTTTTATATCTACCAAATGGGACTTTATAACTTACTGAATTTGATATTCCTTTTGCTGCTACTAACCAAGTTATTCTTTTTGCTGTTTTTGTTGTTTTTGTTCCGAATTTGTAATCATTTGTTCATCTAACCATATACTATTCACATAACAAGTTTCATCAGCAACTAAATAAATATAATACTAATTTCTTCTTTAAAATGGTAAACTTAAAATTATACTATATGTAAAGTACTTAAAAACTGACAAAAAATATTTAAAAATATGTTAAATTACTTCCAATCCTGAGTTTGTTACTATGCTGCACACTGCCATAAAAATCTGGAATGACATTCTAAGGACAGATCTGCTGAGACAGTTGATCATTTTTACTCGTGTTGCAAGGACACAATGACTTACAAGTACGTAGACGACATTTTGCAGCGTCGTACGGTCTATGCTATCAAATCACCCTTGGTGCCATTTATCAGCATCATAATGCTTGGCTACATACCTCATGACTCTCGCAATAATGTCTACAAAAATATAATATCTTTACAGGGCCTGCCAGGTCACCATACCTTGCAAAGAATGTTTAGGACATGTTGGTAAGGTGACTTCAGTAATCTCAGAATACCACCGAACTTGTTGATCAGTTGTACACATATGGCAAAATCTACCAGTGAAGGATATCGGTAACTTAATAAAATCCATGCCTCACTATATATCGGCTTTCATAGCTGCCAAATGGGGCTTTACAACCGACTGAAATTCATATTCTTTTTGCTGCTACTAATCAATATATTTTGTTGTTGTTGTTCTTTTTGTTCCGAATTTGTAATAATGTGTTCGTCTAATCATATACTATTCACATAACAAGTTTCATCAGCAGCAAATAAATAAATATAATGCTAAATTCATCTTTAAAAATCCCCGTCGGCTTCGCCTACAGTAGGAGGTAGATTTCGAAGAGTGCTCGTTTCAGCAACAAAAAATAAAATATGATTAGAGATAAACCAAGTTTAACAACTTTATTTGGCCGCTTTTGAAAATTTTTAGGTAGATTTCGTATGAAATACTACCTATTGCATTCTCTTCCATGTTGGAATTTCTGAAACATTTCTGCAGATCTACACCGATCATGACTCCTAGACCCCAAAACTACCATCAGTAAAAAAGTTTATCTATCTATCTATCTATCTATCTATCGGTGTATATCACTTTCTTCTAAACACGATAACTTCCATAATTATGCTCAGATCTTCTTCAAAATTTTATATAAAATCAAGGGGCATAAAATCTCGGTCTAGTTCGTTAATGGGCAAAATCGGACCAAAGGGGTGGGAAAAGGGAGGGTTTTTGTGAAAATCGAAAAAACGTCACAACTTCTTAATTAAAATAGATATCCAATCGGTTTTAAGTTTATATTACTTCTTAAAAATAGGCCAAAAATTTAAAAGTTTATGCGTGACAGAATTTTGATAAATTTAGAAATGGGCTCAAAGGGCGAAAAAAACAGGGTTTTTGGGAGAAAAAAAATCACAACTTCGTCAATTCTGAAGATATTAAATCCAACTAAATTTTTTCATAAATGTTCTTAAAATTATATAAAACTTCTGTATTTACAAGTTTTTGATAGGACCAACTTTTACCGATGAAAAAATTAAAAACGAAAAGAAAAAGGGGGGGGGGGTGAAAAAGAAAAAAAATCCATAACTCCGTCAATTTTTAAGCTATCAAATCTAATTAAATTTATTTTACATCTTCTCAATAATATATACAACTTTTATATTGACAAGTTTTTCATAGGACCAATTCGTATAGCAAAAATAAATTAAACAAAAATAGAAGTTAGAGAAAAAACCTCAAATCCAAACTGCTTATATTCTGATTCATTTTTAAATTATTTTTTAATTTTAAACGCATCCAAATGGTAGATCCTCTTATTTGGAAACTGTATAAAGGGACGCATTGGTCAGTTTTTTGATAATGACAGAATATATTTCAAAAAAGGCTATCAAAAAGGGTATTTTGAACAGAAATTCCCGAAGTCATCGTGACTGCAAATTTAAGGAAGTATTCAAATAAGAAATTGCGTTTTTTTCTGACTCGTTTTTAAATCCATTTTTGCTCTCAAATGCTTCCAGTTTATAGATCTTCTTATTTAGGAACTATATAATGTGACGCATTGGCCAGTTTTTTGATAAAGACAGAATATATTTCAAAAACGTTTGTCAAAAAGGGTATTTTAAACAGAATTTCCCGAAGTCATCGTGATTGAATATTTGAGGAAGTATTCAAATAAAAAACTGCGTTTTTTCGTACTCGTTTTTAAATCCATTTTCGCTCGCAAACGCATCCAATTTACAGATCCTCTTATTTAGGAACTATATAATGTGACACATTGGCCAGTTTTTTGATAGACTATATTTTTTAAAATGATGTGAAAGTGGGCATTTCGCACAAAATTTTCCGAAGCGATCATGATTAAAGTATTAAAGATGTATTCATAATGGTCAGATGTATGTTATAAAGTATTAAAGATGTATTCAAATAACAAATCGGTTACTTTATGACTCATTTTTAAATTCAATTTTACTCTCAAACGCACTCAATTGGTAGTTTGTTTTTATTTAGGAACAATAAAATGTGCTGTTTTGGTCGATTTTTTTAAAAATTCAGAATATATTTCAAAATATGTTGTCAAAAAGGGCATTTGAGCTGAATTTCGCTTAAGATGATTCTGATAAAACCAGTTCTTGCAGTAAAATGAAATTAAAATTTTTTCATAAGCGGCCAAATGAAGTTATTAAACTGGGTTTATCTCTAATCATACTTTTTTTTTTGTTGTTGTTGTTGAAATGAGCACTCTTCGAAATCTACCTCCGCCTATAGGCGAAGCCGACAGGGATTTTTTCATTTCATTTTTCTCTAAGAGCTGCTTTTATCAGAATCATCTAAAACGAAATTCTGCTCAAATGCCCATTTTAACAGCATATTTTGAAATACATTCTTACTTTATTGAAAATTCGACCAATACGGCACATTATATAGTTCCTAAATAATAAAAAACTGTCAACTAAATACGTTTGAGAGCAAAACCTAATTAAAAATGAGTCATAAAGTAAGCAGTTTGTTATTTGAATACATCCTCAAATCTTCAATCACAATCGCGTCGGGATATTTTGTACGAAATACCCGATTTGACAGCTTTTTTTGAAATACATTTTGCCTTTATCAAAAAACTAACAAATACGGCACATTATGCAGTTCCTAAATAAGTTGTCAATTGGATGCGTTTGAGAGCAAAAATGGATTTAAAAATGGTCAGAAAAAAAGCAATTTCTTATTTGAATACTTCCCCAATTTTCAATCACGACCGCTTCAGGAAATTCTGTTCAAAATACCTTTTTTGGCAGCCTTTTTTGAAATATTTTCTGCCTTTATCAAAAAACTGGTCAATACGTCACATTATATAATTCCTAAATAAGTGGACCTGCCATTTGGAGCACTTAAAATCAAAAATGAATTTAAAAATGAGTCAGAAGATAAGCAGTTTGGAATTGAGGTTTTTTTCTTCAACTCCTATGCTTGTTTAATTTATTTTTGCTATAAGAATTGGTCCTATAAAAAACTTGTCAGTATAAAAGTTGTAGATATTATTAAAAGGACGAAAAATAAATTTAATCGGATTTGATATTTTAAGAATTGGCAAAGTTATGGATTTTTTTCTTTTTCAATCCCCCTTTTTGTTTTAGTTTTGTATTTTTTTTTCATCGGTAAGAAATAGTCCTATGAAAAACTTGTAAATACAAAGTTTTAGATACTTTTGAGAGTATTTATAAAAAATTTAGTTGGATTTTATATCTTAAGAATTGACGAAGTTGTGAATTTTTTTCTCCCCACCACCCGGTTTTTTTCGCCCCTTGAGCCCATTTTTAACTTTATCAAAAATATGTCATGCATAAACTTTTGGCCCATTTATTAGAAGTAATATAAACTTTAAATTGATTCTACTTTAATTAAGAAGTTATGGCGTTTTTTTCGGTTTTCACAAAACTCCTCTCTGTTTCCACCCCTTGGTCCAATTTTGCCCATTAACGAACCTGACCGAGATTTTATACCTCTTGATTTTATATATCAGTTTGGAGGACATTTGAGCAAAATTATTGAAGTTATGTGTCCATAAAATGTGATATACATATATATTTAGATATATAGATAATTTTTTTTACTGATGGTAGTTTTGATGTCTAAGGTGACATAATCGGTGTAAATCCACAAAATGTTTTAGAAATTCCAACGTGGGAATGACTCCAAATAGGTAGTATTTAATACAATGATAGTAGTAGGTAGTATTTCATACTAAATCTACCTAAACTGTAAACTTAAAATTATGCTACGTGTAAACTACTTAAAAGATGACGAAAAATAGTTTAAAAGATGTTAAATTACTTTAATTCTTAGTACTTTCTACTATAAACACACCTTTCTTCAAAGAATATAAAAAATACTGTTATTAACGTCTTATTTTTCAAGTGTCACGTAATTGGTGTCATAAAGGAGTGAAAATGAAAGTCAATTTTTAAATCTGGAAAACATTGGAAAATAAAATAGGTATTGAGGAAAATGGAATATTTAACATCAAACAAGTAATATTCCACATTTTCTCAATATATGTTTATTTATTTTTAATATTTATTTATTTTGAGTACGTACGTATGTGAAATTTGGGTATGTAAAAAATAAAGTTTGTGTTTATTTTAATATGAAGATATTAAAGTTTTCTGTCCCTAAGTAGCTTTTTAAATTATGGAATAAATTTATACATCACAATGATCACATCGATTGATATACCGATTTCCTTTTGCTTCTATTATTTTTCAAAGTAGTAGGGTTGCTTAAATTTTATTGAGAAGCTGTAACTTTTGGGCCAAATATTGAAAAACGATGTTTTTCAAAATGATGTTCAAATAAAATGTTGATTAAGCTCTTTTTCTGGTTATTTACTACTTTTAAGTAATTTACATATACAAGGGTTTTAAGTTTAATTTTGGGAGAACTATATAATAGAAACTACTGGAACAAAATTAACCAAAGTAGTGAACAATTTTATTTTAAAATTTGTCGTGAGATTTTATAGCTTGTAAAAAATTATAAGTTCAAAAAGTCGTCACTAGTAGCAAAAGTAATATTTATTTCTTGTTGTGACAATACAATAGATTTTACAAATAGCGTCTAAACAAAACATGTTCAATAGTCTTCCCACCATTTTCGGTCCCGTATTAATATAAACGAAGTTTTAAACTGTGGAACTGTTTTAGATTAATAACTTTGTTCATTTTCTTTTTTGCTGAATTGAACAATAAATATTACATATTCCTAAATTCTTTAGCTTAAAGAAAAAAATAAAACTGAATAAAGGGAAAAAAATAATTAAAAAATATGCACTCTTTCAATTGCATGACACAATGTTTTTTATTCATTAACACTCTTTAGATACATTATTCAATAAAGCCAGATTCCCCCTAGATATGATAAAAATAAAATAACTCATCGATAATTAAATAAGAAATCACAATCATTATAAAAGAAACTTTCATTTTAGTACTTACAAAAGTAATTATCACAATTGCAATTTACACTAATAAATTGTTATTTGTCACATAATTTATTTATTGCTGCGCAATAATAGAAATGCTTTAATATTTAAAAAATACATATATACTTTTTTTTATCATGGGAATCTTACGCTGTATATATAAATTGCCCCATTACTATGTATTCCCAACCTACCTTACTTTCTGCATTCTGGTTTTACCAATTCTGCTTATTAAGCTTTGTTCTGCAATGAGATTTTTAACCCTTAATATTATTAAAGTATATATTTTAAAAGAGTGAGATGCCTTTTTTTATACTTTATATGAATACATAACACACATAAGTCAGTAGAAAAAGCTCCTGCAACGTTATCAAAACAAAGATATATACAAGTTATAATGAGATCATAATATCAGTTTCATACTTCATTCATTGATAGATTACACTCAGGAGTACGTTGCTCTGTCATCTATACACTGTCTTTCAAATTGATATAAACACCCAGTTTTTCAAGTTAAAAAAAAAAAAAAAAAAAAAAAAAAAAAAAAAAAAAAAAAAACCTGACATTGTCCATTTAAGGCGTTACATAATCATTTGAACACTGTCCAAAAGCATAGATTAGAAGCCAGTGTATGCACCAGATTTTTTTTTAAATGTAGAAACAAATTAATGTAAAAATGCGGTCAGGCGTGGAGCAGAGCAAGCCTTTTATGTATTTGAGTAGTTTTTTTTCCAGTAAGGAGTGGTAGTAGCTTTTAATTTTGAAATTCTGGTACACTGTAAAAAAATTTTGTCACAAATCACGGTGGTTATACTGTCAACTTTGTGACAATTCCTTTTACCGTAATTTAACCGCACGGTATATATACCGTAAAAAACTTAAAGTACATGTACCGTAATTTAACTGAACATAAATTTAAATATTTTGTGGTATATGTACCGTAAAATATTTAAAATATATGTACCGTAATTTAACTGGACGGTATATGTACCGTAAAGTATTTAAAGTACATGTACCTTAAAAAAATATCGTTACAGCATATATACCGTAAATTAAATATATGGTATATGTACCGTAAAAAATATTTTTACAGCACAGATACCGTAAATTAAATGTACGACATATGTCCCGTAAAAAATATTTATACAACATATATACCGTAAATTAAATGTGCGGTATATGTACCGTAAAAACATTTGTAATCAGTATGTGTACCGTAAATGAAGTATATGGTATATATACCGTAAAAATACAGGATGATCAGAAAAAAAACCCTCCCACATTTGACAGGTTAAAAAAAAAAAAAAAAAAAACCGACTCTAATGAGAAACTTATTTGTTAAAAATATAGAATAGATATGACGAGAGTTTAAAATGACTATTTTTCAGAAGTGACTTCTGGAAAGTGTCTTCCATTGCGAGCAATACACAATTCAAGACGATGTCTGGAATCTATCATCACGAACATCTTGTGGGAGAATTGCTACTCTACCTGAATTACTCTCTTGAGGTGACAATGAGTGTAGGTCTTGTCTCAAGATTGTCTCAAGCAGAGTAGCAGCTTCCACAAAACATAATATGTTAGGTGATGATATATTTCAGATATTGTCTAGATATTTGCATCGCTTATAATGAACAACACTTACCACGCATTATTTCTAAAACATAGTCATTTTAAACTCTTGTCATACCCATTCTATATTTTAAAACAAATAAGTTTCTCTTTACAGTCATTTTTTGTTTCATATTATCCTGTCAAACATGGGATATTCTTATGTGTTATTCTGTAATTAGAATCACCGAATATACATGGTAAGCATGAAGTCTTACTTATTATAAAAATTTATTTTGGCGGAAAATATTAGATATGTGAGGATACATTTAAATATTTTGATAAAAGTTTTAATAAGACCATTTGTTGGCCATCAAATTGTGCAAAGATATGTATACTGCTACAAAAGCAAAAAAATACATTTTATTTTTATTTTTTATAAGTATTAAATTTTCTGTATTTGTTAAAAAAGTTTTTTTTTTTTTTTTTTTTTTTTTTTTTTTTTTTTTTGTCATTATGTATAGTTGTTGAAAAAAAATATGGTAATATATAACTAAAAACAATGAATTGCGCAATTACACTTACATAGCTGTCAACTACTACATCTTTTTAGACATTTATTTTTTATACCTCTATTTTAAAACAGTTACTACTGTCACATTTCAGGTTTAAATATACAGCGAAAATTATTATGTTAAAATAGAGGTATAAAGATGCTATAAAAGTAGTATGCACTTAGAGAATTAAAAAAAAAAAAAAAAAGTATTTACATATGACCGCTATGATAATGTGAGATGATCCCTGATAAAATAAAATGCTAAAATTAAATTTCTTTCTTTCATTTCTATAAACTATTAAAACTTTAAATAATTAATAGATCTTATATTATTTTTATTAAATAGTAACAATTTACTAAATTTTATTAAATATTAACAAATAATTCAAGAATAGTAATTGCTGATAAATTATTTCACACTTCTTTTGTTGTTTGAAAGTCATAATTATAAAAGCTAAAGGATCAGAAGGACGTGAAGAGAATACAAACACATACAATTTCAAAAAATAAAGTAAAATTAAAAAAAGTGGTCAAATTTATGTACATAAATATACATATTTTAATATCCTTGTTAATTACTTGGAAATTGTTTTTTTTTTCTTTAATTTCTTAACATACAAATCTAAATTTTCTTACATTCAGTTAAATGTTTAAGAATATCACTGTCTAGCAAATCACCACTTTTGTATTTATTTATTTATTTATTTATTTTATTTTATGGAAATGTGGTATTATATTATTCTTACAAGAAATGATATATAGTTTATAGCTTATAATCTTAATAACAAACTTTGATTCTCCACACAGATCAAGAAAAGGAAAAAAATAGTTGTTGTGGACAAAATCGCTTATAACGCGAAAAATAATTAATAAAAAATGAAAAATATATTTTCATTCCAAATTTCAAAATAATCAAGACTAAATTTATACATTCATACTTAAAAATAAGTTTAAAATTGTATCAAAGCTTTGCATTGTTAATGAGATGGTTTGAGAATCACATAAAAATTCAAAATATAAATGTTTTAGAACATTTACAAAATAAATTAATATCATTATGATTCAGACATATTTAAAACAAACAATTAAAATATAAAAAAGATATTTATTACAATGATTAAATTACATTAATACACTATATCATGATACATAGTTATAATATTTATGTATACATTTTTTTTTTTTTTTTTTTTTTTTTTTTTTTTTTTTACACAGTGTGTCATTTACTCTAGTATACAAATTCCTATATCTTTGCCGACTTTATAGCATTATGATTTTCCGCCAATTGATTTGTTGTAGTTTGTACCACAAACAGGGTTGATCAACATCAAGTACCTAAAGAAAAAGGTTCTTTCAACATGGGCAAAAGCATTAAAATAAATCATCAAAGAAAATACAAAAGTAATTTGTAGAAATGGTTTCACAAAATCATTTTAAGAGGTTATTTCAATATTTACAAGAAGGAACAAGAATGCTAATATTAATCCTATGGGAGCGTTATTTACAATTTTCTCGCTTTGATTTTAATATATATAATATATAATATATATATATATATATATATATATATATATATATATATATATCTTCACATAGAATAGATAAGGATGATCTACAACTGTGGGCTAGTTTTCTTTTTCCTATTTTAGTTATAGATTTTTTATTCAGATTTGGGTAGTTTCAATTTCAGAAACAGTTCTGTAAGTGAAAGAAAACTTTTAAAAAATCTTAAACTAAAATTTAAAAATTACCCCGGGTAGATCGTCCTCAGTTATCCTACACAAAAATTACAGGTAGTTTCAATTTCAGAACCAGTTCTGTAAATGAAGAAAAACTTTTAAAAAAAATCTAAAACTGAAATCGAAAAATTAAAAATTACTCCGGATAGATCGCTTTCAGTTATCCTACACAAAAGTAATTTAAAAATATTAATATCCAAGTTAAATATTATAAAATAACGCTCCCATAGAATTTACATAAGTGTTTTCGTTTCTATCCATGACTAGTGTGGGACTTCCCACGACTCTTACGAACCTACACAAGTCCCATGGCCAAATTTTCCATATTAATGTTAAAATAACGGGAAAATTTCTTAAAAAATTCGCACTTGTATTTTAATATTTTTATACAAGGTGATTCTAAATTTTTTTTACAAAAAAAAAAAAAAAAAAAAAAAAAAAAGGGTGTTAGTAGTTAGTACACACCAAGACAAACAATATTAAATAAACCAAGGGTCGTGCGGAGTTGTTAAGTAGCGCAAAGTGAAGTGTGTTCAAAGGGGATGGGGGAAACGGAAAAATTGGTCGATTCGTTTGAGGTTTAAATAATAAAACTATTCTTTAAGCCAGTATCTTCTTGAAAATAAATTTTAAAGATAAATTTCAAAAAATTATGTTAGGGAGCTCCTTAAACTTCAGAGTAACCACCAACTAATTTTAACATTTATTTTTTGTATCTAATTAAATGCTTGCAAAAGCTCATTAAATGTTTTTGGAAGCTTAGATTTAATTTTAAATTTTGAACTCAAATTCTGAATCGTTGGGAGGGGTTAAGAAGCGCAAACTGAATGCATTCAAGAGTTGAAATTTAACCCTCTCCCATTTCCTCGAACACAGTTCAATTTTGTGTTATTTAATCACTCCAAACTATTCAGAATTTGAGTTGAAAATTTAAGTGAAAGCATTTGAAAGCATTTAATAAGATAATATAACGGTAAAAAATAGTTATTCGTTGCTCCAAAGTCTAAAGCGTCCTCTATCGGCATTTTTTAAAATTTATCTTTATGATTTATTTTCACGAAATACCGACATAAAGAATTTTTTTTTTTTTTTTTTTTTTTTTGAAAACCGCAAATCAATTGATCAATTTTTCTCCTTTTTATGTTTACTTGAAATTTTGGACCCTTAACTTTACTGGTGGCTATCTCTTTTAGAAAACGTTCAGGACCCTTTCTTAGATGCGTTCGTAGTTATGTAAATACGTAGCACCTATTGTTGTCGCTCAGTCCGGCCGTCTCTCCGTCTGTCTGTCCGCATGTAACAACACAAAACAACCCAACCGAATCGTTTGAAATTTAAAATACATAATTATTACATAATTTTGTCGAATCATTTCAAATTTTATGAAAATCGGATGGATAGATCAATTACAGGGACAATCAAAAGTATTTCGTTCCATTACGGTCAATGGGGAAAAAAGTGTCAAATGCATTTTAATCGTTTGAAATTTTAAATACATAATTATTACAAAATTTTTTCGAGTTATTTCAAATTTTATCAACATCGGATGCATAGTTCAACTACAGGGACAATCAAAAGTGTTCCGTTACATTACGGTTAATGGGGAAAATGTTTCAAGTGCATTTTAATGGCGTTACACTCATTCGAACATAATAAAATTGACATGCATCTATAAAGTACATATTATACTATACATTTTGCATAATCTGTGGTGCAAAGAATATTTGTTATTGATTTACAAGGCCATACAAAAGTATTCCACTACATAATGCTATACGGGGAAACATTGTTTGGGGCTTGTTTCAATTATAATAAACTATTTCACATTTTATGAATAAGATATATGTTACTGGGGTATAATAACGTTATCGTACGAACGCACCTCTTTTGCTACGCTTCACGTGCAATTTCCAACTTGTTTTTGATGCGATACTTTAAATTGATATCTATTGTTGTGTGTATGTACTTTTTCAACTTTTGTAACAATTTCTTTATGGGAGAATAGTTTTATTTTCAGAACTGCTTTCAAAGTAGAAGCATCTACATATCAAAAAACTGTAACAAACAATTGAAAAGGTAGAAATGCACAGTAAAAAATAAGTACTGCAACCTGTGTGAAAAGAAAAAAAAAAAAAAAAAAAAAAAAAAAAAAAAAACATTTAAAAATATTAAAAGGGGGCCAAGAGGTCTGTAAATAATACTATTATAGGATTAATATTTAGATTGAACATTTCTTACCGAGCCGAGTGTAGACTAAGTGTTTAAGCAAAAATGGAAATGTCGGTGCTGAAATCCTTAATTTAATACATTCTCTCAACAACGCAAACATTTTCAAGTAATTGTTATTAATTGAGTTAAAATTTTGAATTTTTTTTTTTTTTCTGATGGTTTATCATGTCATTTGGAAACAAAACACGTGACAGAATTTCTCATAATGTTTTTTAATTTTTAAATTTAAAAGTAATTAAAAAAGTGGGGTAATTTAAAATCGTTATAAGTCGAAATACTATTTATAGAAATTCTTTTCATTTATGTAAACAGAAATATATAAGCTTTAATTCTGATTTAGGAATTTTAAAAACAAATAATCTGAATAAAATCTAAAAATATTTAAAGCAAAAAATTGAAAAAAAAAATACTTTTTAAAATCTAATTTTCAAAATTAAATATATCTACATATTTTAATTTGCTGAATCAAAATTAAAATAAAACAATTGAAAAAAACATGTTCCAAATTTAAACAAGTTTTCATTTATGTAAACAGAAATATATAAACTTTAATTCTGACTTAGGAATAAAAAATAAAAAATAAAACATTAATTTGAATAAAATTAAAAAATATTTAAAGTAAAAAATTGAAAAAAAGTGATTTTTTAAAATTATATTATCATAATTAAATTATATTATCAAAATTAAAAAATTAAATAAAAAAAATATATAAAATATTATCAATATTATTATCAAAATTAAGTTGCTGAATCAAAATTAAAATACAACAATTGAAAAGACTTGTTCCAAATTCAAACAAGTTTTTTTTTAACAGTTCTTGAGTTATAGCAATTTAAATACAAGAAATGGTGAAAAAACTCATGAAGAAAAAAGCATTTTCACAGAAAGTCATTTCTATGAGAATGATTGCTTTGACAGCTAGATTTTAAAAGAAACAAAAACGAAAAAAATTATATTTCTTGTTCCAGTTAAAATCGAAACAAGGTTTTAAACGTCATTAAGCAGAATTTTTTTAATGCAATAGAACTGTTTAATAAAATTTGAATATTTTTGTGTCCCGCACCCTTTTAAACACCGAAAGTTACAGGTCGCAGCAAAAATTTAGCCATGTGTGGCATCTGGCGACAGTGAATCTGTAATTATAATGAAGAGCAGGGTATGAAAAAAAATCAATTAAAAAACTTGGTTTACTTTGAGAAGGGAGGAGGGGTTAAAAAGCTTTTTATAAAAAATTCTAACTAAAAATAAATAAAAGTATGCGTTTAATAATGATAATACTGAGACGCTATTTTAGCTAAATTATGTGTGAATTAAACGTACCGACAAATAAAATTATGCTATTAGTAATAACTGAAGGTCATTATTTTATTATTAGCTATTGAAATATTATAAGAAATGTATCAAGCCGTTATTTAACAAATAAAGCAAATATCGACTTTAGTTTGTGTTTCATTTTATTTCTTTTTGAAAAATTAAAAACAGAAACTATGATTAGTATTTGTGCAATAAAAATTGCTGATATTCAGTCATATCCACTATTTGTTGCAATCACTAATCATATTGCAAGCCCTTTAGCAGAATGTTAAAGAATGGAGACAGGTGTTACAGATTTTCTTTTCTTCCTTACAGATTATTTTTTCATCAAACATCTATTTTGCTTTGTATTATATTTAACACTTTATTACTTAATACAAAAACTTGAGTTAGTTATTAATAGAAGTTAATAAAACGCGTAAAATCGTTGCAAGTAAGTGTTTAATTAACGCTACAATTGCAAAACATTTTACCTATGGATTATTTTCAGCCTCTATAGTATCCATCGCAGACCATCGAGAATATTTTGCCACTGGGTATTAGATAATTCGAAGTTTACTCTTCCACCATACTTCAGAAATTAGGTAGCCATATTCCTCCTCCATTCCAAATTTTCTGTTATTGAAAATAAACATATATTATTTCTTAACTACTTAAATATACCAAATGAAAAAAAGTCTATATACCAGCCATTTTATTAGTAAATATCAATATTTCTTCTGAATTGCTTGTCAAAAACTGTGAAAACATGTTTTAATTTCAAAACATTTTGAAGAGTTTGGGCGATAATGACTATGAAAAGAAAAATAAATAAATAAATAAATAAAGTAACAGATGAAGACCCCTCCCTTTTCCGTCATATTATAATTACTCATTATCGAAAAGCAAATGTATTTTCATAAAAAACGAAAACATAAAAACCATATTTTTTAAATTCTCTAAATAATCAACTTGAAAAAAATATATATCACACAAGGTTTTGACTTGTAAGAAACTAAATAGTTATGCTGTAAATCAATGTTTTTTACAGTTATTAATATTTATCACTTAAATTACGCAGGCTGATTTCGAAGATGTCAAATAGATGATAACTATAATTTACACTTCCCGTAAAACTTCTAATATTGCGAACATGTGATAAAATATGGATTGAAAAGTAAACCTCTTTGGTTTATGATAGGGGTGCAAAAGTCTTTGCGCCAGTTTCTTCTCTCCAGTTGCGCCTATGTTCTCACTAATAAATTTATTTCGTTTCGTATCATCTAATAATTTGTATAAATTTCTTGCTAGAATGCTATTAAATTTTAGTGGTGAGTGACCGCTAACGCTGGTGCGTAGATTTTTGCACCCCCGGTTTAGGATCTATATGTGTAAAACTCTAAATTTTGAGTGTAAAATTACGTAATCAGGCTCAATCAAAGCAACATTTGGGGCCCATTTAAAAAAAAAAAAATCATTTAATAATAGGCCCCTTCACAAAATCAGTCACTTCATTATTTTTACCATCTCAATTTAAAAGAAAAAAAAACTTGAACACAAAGACCGATTCAATAAACCGATAATCCGATTCAATAAACTCTCTGTTTGTGCAAAAAAGACAAATTAAAAAAATATTACCCCAGTAATTTGACTTTAACTGGCTGCTTTTTTTTTTTTTTCTAGAGAGGAGAGGGGGGGGGGTCAAAATTGGCCGTAATTCGCATTTATTCAGCGAAGTATTTGAATTATAAGTTACAATTTTTTAAGTTTTTTTATTAATTTAATGACACTTATATTCATATAACATGCCGAATCACAAAATACCGGATCGACTATTTAGTCAAACACTAGTTTTAATGAGATTTAATTGCCTTAGAATTTAAAAAATAACCCTGTTTCTAACTAGTGAAAACATAAGTGCTATAATAATACGTAGATATGAACTGCCAGAGATTCCTAATCAGAATTGCAAATATGCCAGCTGAATTTTAAAAGGGCCATAGGAATTAGTTTATCCTTATTTACGTTGAATTAAATCCACCCCTCCCTTCTTTTTTTCTGTGTTTAATAAAATTAAACGTGACGATTACTCTATTTTTCAGAGCAATTAATGTAAAAGTCTTATTTTATATTTTAGAAATATTTAAAACCAAAGAAAGTCTTAATATAAACACCATTTCTCACTCTTTTTAAAACCAGTATTATGAATGGCATATACATGAATAAGCAAGCTTTTAAATGGCAACTAATGTGTAAAACAGTCATGGTTTTAAAAATATATATGTATATTTTTATTTAAATCGGATTATTTTTATTTTAATCGGGCTTTATGATTTTTTTGTGTGTGTTAATATACTATGTTTTCAAGTTTTAATTATTGTTATTAGTAGTACGGGATATATTAGTTAGTACTAGTTCAAATACAGTGAAACCTCCAAATAAGAGACATTTTTGGGACCGCAACTTTTGTCCCTTAAATAGAGGTGTCCCTTATTCAGAGTGTCCCTTATTTGGAGGTTTCACTGTATTAGTAATAAATAGTACTAAAATTTATTACAGTATTTGTAAGTAAGGGAGAATGGGATGGAATGGGACAGAAAATTTTCCTCGTTACGTATTATTCTAAACATCAGTCACATACTAGATGGACGCAGTGATGTAGCTAGTGGGGGGCGGAGGGAGCGGTCCGCCCCGGATATCACCCAATATTTATTTCCAAATAGATATATAATAATTAATACAATTTTGGAAAAGAATTCTGAAATAAAATTAATTTCTAGCGTAACGGCGAAATAGAATTAATTTTCTTAGAGAAGTCGAAATTTTATGCAGACTGGTGTGTTTAAATAAGATATATGCACCACGGAACAAAAACTAACTTATCCAACGAGTGGGTATCAAAAGTAAACTTTAAAAGAAAGAGAGAATCTTCTAGATACAGACACCACATTGATTTATGCGGATTATAGGCTAAATAAAAAATCGCTCCTCTGTTTTTTTTTGTTTTTTTTCTTAAAGCAGAGCAAAAGGTAAATGAGGAATGATGTGGTCATTTGTTATAATAGCGTACAATTGTGAATGAAAAATATAACGGATCGGCACGATGCAGATTTTGAGCTCAAAATTTAACTTTGAACATTTACAAGCATTTAATTAGATACAAAAAATAACGATTAAAAATAGTTGTTGGTTACTCTAAAGTTTAAGGCGCCCTCTAACGGTATTTTCTGAAATTAATCTTTAAAATTTATTTTCAAGGAAATATTGACATAAAGAATAGTTTTAGCGAAAACGGCAAACGAATCGACCAATTTTTCCGTTTTTTATAATCATTTGAAATTTGAACCTCCCCACCCGCATTGAACACAGTTGAGTTTGCGCTACTTAACCACTCCCAAAGATTCAGATTTTAATCTCAAAATTTAAGTTTATGTCTAAGCTTAAAAAAAAATTCATGAGGTGCAAAAAATGATGGTAAAAAATAGTTGTACGTTACTCCAAAGTCTAAAGTGCCCTCTATCGGCAGTTTTTGAATTTTATCTTTATAATTTATTTTCAAGATAATACTGACATAAAGAATAATTTTAGTGAAAATCGCAAATCAATTGACCAATTTTTCCGTTTTTAATAACCATTTGGAATTTGAACCTCCCCCCACAGTTCAGTTTGCGCTGTTTAACCACTCCCAACGATTTAGATTTTGAGCTCAAAATTTACGTTTATGTCTAAGCTTCTAAAAAAATTTAATGAAATGCAAAAAATAACGGTAAAAAATAGTTGTTCGTTACTCCAAAGTCTGAAGCGCCCTCTATCGGCATTTTTTAAAATTTATCTTTATAATTTATTTTCAAGGCAATACTGACATAAAGAATAGTTTTAGTGTAAACCGCAAACGAATGGACCAATTTTTCTGTTTTTTATAATCATTTGAATTTTTGGACCCTAAACTTTAATGGCGCCTATCTTCTTCGGAAGACGTTTGGGACCCTTAGTTTCCCATTTAATATTTTTTGTCTTGATGTATACTATCACCCATTAAAGTTTGTACCATGAATTTAGAAACACCCTGTATATTCAATGGTACACAATATTATAATTTTAATTACATGACTTTGAATAACTGATTAATTACACTAGCTTAAAATCCTAGAGTTTCACTTCTACGAATGCTATAATTCTTCAATAAAAATTAAGGATTGGTTGAACTCATTCATTAGATTGAAATTTCACACTAGAAAAACGACATCTATCCAGGCCGTTGAGAGCCGTGACGTGCCCAGGATCAGTCACACATCCCCTTCCCTCTTATACAGACTCTGAAGATACATAAAATGCATGTGAATCTTTAATAATACCTCCTCGACTTTGAAGACTACTTTGTTCGTCTCTCATAAAATTAATTATTTATTTTCCTAAATTTAAAGATACTAATTAGATATTAATATTATTTAACAAAAGTAATTATAGACATTTCCTTTTTTGTTGTTACGTTATGGTATACGTAAAAATTATAATGTACAATGTGTATTGTAACTATTGGGCTCCTTTGAGCTTCTTGGTCCTCCAAACAATTTGCCGGCTGAACCCCCCACCCCCTTCTCTCCTCAGATCTGCACTCATTAAGCGGCAAGAACATCATTTGATAGGTTGCCGTACACCGAGGCGAGAATACCATTTTTTCCCTTACTGAAATATAAGTATTTTACAGTATAAATGGCGTTTTTAATGAAAAAACATTATTTTATGGTACAAATACTGTTTATAATCGAAATAGCATAGATACTGGATTTTTTTTTATACCTAATATACCTTAAAAATACGATACTCATATCGTAAAGAATGAAAGCAGTAGAAGCACCGTAAAATTTAGGTACACCTATTGAAATGCTACAAAAATGTTTAGAATGCCATTTATCTTACTGAAAAATAATTATTTTACGGTATAAATACCGAGTTTTTACTGAGAAACAATCATTTTACTGTGTAAATACCGTTTTCAATCGAAAGGGAACAAAAATTTTTTTTTACGCTCAATATAACTTAGAAATACGGTATTCATACCGTAAAGAGTGAAAATGGTAGTAGTACCGTGAAATTTACGGTACATCTACTGGAATTTTACAAAAAATTTTTACAGTGTATATACGTGGTAGGATTTTTTTTTTTTTTTTTTTTTTTTTTTTTTTTTTTTTTTTAAACCTCAATCTTTGAGCTATTGGCTGCTCTGGACTTTAACACTGTTATCAGTGGGTCTCTTGGAAGTTCGCCTAAAGTTGTTTTTCTATGACTCATTACATTTATAATATCCCTTTTTGCCCTTAATACAGTTTTAAAGAATGTTCTGGAGTTGATTTTGCTGCATAATCTCCTTGTAATCGAAGAAAATTCCATATTACGCTTGTAGATCTTTTCTCTATTTTTTCGATATATCGATAAAAATCCTTAATCATTAAAAGGTCAATTTTTTTTTTCTCTCTCTTTCAAAATGGCTTAGAGTGTTTTACGACCCATTCTCCTAGAACACACTTTGCGATCACGTTTGAATATTTCCAAGTCTAAAAAGTATGTTTATATTCTACACAAATTTGCATACTTTGGTTTCATATTCTCGGATTGACATTTTATATTCTTGTAATTTCAGATGTCTTTTTAGTGGTAATTTCAATTAGTATCCATATCATTTTGTAACACCTTTTTTTCTTTTTTTTTTTAAACTAATTTATATTTTTAAAGAATTTAAAGTTTTTGGTAATCATTTTTTCATTATTTGTAAGATATTAAGGTATTTGTTTCCAGAATGCCGTTTTCTGATAAGTATTTGTAGATTGCTTCAATGTTGTCACAAAATTACTGAGTGTCCATATTGCAGTGCAATCATCCTAAGAAGTATGTATTTCTGTTTATTTTCCATAGAACTCTGAAAAATATTGTCTCCGAAGGTACCTCACTTTCCCTTTTCTCATACGTCCAGAAGCAGTATTCTTTTTCTTCTATGTTTATATTCCAGATAATCAAACATATTATAACATTAAAAAATATTGCGTTTACTTTTATAACTAAAGGGTAACTTACCTTATTTTTTTCATTAATATTTTACGAGTACAGAAAAAGAGCTAAATAGTTCTTCAAATTAAATTTTAATTAAAGCTTATATTCATAAATCCGCACATTTTAAACGTGTGATTAAAAATATCACAATTTTCTTGGATTAAAAATATCATGATTTTCTTTTTTTCTTTCAATTCACAAAATTATCCCAAATTTCTTTTCTTTCTAAGAAATATCACAATTTTCTTGTAATTGGATCGTAACGAATTTTCTAACTTATTGTTTTAAAATATATGTTTTGCATGATAGAAAGGAAAAGAATCTCAAGCGTGTAAAAAGGGGCAAATGCCCCAATCTTGAAAAGGAGACAAAAAAAAAAAAGTATTGAAAAAATTACAAATATATCTCAATTGAATATTTTATTTTCGCAGGAGAAGTAGAGGGTGGTGAAAATATCTTTTAAAACATATAGGGTTACCTGGAGCAAATGGGCCATGATTTTACAATGCGACCATGGAGATTCTGCCAATTCAGCTTCCAAAAGCTAATGTTCATCTTAATTAAAGTTTAGGCCTCTGTACATGTGTTTAGTTAGGTTCACTCTATCAAACGGAAATTTTAAAAATTAAATTTTAATGTTGAAAAATAAAAAATATGTGCATTTAACTTTCTTTCTTCGTGGATTCAATTGCCCCATCTCTATGGGGCAACTGGACCAGGAGGTTCTGTGTCCCACACACGTTTGTGTTCTTTAATATGGTGTATCAAGTCCTGTTTCCTCTTTGAAACAGTGTAAACAACTTAAAAATATTAAATCAGGCAGGTCATATAAATTATATAAGGTACCCTGGGGTAATAACGCCACGTTAAGGTTCTACCAATTTTCACGGCTTAGTTTTAGATTGTATTTTTCAAACAAATATAGGATCTGATACAGCAACTCATTGACTATCTATATAAAATAAAATAATTTAACAGATATGTATTCATAAAATGTAATGGCCTTTTTTCTTGACCAATGCTATTTGGCGTTATTACCCACCTATATGGGTAATAACGCCATGCAAACAAAACTATGAAATAAGATGGAATAATTGCGTGTAGATAGCCCAATTCTAAAAATACAAACTCTACAAACTTAGAAATTGACAAATTGCATTCTAAGCTATTGAAAATGTTCAATTTTTTGTGAAAGTGTAAGAAAAATAAAGGTGTGGTGTGGGAGGGGGGGATGAGGCAAAAGAATATCAGACCGTGAGCTTCTTTTTGCTTAAAAAGGACCGCTTAAATAGAAATACGAGAAACGTTGCACAGTTTTAACTGTGTTTATTTGAATCAGTATTTAGGATGTAGCTCGGCCACTGTAGGGAATCAACCGGGGTATTAATGTAAAGGATTGGCGTTATTACCCCGGTATAGTTATTGCGCAGTGCATTTTAAATTACAAATTATCTCGAGAAGATATCCAAAATCTTCAACAACATTTTAAAAGTACATGAAATGCACTACAAATTTATGTAATTAACAAAGTATTTCCGGATAAAAAGATAGTCTTCACATCACAACACGTATCTCGCAAATTGTAGATCAAGCGTTAATTTTAGTTGTTTGTAAAAACAATAAGACCTAAAAATGAAACAAATTAACTTGAAGCTTTTTTTTGCGATCTATATGACTCAAAACCCTTCTGCGCAGAGCACATGGGTGTCATTTACCTGATTATTTCATAATTATGCAAAATATAAGCACTTGGCGTTATTACCCCGCCTGGCGTTATTACCCCAGGGTACCTTATTAACTGAAGAGCGTTCTAAGGGGACGTTTTGCTGTCAAGGTGTCTAAAAAAGCACTAAATGTGAAAATTTTAGATTTATTTACACCAAAAGTACAAGAATTAAGTCAGTAATGTGTCCTTTAGTTTTGGTAATAAGTACTAAAATTACATGACTATTTTAGGGGAAAAAATACAGAGATAAATCTATGAACAAACGGCTACGTAAGTACTCATTCTTTTTTTAATTATTATTTATTCCAATTTAAGTGCCACATGTCCAATAAATCTATTGTTAATTTAATCATGTTTTTATATCGGACATAACTATTTTTTATTGATTTCGATAATTTTCGAATCATGTTACTTTGTCTTATGTACACCTCTTTATTTGTTTCGTAAAATTTCGAAGTTTGTCTATCTCACTTAAGAAATTTCACAATATGCTTTTCTAAAATTTTTATTACATAATTTTAATAATATATTATATAATTTTCTTTATTGAAAGCAAGAAAAAAAACAATGTTTTCATTTATTAGTAGTACATATTCCTTACTAGTTTATATGGTTATATCGAAGAAAATAGAAAGAAATTTAGTCCTTTTTCGCAGGGGAAAAGAAAACCCCAAAAGTGTGTTTGAAAATAATAATCAGAACTCAAAGTTCAGTCAGAAATTATTTATACCGTGCATCTTTTTATTCATTGCGATATGAAACATAAAATATTTTTAATGTAATCATTCTTCAAATAAAATGTCTTCTATAGTTTAGCCTTATCACTTGACACTTTTATCCAATATATTGTCAAATAAATGAAGATGAAAGTAATGACAAACTTTGAAATACTTTGTGACAAAAACTGCCACAGACCATTATAAGACTGTTCGTGTCAAATTCACAGTGACTGATATATCACGTACATTCTAAAAAAAAAAAAAAAAAAAAAATGTGTAAATTTACACATAAAATCAGGTACATGATGATACATGATGTCGATGATACAAAAACGACATGTCTATGTGTGTAAATTGGTGTGTAAATTGCCAAAATACACGCCTAATGTGTAAACTTGAAAATACACATTTTAAAGTGTAATTTGATGATAAGTTCAAATGTGTAAATGTTATCTGATAAGTCTTGAAATACACACTTTAATGTGTAAATTGCAGAAGAATACACAGATTTATGTGTAATATTCTCACACATTCATATGTGTAATTTTCTGTGATTAAATGTATTTTTGTGTATAATGCAAGAAACACATACTTTTGTGTTTTATGTAAAATACTCAATTTTTTGTGTAGTATGTAAATTACACAGGTTTTTGTATAATATGCCAAATATACAGATTTTTGTAGCATTCTCTTCATATAAATATTTCTGCTGAACATGCAAAACACAGATTTGTGTGTAATACTTAGATATTTGTGTAATATTCCAGCAGACATATTTTTATGTATTTAGCGTTAACATTATATGTTTTAGTATGTTTAAATTGGGAATTAATTCCCAATGATTAATAATGATAATTTTAATGATTAAAAAAATTGTACAAAGAACAATATCATTTACTGATTGAGATTATATTTTCTGGTAGCTCTGTTTGATGCCCAGAAAATAGTTAACCAGCAATGTATTTTGGCAATTTTCACACCAAACTAAATAAAAGACAAATCATTTTCGTATCACCGATATACCCATTTTTATATAAAGCATGATAAACTGAAGTTTTAATTACCAATTTGTAATTTCTTTTAGAGTTGGTTTATAGTTCTACAATCGTGAGATCACAATTTATGCGCAGACTGTGCATAATTTCAATTCCTTACAATTTCTGTCTTTTAAATTAAAGTAAAAAAGAAATTCTCTCGCTCATATTTACTGCTATAACAACTCATATTGTTTTTAATATTTTAAAGAGCAATTTTTTCAGAAACATTTATTATTAATAATATTAATAATACGTTTTAATATTAGTAATATTAATAGTATTAATAATACACACTTTTACATTAATAATATTAATACTAGCTATCCAAGTACATTAATTAGTGTTTCACCAATATTTCATAATCTGACAGATAGCGAATGTTGTTATTTTGCGTATTATTCAATATACATATGGACATAGGCTAAAAAAAGAATTTTGGGAAATGTTTAGAAAATATTGCATTGCAATAAGATTTAACTGATATTAGAACTTTCTCCTACATTCTGCGCATTATTAGACATGATTCTGTCAAGAAAGTAACTTTTATTTTAAATTTAAAGAGTGAAATATGATGTTTGAAATAAAAGAATCGCAAACAGCGCAGAGAAAATTAATCAAATAATAATAATAATAATTATTATTATTATTAAATGCTTAAGCATAAAATGAAGTTATATAGTAAAGGCATAGACATATACTAACATTAATGCATGTAAATATCAGCAAAAATATTCCTTAAAACAAAATAATACCTCCATTAAAAGACACGTACTGTGAGTAGTACATCATACCTGAAAGAACTGAATCAGATTATTTTGATATAAATTGGAATTTTGTGATTTTTGTCCCCAATGTTCAAATACTGAATGACTACCAAGGATTTTAGTCTACCAAAACAAACAAACAAACAAACAAACAAAACCTTTAATTGCTAACATAATTTGTGTCTTTATCCTTTAACTAACATAACTAATAGTTCATAGTTACAGACATTATAAAAACTACAAAGTAGTTTTATAATGTCTGTAACTATGAACTATTTTTAGTAGTAGTTTCCTTTGTAACATATAACATTATATACATTAATATTTTGCGATAATATTATGCAATATTATGCAAAACTATATTAAATACTAGTGATATTTACATTTAATCCAATTATTAATAACTGAATTTAACATAAACTATTAACACTATTTAAAATTAATAATTATTAAACAACAATCTCTGTATTTAGGAACATAATATACATTTTTAATTAGCATAAAATTAGTAATAATATAATTTTTAATTAGTATATAACATATTTTAATTACTAAAATGATTATTAACAATTTAGTGCTCTTTCTAGAAAGAAAAAAAGGGAAGATGCTAGTTACAAAAAATACATTATTTCATGGGGAAATATACTGAGTAATGTGTTTAGTAATTATAAAAAGCATTCAGTTTCCCATTATGATAAACAAAGTGAAATTAATTTTAATAATTTTATGAATTACAAATTGAAAAATACAATTAAATAATAACATGTTTTAATTTTTTTTCTAAAGAAATAATTCTCTATCACTTTTATAAGATCTTGGGAACTTAGATTAAGAAATAATGTGTAATTTGGAAGTTGTATTACAAGAAAGCTGAGTTTTCTGTAAATGAATTTAATTATATTTTAATAAGGCAGTATTTTGCCAATTTCATAAGAAGAAAGTTTTTCCACCCTAAAAAAGTGCTTAGAGGAAACAGCAAATAGTTACAGAATTAATAACAACTGCAAATAAGTAATTTCATCAATTAGTAACACAAATAACAAAATTAACAAATTTATTTGCATCTCATTTTGCAATCTGTCAATAGCCTGAATCTAAATTTACATCCACGTTTGCATATATTAACCCCCCAAAATATGTCAGCACATTCATACACACATACAAAGTAAATGGGTGATTCTCAAAATAAGGGACAATTTATGTCTTTCGGCATACAAAAAAAAATTGAGAGGTTTTCTGTCATGTTTTTATAATTAGATATGTTTGTCTTACTATTATTCATTATTTGCACTCAAGCATTACTCAATTTTTAGTTAAAAACACTTTAAAATAATAGAATAAATGTTCAAAATGTCATTAGCATGGATGTCCACAGCAGCTGTGCCTTGTATATACTAGCTTTTTCAAGAGTTAATATCATGTTTATAAAATAAAACAAATGTTATTCTTTCTTTAAATTAATCAAGGAGAGGACTTATCCAATAAATTAATTTTTAAAAATAAAATTGTAGTATATAAAAAAAGAATTAAAGTTTGTCGTCCATATTCTATTTTCAAAACAAGGTCATACTATAACAGCTGATTATTAATCAAAATTTCATTTTCACATATGACAATAGTTTGAAAATATAAAGTTTCTCTATGGCAACAAGTAGCCATTTTATCCCAGCCTGAAAATAGAAGCATGTATTGTATTTTAAGATTAGAAGTTGAATATTAAGGGCGTACATCAATTGTATGTCATTAGAATGGATAATAATTTTCATGTTTATTTTATAATTAAAATTTTTATTTTACTTATTTGCATAGGACTTTTGTGTTTTAAAAAGCCCCAGAAAGGACTATTGCATTGGGATTATATTATGGCTCATAATCTTATTTAAATTAAAATTTGTCATTAGCATCGACAAATATCAGTGTCATTAGCATGGTTTTTCTGTCCATGCTAAAGATTCCTATGTGCATAAATGTAACCATTGCTTATATTGTATCTTTTATAAAGTTTAATTTTACATATAAATTTAGGTATTACATTTATTATCCCTAAAATATGCATTAAATCTGTCAGAAAATCAGTAAGACAGCTTCTTACGTTGTTAGTGTCAGAATGTTGCTCATGTAAACAAAGTTTGCTCTTTGGTAATGTTTTTATTCTCCTTATATGTATATATGTAAAAATGGAAACCATTTGTTGAAAAGGAAGGCTAATAAATATAGAAAAAAAATATTTAAACAGGAAGAAAATAAAAATTTCTTAATATATTTATTCCATGCAATTTGTTTTGTCATTAGCATGGCTCAAAAATACTAATTATTTTTTAAAAAGTTAATATTTAAATATTTAGCTCTGCTGACTACATGTAAAGTATACCTAATACTATATTAACAACACCTATTTTTTTCAGAAATTTTGCTAACAGTAATTTTTTTAAGATTTCACTTTTGAAATTGTCCCCTATTTTGAGAATCACCCAAATATAAGGAATATCCAATTATATATGAAATCCTTAAAACATTAAACAGCACCATTATCAGCAGATAGTGGAAGTTCTCAGCATTTAGTGTTTCAGACAGTTTTGCTGCCTTAATTAATCATGAAAATTGTTATTTGGGTGTAGGGTAACACCCCCAGTAATTGGCATGCACCAGTGATTGGCACATTTTACAAACATGCCCTAAAAAAAGATTTATATCCAGTCTTTTAAAAATTCAAGACCGTATACCAGTTATATGCTCGTTTACGTAAAAGATTATAACTTTGATTTATTTTACAAGATGACAATAGAACCTAAAAAAGAGAAACAAGTACGGCTTGTATCAAATTAGCCATTTTGTTGCAAATTCTTATTCTTTGGCTTAAGGAAGGCATGCTTTTCAATTCATTATTATCTGATTTATAATATATTTTAAATTTTAATTGACAACAGTTTTGTTTAGTTAAAAAGGACTACTTTAATTGTGTAAAAGTATTTTCGACACAAATATTTGGATTTCTGAATTAATGGTAGTTGCCAATTAATGGTTCTTCAATTTTGCTAGTTCCAAGTAATTGGCACCTATTCCAATTACGAGGAATTCGCAAAGAATTTAATATTAAACCCTTTATTTTAGAAGTACTTTTAAAATTATAGACTAATTTTGTTTATAATTTGTTTTTATTTGAAAATATAAATTTTATCAGTAACTGGAATCCATTAAAGCTTCATATGACAATTACTGGGGACAGCATGACAATTACTGGGTTTTAATGTAAGTATATTGTATTGTTTTAAAGTGTTCACATTTCAGACTAATATGCTGATTTCTTACTCTCAAAAACCTGAAATATGGCATCTTCATCTACAGTAAATTAATTTAAAGCGATTAAAACCAATGCAAAATGTAAAGTTTTTTTTAAATATAAACATATGCCAATTACTGGATCACAAGGTGTCATACATTGGTGCTCTAGGTGCCAATTACTGGTGATTTCAGCAACTTTTTATAAATATATTTTTATAAAAATACTTTTCAAATTTCTTTTCTTTTTTTTTTTTTTTTTTTTTTTTTTTTTTTGCTTTTAGTGGGCAAAATAGATGCACAGATATGCATTCTTTGATTTAAAAATATTTCCAAGTAAATAGCTTATTTCTTTGTAATGAAAATTTAAGTAAGTTTAACGACAAATTCTTAATGTGCCAATTACTGGGGATGTTACCCTATATGACTTGAAAAGTAAACACATTCAACTTTTACTGAATAAGCTCTTGCTATGCTTAATATTTTATAATTTTTTTTCTCATGCCTTCTTTTACAATAGCGATTCAGCGGATGTCATTATTTCATTCTATTTTTAAGTTCCAATATTTGCTATAAATTTATTATTGGAAAAGCAGAATGAGAAAATAAGATAAATAGCTACTTTATTCGTTTATTTGCAGAAAATTATTATACTTGCTAGCCTATATTATATAAAAAAATCAATAATTTGATTATTAAAAGGAAATTATGACTTTTATACCAGATTTATACCAGATTTGAATATCATTTTTAAATTAAATGATTTTTATACTTATAAGATAAAAAATATGCTTTTTACAAAATTATCATGCTTAAGTCTTTGACAATACTCAGAAATTAAGCTTAGAAATAATTATTTAAAGCTTTTTTGTGTATTCAAAAGTCAGTACCTGTAGAAACTTGCCAAATTATGGTAATCTTAGATTTTAATACTTTTTTCTGTCATTTTAAATCTTTATAAAATTTATGATTTTAGTCAATGATTAAAAAAAAAGTTAATTTAAATCACGATTTAATTACTGGTTTAAGTCAGCTTATTAAAATCGTTCGCTCCGTAAGGAGGAAAAAATAATAAAAGCTTAGTTTGCATTTATTTATTTATTTATTGTGATTACATTGTTGTGATTTATTGTTGATACATTACTAGAAGGGTGCCCATTACTGGCACATCTACCTATACTGAAGTATAATATGTAATACTTTAAAATAGCTTGTTTCAAAAAACGCCCCCCCCCCCCAAAAAAAAAAAAAAAAATGCGCGCATGACTTTTTTTTAAATTATTTTTTTACATTCCTATATATATATATATATATATATTTATTACAGGTTTACATAATACATCTTAGGAAGTATCAAAATTTGTTTATAAATACAGAAACATACAAAAAACATAAATGAACTAAAAAAATGCAATCTATTTAATTTTATTATTATTATATTGATGTACACAAATTAATTACATTTTTAAGATAATAAATTCACAAATACTGAAATTAAAAACACTAACTAATTTAATAAAAATATTGGGCTCAGTTTTAAGAAAGTTGATTTATACGGTTAATTCAATTTCTAACCAAAAATAATCTCATTCTTGCAAAACTGTATCATTTTACAAATAATCTCATTTTGTCAAAAATGAGACATTTTACAAATACATATATACAGGGTGTTTCGCTACAAGACCGACAAACTTTGAGGGATGATAGTAGACATGAAAACAAACATTATTAAATAGGGAACTATGGGGCGCAAACGTCTTCTGTAGGAGCTAGCGGCCATTAAAGTTTGAGGTCCAAAATTTCAAACGATGATAAAAAACGGAAAAAAGAGTCGATTCGTTTGCGGTTTTCACTAAAACATTCTTTATATCACGTTTTTCTTAGAAAAAAATTTCAAAGGTTATGTTCAAAAATTGTCGATAGAGGGCGCTTTAGACTTTAGAGTAACGAACAGTTACTTTTTACCGCTATTTTGTGTATGGGATTGAAATTATTCTAAAGTTTAGACTTTAACTTAAATTTTAAGTACAAAATCGGAAACATTGGGATTAGGTAACTAGCGAAAATTAAACTGTGAACAGAGGGGGAAAATTTAAACGCTCATAAATATCGGACAAACAAATCGATTTTGTTGCAGTTTGCGTGTAAGTAATTCCCTTGGTAATTATTTTATTCAAAATGATGTACAGCTTTGGTGCCCTCATATTTTGATAGAGGGCGCTTCCGACACATCTCTGACATTTCAGTGGCATTACTCCTGCGTGTTTTACTACCAGACCATCATACTTCCTAGAAGTGTTAGGGATACAAAGACGACTTGGAATCACATAGGAATGTAACGTTGGGAACGCCTTTTTTGGAAGTTACGGTTAAAGAAAGCAGAGAAAAAAGTAACAGAAACAGCAGAGAAAGAACGACACGTTAATGTGACAGAAAACAGTTTATTTAAAGGTTTTACGAGAAAAGGTGTTCAAAATTACAACCAGATGTAGTCCGGTATGCTTGACAGCGGCGTCACGTGGAATTCCTCACGCTTTGAAAGTTTCCTGGCATCTCTGATAGTTTTCTGGAAACTACAGAAATACCAGCTGCGAGGTCTTCAACTGATGGTACGGGAGTCTCATACACCCAATTTTCTACTTGACCCCAGCAAAAGAAGTCCATACATGATAGATCCGGCGATCTGGCAGGCCAATGAACCGGGCTATCACGACCTATCCACCACTCTCCATATGTTACTTTGACTGTCGGTAAATGCCATTGGTAAAATGTGGAGGAGCCCTATCGTGCTGTTCATCGTTCAAATACTTCATTCTGCTACCTTTGGACCGGTTCGCGAATGATCACTTCAAAGTGATCTTCGCGCAGGCGCATTACCGTTTAGCGCCATCTACCGTCGCTGTCAAACTTGTCGGACTACTTCTGGTCGTAATTTCAAACACCTTTTCTAGTAAAACCTTTAAATAAACTGGTTTCTGTGACATTAACGTGTCGCTCTTCTCGCACTAACGTGTCTCTCTGTTTCTGTTACTTTTTTCTCTGCTTCCTTTAACTGTAACTTGCAAAAAATGCATTTCCAATGTTACATTTCTATGCGATTCCAAGTCATCTTTGTATCCCTAACACTTCCTGGAAGTATGATGGTCTGGTAGTAAAACACCCAGGAGTAATGCCTTTGAAATGTCAGAGATGTGTCGGAAGCGCCCTCTATCAAAAAATGAGGGCACCAAATCTGTACATCATTTTGAATAAAATAATTACCAAGTTAATGACTTACACGCAAACTGCAACAAAATCGATTTGTTTGTCCAATATTTATGAGCGTTTAAAATTTCCCCCTCTGTTCACAGTTTAATATTTGCTAGTTACCCGATCCCGATGTTTCCGATTTTGGGCTTAAAATTTAAGTTAAAGTCTAAACTTTAGAATAATTTCAACCCCATACACAAAATACCGGTAAAAAGTAACTGTTCGTTACTCTAAAGTCTAAAGCGCCCTCTATCGACAATTTTTGAACATAACCTTTGAAATTTTTTTCTAAGAAAAATGTGATATAAAGAATGTTTTAGTGAAAACCGCAAACGAATCGACTCTTTTTTCCGTTTTTTTATCATCGTTTGAAATTTTGGACCTCAAACTTTAATGGCCGCTAGCTCCTACAGAAGACGTTTGCGCCCCATGGTTCCCTATTTAATAATGTTTGTTTTCATGTCTACTATCATCCCTCAATGTTTGTCGGTCTGGTAGCGAAACACCCTGTATATATACATATACATATCATGTATATAATTCTTTTTAGAATAAGTGCACAAAGTATTTCACTAAATGTGCTAAATTAGTGTTTAAATTCAAAAGTCAATTCAATAACTAATGCACGTATGTATACTTCTCTTTCTTCATAATTATAGCTTTCATAGAATAGTCATAAGTATGCTTAATATGAAGGAACGCAGTCACCTTTGCGACACCTTTGGAACTCGGACAACGATTAAGATTTTCTAATGTAAATTTTACTAATTCAATAAAATAATCATAATTTAGTTGAAATATGATAGCACTTTTTATGATAAAACTTTCACAACACACAGAAATCATAAACATTATTTTACATTTTTACATAATAAAAGGAATCTAAGCTAGAAAAAGATTAGATGTAATCAAATAGAAAAGAAGCGAACAATATTAGAAAATAAAGCACTGAAATTTTTATCATTTTCTTAAATATAATACTTTATAATGACATTTAACTTCCTTAATTTTTGGTTGTATGTCAAAAAACTTACAGTTTAAATATGAAAAACTGAACCATGAAAATCTATTAAATTAGCTGTCAATTGAAAAGCTTTATTTTTATTAGAACAAAACATTTACATACCTTTGTTATGGAATATCCAACTGTTTTTTTGAGTTAACAGAGGAGAACAATCTTTCCTCTTTTGACATGTTCTATCTAAAAATGGCGAAACTACGATACAGCAGATGTTTTCAATTTCCTTTTTTCACCTGCGTACTTGCTATTATACAAAATGCAGACGAACATTTAAAATAACACACCAGTACATGTAAATTCAGGTATTTTTCTAATTTTACACATTTGTCTGGGTAACTAACCGACAACAACTTGCAGTCTTAATATCACAAAATAAATGCACATAAAAACAAGTAATTCTTTTTACAAAATGTGTAATTTTCATGACAAGTGTGTGATTTTAGAAATTTACACACTTATCAGTGTACATAAGAACTATGCGTAAATTACAATAACACACCAATCGGTGTCAATTTAGGTATTTTTCTACTTTTACACACTTATTTATGTTTTTCAAGTGATAACAAATTACACACTTAGTTTCAAAAGCTAAATACACATAAAAACAGGTAAAATTCTGCAAACAAGTGTGTAAAGTACATGACAAGTGTGTAAATTTACAAATTTACACATAAATGTATGTAAATTTGACTAATTTACACATTTATTTTTTAGAGTGTAATATTCATCTGGATTTCATTTATTTATTCAAAATTCCTTTTCACCTTAGAAATACAATGGCTCATAGGGGACGGGTATGTGTGTAACATATGAGTTCCTACTAACTTAATTAGGATTTTTAAATCACGAATGTTTTTCACTGTTTAATAATAGTGAGACAAGAATGTGAATTCCACGAGTTAATGTAATATGAAAGCATTTTAAATAGCGGGAACATTTATGGATTTAAAATCTTTCTTTTAAAAAAATCATCGGTGTTTTTACAGATAAAATACAGACAAAATCTATATTAAATATTAAGATTTTCTTGAAAGACTTTTCAATTTCTCTGACATTTACTTAGAATTTCTAACACTATTATTTCGTTTTTATAACAAATATATTGTCAGAAAAAAATATGGTTTCTATTCCCTCTATCGATCTCTTGTCTATATTTAAAATTTCTTTCATGATGAGGGCCGTAGTTAGAAGTGAACAATAGGGGAGGGGTGGGGCTAAAGAGAATGTAGAGGGAGGGGCGGGCTCATAATTTTTTTTTCTAATCTCTCTGACGCAGAACGATAAATTAGTGCATATTCATATTGTAGGTATTATGTTTCTTATTAAACTGTTGTAATAACTTCATCTTATGCTAAGAAAAGTATATGATGATGATAATTTTGAGTGCATATCTGATGCAAAATTAAACATCATGTTAGCTTCATTTGTACAAATAAGATGAGGGAGTGTTGAAACACTTATTTTAGATACAATTTAGTAATTTTGCAAAACTGTGAAAGTATCTCAAAACTAAAAAAGATTTTTGAACAGAATTTCATTTGAATTTTCGGAACAGAAATTCATTTAGTGGCCTTGGAATCTTTTTCAAGGGGGCTCAAAATTTTTTAGGGGGGCTGAGCCGTCCTTAGCGCCCCCTTAGCTACAGCCCTATATATGATCATTCTTTTAAGAATTTGATATTCACAGTGTCATTGTCTAAAAAATCCTGTTCAGTTTCCTTTTACTATGTATACTAGTTCAAAAATATGAAAAAATAATTATATAACAAGTTTGAAACTCATCACGAAATTTACAAATCACAAAATTGACGGAATTTTTAATTATAAAATAGCACAAAAACTAATTATCTCTTACCCTTTTCTGTAAGAAATTATTTGATCTAACCAAGTAAACATTTGAAGCAAGTAATGTCTAAAGATACTGGAGATGAAGAGAGAATTGAGGGATATAAAAGGAAATTTTAAATATACAAAATTTAAGTGTTCATTTATTTACACCACTAATATCATAAACATATCTTTTTTAAGAAAAATCCTTTTAATCAGCCATGATACATTTGATCTAATTTTACTGCAATTTTTACGGCAAAAACTGATGGCAACGTTGCTGCCAGCAGTTTTTGCCGTAAATTTAACGGATTTTTCTTTCTTTCTTTCTTACTTTCTTTCTTTCTTTTTTTTTCCAATGTAGAGCCCTCTATTCTTTACAAATAAATTTACTTTAATGTAACTTTGTCACCAACAGCGTCACTTCTGATTTTTCTTGTAGAAGACAGAATTATTTTGTTAGACATAATAAATCTGGATTTTCTCCCATCTGATTTGAACTATTTTTCTTGTATTCATATTTAATGCATCTTATCAAAGAAACTATTATAATTTATTTACATGCAATTATTAATATGCTGGTAAGAACAACTAAAAGAGTTTAACTAATAATACGAAAATAAAGAACATATTTTTAAAAAAAATCAAAGAGAGTAATTGCCTTACCGTGCCCCCCCCCCCCAAAAAAAAAAAAAAAAAACAAATAAACACACACACACTTCGTCCTCTAAATGGCTAAATCAATCTGTGAGTAACACAAATAGCAACAAATAAAATTGAGATGATTGTATAATACACAACAAATCCGAATACGTTTGTAGTTTTTTTCAGTAGTTAAGAAACAGTAAATATAAAATAGCAAAATCTGTGGAATCTAATATTATTCTTACTTCTGATCCGTTGTTATTGTTGCACTTTTGTAGTAAAATTTCAAAAAGAATGAACAAACATGAAATATTTCACAGATGTGTCATTGATCACCATCCCATTTGAAATAATCGAATATATTTTTTATGCTTTTTTTTTTCAAATTTAAAATTTATAAAAACAGGATTTTAGCACTAAAAAATATTGTAATTTTTAATGACCTTTATCAAGAGTACTTTGGATTGTTTGTATGAAAAATACTACTTTGAATTTTGATCCTTAGAGAAATTATTTCGATTTAAAATCAAACAATATTTAATTGGAATGCCTTTCGATATTTCAAATACGTTAGTAGTGGATAAAGGCCGTTTCTGCGGCCACAGGAGGAGAGGAGAGGGGCAATGGGCAATCAATCATGAGGCTAATGGGCAATCAATCCACAGCATTCAACCCCCACAAGCGATGTTTATATGATCAAACACCCAATATGTTGACTTCACGATTTTTCATGTCTCGTCATCAAAGACACATTTTTATCTCATTTTCTTGTTTTCACTGATATTTGTTAGAAGGGTTTCAAAGGTTTTTTACATGTCTTACATTTTATGATATAAATGTATATAAATATCTAAGGTGTATATATATATGTTTAAATGTGATTTTCTGTTTACATGTGATTAGTTAACTATCCCATGTGTATGGATCTTTGTATGACTATCTATTAATCAATTTTAAAAAAGTTTAGTAAATTAAAAAAAAAGTTTTAACGTATTTTGAAAAGTTTAAATGAATTTAAAAAAGTTTAAACGAATTTTAAAAAATATTTAAGTGAGTTTAAAAAAGTTTCAACAAATTTTAAAAATGTTTTAAGAAATTAGAATATATATACATAAAATCTTAAAAATGCTTAAAAAAATTCTTAAAGTTTTAAAATGTATTTAAAAATCAATTGTAAGTGAATAAAAGTATTAACACATGTATTATATAAGTGTGTACGCGAATGAACATGTTTACATATATGTATACTACGTATTAAACAATATGTAAGAAGATATTGTGTGACTATCTATTTGTGAATTTAAAAAAGTTTTAGTAAATTTTAAAAAGATTTACAAAATTTATATCAAGAAAGTATCAACGATTTTAACGAATTAGAAAGTGTTTTACCAAAATTTAAAAAGTTTTACCTAAAGAAAAAAAAGTTTTACCTAAAGAAAAAAAAGTTTTACTTAATTTAAATAAAAGTTTTAAGAAATTAAAAAAAAATTCAACAAATAAAATATGTATACTTATCAAATTTAAAATAAGTTTAAACAATTAAAAAAATGATTTAAAAGATTAAAGAAGTTTAAACAAATTAAATAAATATAAATAATTTTTAAGACGTTTCAAAAATTTATATATATATATTTTTAAAAATTTAAGAAAAAGTAAAAAAGAATTGTAAGTGACATAACTACTAATACAATTATTGTAAATATGATGTGCTTGCTTCTATATACATCGACATGAAAAAGAATAAATATACATTTGATCAATTTACTAGAAAGATATATGTAAATTTGAAAACATACTTATAAATAAAATTAAGAATTTTAACATTACAAAAATATAAATTTTTATTGAATATAAAAGGAAAGTCGTTAAAAAAAATTTTAATAAAATAAATATTCCTAAGAATTTTTAAACACCTAATTAAAAAAAGAATTACACATGGGTTAAATTAAATATATACTTAATAAATTATAGTTGATATTTAATGACTAAACATAACTTCTAAAAAAAATAATATTGTTGCACATTAGATACAAACTAAATCCTGAAAACTTTAAATGTTATAAAATACTCTTCCCCACGAATATTACTAACAGACTCTAATAAGAATCTAAAGTAAAACAAACTCTATTAAGGAATTTATCTATCAATCACTCATGCACATTTACAATTCATGAAAATTTAAAGGTTTTAAAGACACAAATTTTATATCCTTTAAAAAAGCTAAGTCAAAATATTCACCATTAAAATAAACTAGATGATTCACAAGAAAGAAAAAGCATTCCCGCTAAAATAAATATATATATATTTTTTAACTTAACACAAAAATTATTTTAATTTAAATCAAAAAACCATTGCTAGAAATATATTTCACATGTGTCATCAATTAAATTTTACAAATTCATGAAAGTAACCTTATTAGTTTAAAACTTTATTAACCTTATTAGTTTAAAATCATATAAACACTTGAAAAAAGTTTACCGATTAAACAAAATTAACAAAATATTTTTTCAAAACACTATTCTCACATGTGAAGAAGTAAGCTTATAAGTGTTTCACAACCGTTTTAAAAATATCATATCCTCCCAAAATTGCAAATAAATTTTTTAAAAGATCTGTTTAAAGCTACACATAAAAACTTTGAAAGACATTTTGTTAAGCCAATAATTCACTTAAATGAAAAAAAATAATAATAACACGTTTAATTTAATTAATTTAGTAACACATAAACTAGTTATACTTAATGTTTAATCATTTTTCTATCTTGGATATTTAAACTAACCACACTTGAAATTAAAACACCATCATTATTTTAAAAGTAAATGCAAGTCATCTATCTAAAAGTATGTTATGAAATAAAAAGATGAACAGTTCCTGTCAAAAAGATTTGATTTCAAAACAACTCACACATGCATAAAAATTTAAATAAATAGTATAGAAAGAGTAAAATTAATGTACATCATTCACTCCACTTTTAAAAGATGTGATTTCATAACTGATCATAGAATCATCAAAAATAATTTATATCATTCACTTCTTTCCAAAAAACTCACACATAACTATTCTAAGTTAATCAACTAAATAAAGATGCATTTCATAAAAAATAAATAATAACGACTTAATAAAAACTTATTTAATATAATATAAATAGTAACTTGACTTTATAAAACTATGTTTCATCGAATATGAAAAGGCATTTGACTTAATAAAGATATATGTTTCATACAATATAAATATAATTTTCATTTTATAAACATATAAATATCGCATAAATATAAATATTAATTTAACTTTATAAAGATATATTTCATAAAAAATAAATAATAACGACTTAATAAAAACCTACTTAATATAATATAAATAGTAACTTGACTTTATAAAACTATGTTTCATCAAATATCAAAAGGCATTTGACTTATTAAAGATATATGTTTCATACAATATAAACATGATTTTCATTTTATAAACATATAAATATCGCATAATATAAATATTAATTTAACTTTATAAAGATATATTTCATAAAAAATAAATAATAACTACTTAATAAAAACCTACTTAATATAATATAAATAGTAACTTGACTTTATAAAACTATGTTTCATCAAATATCAAAAGGCATTTGACTTATTAAAGATATATGTTTCATACAATATAAATATGATTTTCATTTTATAAACATATAAATATCGCATAATATAAATATTAATTAAACTTTATAAAGATATATTTCATAAAAAATAAATAATAACTACTTAATAAAAACCTACTTAATATAATATAAATAGTAACTTGACTTTATAAAACTATGTTTCATCAAATATCAGAAGGAATTTGATTTAATAAAGATATACATTTCACACAAAAAAATATGATTTTCATTTAAAAACATATAAATATCACATAATATAAATATTAATTAAACTTTATAAAGATATATTTCATAAAATATAAATAATAAAGACTTAATAAAAATCCATTTCAAATAATATAAAAAGGAATTTGGCTAAATAAAAAAAAAAAATATTTTAATTAAAAGAATTAAGAATTTAACTTAGAAAATTTATAATATTCACTTCTTTTAAAAAAGGGCTTCAAAAGCATACACAAAGCTATTTTATGTTAGTTTAATAATGTATCAAAATATAGATAAGAATCTAACTTATAAAATTTATGTCAAAAATATAATATTACAAAGCATCTCACCAACTATTTAAAGGTAATTAAATAATATATAAATATTCAATGATATTACATTTAATATAAAGAGGAATTTCAATTTACGAATGATAAATTATAAAAACACTTAATAAAATCTACTTATCATTTACATTTACATGAGTCATCACCTAACTACATAAGAAATATATATATATATATCACCTGACTACCATGGGTTTCAAACTCTACATTCTCTTGTAAATCATTAGGGTTAAAAAATATACCACGTGGGACAAATAAAATCCTTATAAACACAGATGAAATTTATAATATTTAATGAAATGTGTACAACCACACAGGAGATCGATATAACACGATCTTATCAGATAAGATAATCTTGGGTTTTTACAGATAAGATAATCATGGGGTTTTCCAATGGATGTGTAATCATATAGTTTCCCAAGGAAATTAAATGTGCGGGTAAGACTCACATCGATGCATGTAATTTTAAATAATTATTAAATTAAAACTTCTAGTTCTTAAATTATGTTAATAAAGCTTAACTTTCAATCATGAAAACTTCTTCCACAATATACACCTGCAGTGATCCATCAAAGAGATACACATTAATTAGTTTTATTAAATAGAATTTTTAAGTAAGGATATAAAATTAATTTTAAAACAGTTAAAAGCATGCTTTTAAATGATAATAAAATATCATTTATCCAACACACACGAAATTAGGTAGAAAAGAAACTAACCTCTTATTAAATGCCAAAAGGAAATGCAACTAAGACAATTTTCAAAATACTACTACTTAAAAGAAGTATACTTCACAATATTCAAATACAAAAGATTACCTAATATATATATATAAATATATATTTATACAATCATATATTTTTGAAATCCTTTAAATGGTAAATTAAACACTGATTTTAATTATGTGATATGTTTACTATTACACACAAATAAAAAATCCACTTCGATAAAAGTAATTAATTCAAGTTAGGAAAACAAATTCGGACCTAAGGAACTTCAAATTTTTCAAAAATTATTTAATTGAAAGCTAGTTTTCAAAATGTTTAAAAGTTAGACTAAAAATTTTATCCCTAGAAATAAATACATTCTAATGTATGAGTAAATTACAAAATTTAATGAAAAAAAATCAATTAAGTTCTAACAACAAAGAAATAGTCGAAAGATTGATTAACGTCTATTTTATTATTTCACATGAACATATATGTTTAAATCTAAAGTCAGAATTACACGATAAAAATACAATCATGAAACTAAATTGTAAAACTTTTTTAATGTTAAATAATCAACAAACATAAAAAATCAGAATCTAAAGAATTCGAATATTACATATAAAACTTAAAATGCCGAATTTTTCAAAGTATAATTATCAAAGATTATTTTTTCTGATGAATTTTATAAAGCTTTTCTAATAAATAACTTGTTAAAAGAAAGTTCATCTAACAATGATTCATCATTGCCAGATAAATCTTAGATCATGTTATCTATGATAAGACTCACCTCGGAAATAGATGAAGTCCCCAAAATTACTTTTAACATTTGAATACAGTCTAACATTGATCTCCCAAAGTTTTATATAAAAATTAACATATAATCGAAAATACTTATGAATCTAAAATAATAATAATAATAATGATAATAATAAGTTATAAATGATAATGGTAATAATATGTGATAATAATAGTAAGTGAATAATAATAATAAGTGATTAAATATAAACAATAAGAATGTTTCAAACAATTTTTTTAATTACAAATAACAAAGATTAAATAATTTAAACACTTCGCACCATTTTCAGGTATTAAAATAATAATAATAATAATAATAATAATAATGATGATGATAGCAATAATAATTCTAACACACATGAAATGTATAAGTAATGAAGACATAATAAAAAGTCTATGAAAACACTCATTAATAAAAAAGTCTATGAAAACATACATTAATAAAATCAAAACAACTATTAAAAAATTTTATTAAATTTACTTTATAATTAAATTTCAATTTCAAATTCTAAAATATTAAAAAGATTAAGTATCATTGCTTAATCACAACTAATTATTATTTCTTAAATTATTTTTCAAATAAAATATTATTAATTAAAATTTATTTTAAATTTAAATATTATTAATTAAATTATTTTTTTAAAATTAAATATCATTAATTAAATTATTTTTCAAATAAAATATTATTAATTAAAATTTATTTTAAATTTAAATATTATTAATTAAATTATTTTTAAAATTAAATATTATTAATTAAATTATTTTTCAAATAAAATGTTATTAATTAAATTATTTTTCAAATGAAATAGTATTCATGAAATTATTTTACAAAAATATATTACGAATCGAATTAATTTCCCCAAACCAAATATATAAATTAAATAAAAAAATAAATATCTAATTAACTTATAACAGAAAACAAACATTGATAATAATAAATTATTTATATATTTATTACTAAACATTTTTTAAATAGACAATAAAATTCAACAATACCCATTCGAAAACTAAATTCATTTCTCAAAATTAATTGCAAAATTATTAATTAAAATTAAAAATAATAAGACATTCATTACGCTAATCCAAATAATAAATTATATTCACAATACATTCATTAAACAATCAATTCAAAATTAATTGTAAAGTTATTAATTAAAATCAAAAGATAATACTAATAAAACATTCATTACACTAATTCAAATAATAAATTATAAGCATTAAACAATCAAACTTCTAAGATTCAATCTCAAGACGCAAAGTCATATCTTGAGAACCCCCTATAACTTCAATCCAATCCTACTCTAACACAACCAACTGATAGCCTAATGGATAAAGCGTCGGCCTCCTAAGCCAACGACCTGGGTTCGAATCCCAGTCAGGGAGAAAAAATATTCTTTTTCCAATATTCTCAAAAATGCTTCAACATTAGTTCACATAAGTCCACTAGATGGCGACACTGAAAAAAATCAAACTTGTAAAAAATTATCCAATGTCCACATCAAGTAGGGGAAAAATGAGAGTCCGACCCCGGGAGGAGGATTGAGGATCGGTGGTGGTGGTGAGCTCCTCCTCCTCAATCCTCCTCCTCATTCCTCCTCCACAGTCCTCCTCCTCAAACCTCCTCCTCAATCCTCCTCCTGACATCGTCTTGTAAGAGAAGGTGCCTCCCCCCATTTTTCCCCTACTTGATGTGGACATCAGTTGGTTGTGTTAGAGTAGGATTGGATTGAAGTTATAGGGGGTTCTCAAGATATGACTTTGCGTCTTGAGATTGAATCTTAGAAGTTTGATTGTTTAATGCTTATAATTTATTATTTGAATTAGTGTAATGAATGTTTTATTAGTATTATCTTTTGATTTTAATTAATAACTTTACAATTAATTTTGAATTGATTGTTTAATGAATGTATTGTGAATATAATTTATTATTTGGATTAGCGTAATGAATGTCTTATTATTTTTAATTTTAATTAATAATTTTGCAATTAATTTTGAGAAATGAATTTAGTTTTCGAATGGGTATTGTTGAATTTTATTGTCTATTTAAAAAATGTTTAGTAATAAATATATAAATAATTTATTATTATCAATGTTTGTTTTCTGTTATAAGTTAATTAGATATTTATTTTTTTATTTAATTTATATATTTGGTTTGGGGAAATTAATTCGATTCGTAATATATTTTTGTAAAATAATTTCATGAATACTATTTCATTTGAAAAATAATTTAATTAATAACATTTTATTTGAAAAATAATTTAATTAATAATATTTAATTTTAAAAATAATTTAATTAATAATATTTAAATTTAAAATAAATTTTAATTAATAATATTTTATTTGAAAAATAATTTAATTAATGATATTTAATTTTAAAAAAATAATTTAATTAATAATATTTAAATTTAAAATAAATTTTAATTAATAATATTTTATTTGAAAAATAATTTAAGAAATAATAATTAGTTGTGATTAAGCAATGATACTTAATCTTTTTAATATTTTAGAATTTGAAATTGAAATTTAATTATAAAGTAAATTTAATAAAATTTTTTAATAGTTGTTTTGATTTTATTAATGTATGTTTTCATAGACTTTTTTATTAATGAGTGTTTTCATAGACTTTTTATTATGTCTTCATTACTTATACATTTCATGTGTGTTAGAATTATTATTGCTATCATCATCATTATTATTATTATTATTATTATTATTATTTTAATACCTGAAAATGGTGCGAAGTGTTTAAATTATTTAATCTTTGTTATTTGTAATTAAAAAAATTGTTTGAAACATTCTTATTGTTTATATTTAATCACTTATTATTATTATTCACTTACTATTATTATCACATATTATTACCATTATCATTTATAACTTATTATTATCATTATTATTATTATTATTTTAGATTCATAAGTATTTTCGATTATATGTTAATTTTTATATAAAACTTTGGGAGATCAATGTTAGACTGTATTCAAATGTTAAAAGTAATTTTGGGGACTTCATCTATTTCCGAGGTGAGTCTTATCATAGATAACATGATCTAAGATTTATCTGGCAATGATGAATCATTGTTAGATGAACTTTCTTTTAACAAGTTATTTATTAGAAAAGCTTTATAAAATTCATCAGAAAAAATAATCTTTGATAATTATACTTTGAAAAATTCGGCATTTTAAGTTTTATATGTAATATTCGAATTCTTTAGATTCTGATTTTTTATGTTTGTTGATTATTTAACATTAAAAAAGTTTTACAATTTAGTTTCATGATTGTATTTTTATCGTGTAATTCTGACTTTAGATTTAAACATATATGTTCATGTGAAATAATAAAATAGACGTTAATCAATCTTTCGACTATTTCTTTGTTGTTAGAACTTAATTGATTTTTTTTCATTAAATTTTGTAATTTACTCATACATTAGAATGTATTTATTTCTAGGGATAAAATTTTTAGTCTAACTTTTAAACATTTTGAAAACTAGCTTTCAATTAAATAATTTTTGAAAAATTTGAAGTTCCTTAGGTCCGAATTTGTTTTCCTAACTTGAATTAATTACTTTTATCGAAGTGGATTTTTTATTTGTGTGTAATAGTAAACATATCACATAATTAAAATCAGTGTTTAATTTACCATTTAAAGGATTTCAAAAATATATGATTGTATAAATATATATTTATATATATATATTAGGTAATCTTTTGTATTTGAATATTGTGAAGTATACTTCTTTTAAGTAGTAGTATTTTGAAAATTGTCTTAGTTGCATTTCCTTTTGGCATTTAATAAGAGGTTAGTTTCTTTTCTACCTAATTTCGTGTGTGTTGGATAAATGATATTTTATTATCATTTAAAAGCATGCTTTTAACTGTTTTAAAATTAATTTTATATCCTTACTTAAAAATTCTATTTAATAAAACTAATTAATGTGTATCTCTTTGATGGATCACTGCAGGTGTATATTGTGGAAGAAGTTTTCATGATTGAAAGTTAAGCTTTATTAACATAATTTAAGAACTAGAAGTTTTAATTTAATAATTATTTAAAATTACATGCATCGATGTGAGTCTTACCCGCACATTTAATTTCCTTGGGAAACTATATGATTACACATCCATTGGAAAACCCCATGATTATCTTATCTGTAAAAACCCAAGATTATCTTATCTGATAAGATCGTGTTATATCGATCTCCTGTGTGGTTGTACACATTTCATTAAATATTATAAATTTCATCTGTGTTTATAAGGATTTTATTTGTCCCACGTGGTATATTTTTTAACCCTAATGATTTACAAGAGAATGTAGAGTTTGAAACCCATGGTAGTCAGGTGATATATATATATATATTTCTTATGTAGTTAGGTGATGACTCATGTAAATGTAAATGATAAGTAGATTTTATTAAGTGTTTTTATAATTTATCATTCGTAAATTGAAATTCCTCTTTATATTAAATGTAATATCATTGAATATTTATATATTATTTAATTACCTTTAAATAGTTGGTGAGATGCTTTGTAATATTATATTTTTGACATAAATTTTATAAGTTAGATTCTTATCTATATTTTGATACATTATTAAACTAACATAAAATAGCTTTGTGTATGCTTTTGAAGCCCTTTTTTAAAAGAAGTGAATATTATAAATTTTCTAAGTTAAATTCTTAATTCTTTTAATTAAAATATTTTTTTTTTTTATTTAGCCAAATTCCTTTTTATATTATTTGAAATGGATTTTTATTAAGTCTTTATTATTTATATTTTATGAAATATATCTTTATAAAGTTTAATTAATATTTATATTATGTGATATTTATATGTTTTTAAATGAAAATCATATTTTTTGTGTGAAATGTATATCTTTATTAAATCAAATTCCTTCTGATATTTGATGAAACATAGTTTTATAAAGTCAAGTTACTATTTATATTATATTAAGTAGGTTTTTATTAAGTAGTTATTATTTATTTTTTATGAAATATATCTTTATAAAGTTAAATTAATATTTATATTATGCGATATTTATATGTTTATAAAATGAAAATCATGTTTATATTGTATGAAACATATATCTTTAATAAGTCAAATGCCTTTTGATATTTGATGAAACATAGTTTTATAAAGTCAAGTTACTATTTATATTATATTAAGTAGGTTTTTATTAAGTCGTTATTATTTATTTTTTATGAAATATATCTTTATAAAGTTAAATTAATATTTATATTTATGCGATATTTATATGTTTATAAAATGAAAATTATATTTATATTGTATGAAACATATATCTTTATTAAGTCAAATGCCTTTTCATATTCGATGAAACATAGTTTTATAAAGTCAAGTTACTATTTATATTATATTAAATAAGTTTTTATTAAGTCGTTATTATTTATTTTTTATGAAATGCATCTTTATTTAGTTGATTAACTTAGAATAGTTATGTGTGAGTTTTTTGGAAAGAAGTGAATGATATAAATTATTTTTGATGATTCTATGATCAGTTATGAAATCACATCTTTTAAAAGTGGAGTGAATGATGTACATTAATTTTACTCTTTCTATACTATTTATTTAAATTTTTATGCATGTGTGAGTTGTTTTGAAATCAAATCTTTTTGACAGGAACTGTTCATCTTTTTATTTCATAACATACTTTTAGATAGATGACTTGCATTTACTTTTAAAATAATGATGGTGTTTTAATTTCAAGTGTGGTTAGTTTAAATATCCAAGATAGAAAAATGATTAAACATTAAGTATAACTAGTTTATGTGTTACTAAATTAATTAAATTAAACGTGTTATTATTATTTTTTTTCATTTAAGTGAATTATTGGCTTAACAAAATGTCTTTCAAAGTTTTTATGTGTAGCTTTAAACAGATCTTTTAAAAAATTTATTTGCAATTTTGGGAGGATATGATATTTTTAAAACGGTTGTGAAACACTTATAAGCTTACTTCTTCACATGTGAGAATAGTGTTTTGAAAAAATATTTTGTTAATTTTGTTTAATCGGTAAACTTTTTTCAAGTGTTTATATGATTTTAAACTAATAAGGTTAATAAAGTTTTAAACTAATAAGGTTACTTTCATGAATTTGTAAAATTTAATTGATGACACATGTGAAATATATTTCTAGCAATGGTTTTTTGATTTAAATTAAAATAATTTTTGTGTTAAGTTAAAAAATATATATATATTTATTTTAGCGGGAATGCTTTTTCTTTCTTGTGAATCATCTAGTTTATTTTAATGGTGAATATTTTGACTTAGCTTTTTTAAAGGATATAAAATTTGTGTCTTTAAAACCTTTAAATTTTCATGAATTGTAAATGTGCATGAGTGATTGATAGATAAATTCCTTAATAGAGTTTGTTTTACTTTAGATTCTTATTAGAGTCTGTTAGTAATATTCGTGGGGAAGAGTATTTTATAACATTTAAAGTTTTCAGGATTTAGTTTGTATCTAATGTGCAACAATATTATTTTTTTTAGAAGTTATGTTTAGTCATTAAATATCAACTATAATTTATTAAGTATATATTTAATTTAACCCATGTGTAATTCTTTTTTTAATTAGGTGTTTAAAAATTCTTAGGAATATTTATTTTATTAAAATTTTTTTAACGACTTTCCTTTTATATTCAATAAAAATTTATATTTTTGTAATGTTAAAATTCTTAATTTTATTTATAAGTATGTTTTCAAATTTACATATATCTTTCTAGTAAATTGATCAAATGTATATTTATTCTTTTTCATGTCGATGTATATAGAAGCAAGCACATCATATTTACAATAATTGTATTAGTAGTTATGTCACTTACAATTCTTTTTTACTTTTTCTTAAATTTTTAAAAATATATATATATAAATTTTTGAAACGTCTTAAAAATTATTTATATTTATTTAATTTGTTTAAACTTCTTTAATCTTTTAAATCATTTTTTTAATTGTTTAAACTTATTTTAAATTTGATAAGTATACATATTTTATTTGTTGAATTTTTTTTTAATTTCTTAAAACTTTTATTTAAATTAAGTAAAACTTTTTTTTCTTTAGGTAAAACTTTTTTTTCTTTAGGTAAAACTTTTTAAATTTTGGTAAAACACTTTCTAATTCGTTAAAATCGTTGATACTTTCTTGATATAAATTTTGTAAATCTTTTTAAAATTTACTAAAACTTTTTTAAATTCACAAATAGATAGTCACACAATATCTTCTTACATATTGTTTAATACGTAGTATACATATATGTAAACATGTTCATTCGCGTACACACTTATATAATACATGTGTTAATACTTTTATTCACTTACAATTGATTTTTAAATACATTTTAAAACTTTAAGAATTTTTTTAAGCATTTTTAAGATTTTATGTATATATATTCTAATTTCTTAAAACATTTTTAAAATTTGTTGAAACTTTTTTAAACTCACTTAAATATTTTTTAAAATTCGTTTAAACTTTTTTAAATTCATTTAAACTTTTCAAAATACGTTAAAACTTTTTTTTTAATTTACTAAACTTTTTTAAAATTGATTAATAGATAGTCATACAAAGATCCATACACATGGGATAGTTAACTAATCACATGTAAACAGAAAATCACATTTAAACATATATATATACACCTTAGATATTTATATACATTTATATCATAAAATGTAAGACATGTAAAAAACCTTTGAAACCCTTCTAACAAATATCAGTGAAAACAAGAAAATGAGATAAAAATGTGTCTTTGATGACGAGACATGAAAAATCGTGAAGTCAACATATTGGGTGTTTGATCATATAAACATCGCTTGTGGGGGTTGAATGCTGTGGATTGATTGCCCATTAGCCTCATGATTGATTGCCCATTGCCCCTCTCCTCTCCTCCTGTGGCCGCAGAAACGGCCTTTATCCACTACTTACGTTCATTTTAATTAGTTTAATCTAATTAATTAGTTCTTTATAATTCTTTAATTAGACTTATTTGTTCAATTCATTCATAACTCTTAATTAAGTTACAGACTCTCGCAACGTAATTGAAAGTTTATATGTTCTTAGTTCAATAAAGTCCTATTAAAGATTAGATGAAAAAAAAAAAAAAGAAACACTTTAAAACTACAATTTTTTCTGCGTTTTTTAAGCAGTTCTAATTTATTAATTTTCGTAATTCTAATATTTCGACTTCTTTTCCGACACTTTTTTTTTCAAAGCGCAGTTATTAAATATTAACCGGTCCTGTTCTAAAAAAAAATACTCAAATGTGAAATGAGATTCTTCCCCCTGAATGCGGACGAGCGAGCGTGACTATATAAATGCGTAGATTTAAAAATTTCGTGATTTCAGACACTTAGTGAAACCTGCATTATGTTTTGATTAATGCGCTAGTCTTACATTGCAAATGATTTCATTTTTACTTTTCATTAGTGCTAGTCCAAGTGCCAATATATATATATATATATATATATATATATACTATTACAATATATGAATCATTGAATTTAATAACTTATAGCACATTGAACATAGTAGGAAAAAATAAAAAAATAATATGAATACAAATGGAATTTGTAGAAACAAAGCAGAATCTTCAGGTCCCAAATACTTTGGAACTACCGTAAAATGGGGTGAATCGGAACACTTTTCAACTTTAACGTTAAAAAAAGCAACAACTGATTTTTTAAGTTTTTATTTTTCTGTTAGAAACTTACTTTACTTTTTAAGCAAAAACGAAACATTTTTACTGTTTATATATATTATTTATTTTTTTAATGGTGATCCGATTCAGCCCGCAGATAGGGATGAATCGGAACAAATGTTATAATCTTTTTTTATTCCCATTCAAACTTTAATAGGATTAATAAAAACACGTAATAATTATAAGGAAGGAATAGGAACACGCAGTTACTGTGAAACCAAGCCTTTATTTTATATATAAGTAAAGATATGCTTTTTAAAAAATTAGAAAACAACTTTGAAATCAAGAAAAATTAAAATTTATTTTAAGAAATTATATTCGAATTGCAGAAGTAGAATTGAATACAAATTCAGCCCTGTCCTGTGCTTTACTTTACTAGTAGTCATTGGGTAAGTGAATCTATTGAGTAGCCCCAATCGCTGCATGTATTAATACGACCTACTAATTCGTCCTCATCCCCAGCCTTTAGTACTGTTTGCATCCCCCTCTTTTTTAATTGGTTTTTCCTTTTGAGATGTTTGTGTAAAGTTGTAGATATCAGTGAATAATTCTGTGCAGTTTTCTAACTAATTTGCTATTTTTAAATTATTTTATTGTGTGTTCCATGTCTGTTGGATTAGGCGTTGACTTTTTTGTTTAACCAAGTAATTTCTTGGCATCTTTAAACTCTTCAAGTAATTAGAACAAACAAAATATTGTTACAATACCTATTCATACATATGTTTTCATATATTACATGAAACTATTACTATATAGAAAAATAAACCATGAAAGAAAACGTGTTCTGATTCACCCCGTAAATCTTAAACCTCTGATGTTACAAGCGATTTTTCATTTTTTCATTATATAGTTTAGAAATAAGTAGAATTCAATACAGCATATTGTCTACACGTTTATCATTAATTCAAAATCCCCTCTCTTAGGTTAAGAATATGAAAAATACTGTAGTTACATACAATGTAAAAAAAACTCCCTTACTTTACACCAAAAAGGGTGGCAACTAAGTTGCCACCCCAAGTGGTGTAATGAAATTCTACTTGTAAATTGGTGTAATGAGTCACCAACTATCAAATGGTATAAATAAACACCATTTTTAGTGGCAACTTAGTTGCCACCATGTTTGGTGTAAAGTAAGTAATATGTTTAAAATGTAAATTATAATAAATTGTCTCAATTAAAGGGAAGTTTAGCAACTTCTTTGCGTGAAGCTATTTATTTTAAATTATCGCTGTATTACATTTGGAATGTAATTTTTAAATTATTTTTTATTTTGCTACCATTTATTAAAGTACACTAAATGATAAAAAAGAAAATTTCCTAATATTTACATGACATTAAAAGCAAAATAAAAAATAATTTAGAGATTACATTTTAAATTTAATACAGTCATAATTTAAAATAAATAGTTTGACGCAAAGAGGCAGCGAAACTTCCTTTTAATGGAAGCAATTTATTATAACATTCACTTTAAGCATATTACAGCAACGAAATATGAACTAAACTTGAATGAAATAACTTTAATGAAGCGAACTAAAATTTCCTATATTTGCATGCTTTAAAATATCTTTTTCATAGGTCAATAATGCGTTCAGTAAGTTAAAAAACATTATAATAACGAATTTTTTATGAAAATATTTTTTGTTAAATTTCGGGCAAACGCAATAGTCATACGACATAAAATATTTTTGTAACGAAATGTATAATTACTCGTAACTATCACTATAAGTTTAATTCGGAGTTTCTAGTTTTCTTAAGAAAATAACAAAAATAAGCTACATATGATATTAAATTACCTCACCATTATACAATTTAATGCATGATATAAAAAAGCTTAACTATGCCAGCTATCAAATAAACAAAGCTGTATAAAAAAAAAGTTGATTACAACTGTTATACTAAAGGCTTACTTCCCGTTAAATTCGAACATGTCGCGATTGTTCTTAAAATGGCAGTGCACAAACACATTATTAAAAAGCATTATATAATTAAAAAAACCCACATGCAAATATTATTTAGTCTTAAATCATCTACAAAGAATAATATTAATATTGCTTACCGTTTGTTTACTTTTCTACCTGCTATCCGAAAGTTAGAAAGAAGGATTAAATGCGAAGCAAAACGGCGGCGTGTCGTCTGCAAACATATGAAATCAAAACAGAAAGATGATATATGACTCTGAATTTGGTGTTACCGTTCAATAATTGCAACAAAAGAATAAAATACCGCCATTCCAAGATTATTCTTACATTTTTTACGGAGCTACTACCGAAAATAGTGTAGATTTAAAGTTTATTCAGCAATTCATAACCCCGATTTAAATGTAATATTGCTCCCTTGTTTTTACAGTGTACAAAGTTTTGAAGACGTAGAAAAAACAAGGTTTTTGAGGATCCTCTTGAAGTGTTTTTATACAACCCAGTAGTGGTGCAAACATGTCAAAACTGAATTTCCCAACTCTTAATGTTATTATCTTATAAAAAAAATTGCCAACTAAAAGCATCATCACATATATTTATAATGAATTTATTTGTATGACCGGGAAGTTTCGTTCCTATTCACCCCGCTGTTCCTATTCACCCCATTGGTACAAATATATATATATATATATATGTCGATATAGCGAGCCCATTGCAACAGGCTCGCTTCAGATGCATTTGGCCGACTCGGCATCTGCCCCATATCAAAGTACAACACGTGGACGCCCTTGTTACAGCCACGTGTGAAATAATTGTTGCATAGTCAGCACTCTTCCCACGAAAGGGCCTCAGCAACAGTCAGACATCATCACACATCATCATCATCAACAACATCATCAGAAGAGCCAGAATGATGCCGGATCCAGCCAGGTGAAGACGTGCTCAGCCGAGCTCTGGTTGAAAAGACCGAAGATGCCCCTTAATCTTAATCTTTTACTTATTTTTCCCTTGTAAATATGCTATATTAACCAAGATTTATTAAAGATATGTACTATTACCCCTAGACTCCTTAACTTACATGGGGGCGTCGGCCTACTTGTACCCCTAAACATCAGCGACATGAGACAGACGACAAACGGCCGATTTTATCCGTGCCATTGGATTACACCGATAGACAAGCAATTCAACGAGCTCTCCCGAGGATTTATCACAGCGGGAAATGCCACGTCTTTCGAGTGACCGTTCAAAGAGAACAGCTGTGTGAAACGCAATTTATGGGAATGACCTATATTTGACAGTACGCCGGTTCGGATAAGTTACTTTCTCGCTAGTGAGTACTTTTTTTTTCTTTCTTTCTCCGCTTGTTGCTTCCACCATGTTTCTGACGGAAATACCACAGATATGTGATATGCTGAAGTTAGCGAAAGCAAACAAAATAAAACTATTACACCAGTTCATTTTTGAGCGTGATGACTTGCGCTCTAACAGGAAAAATTTGCGCAAATTTGAAGGATTTGAATTTGCAAGTGACAGCGCTGATTTTCGCGCAAAACTGAATAAAGTAACTGCTCAATTTTCCAAACTGGAATTTATCGCAATTGCCAATTTGTTAGCCATCGAAATTGATGGTACGGAAGAAGAAATTGCAACTCGAATCCTCACGGCATTGACCGACTTAAATTCCTTCGCGAATTCTATTAAAATTGCGACTGATTCTGAAATTGACGACCCCGAACCACCCCCCCCTCCCCTCCCTCTCTGTTAGTAGAAATGACAACATAACTTCCGAGTTTACTATAACACACGAACCCACTTTAACTAGACCAGTAATTTCATTTACAGATTTCGAGAATTTAATTCCACCGTTCCGAGGATTACATACGGAGAATGTAATTAATTGGCTTGTTCGTTTTGAAAATTTGGCACAAGCATTTGCGCTTACAGATGTTCAAAAATTCATTTTCGCTGAACGCGGGTTGAGAGATTTAGCTCTTCAATATGTTCACAGTGAACCTCATATAACCTCTTACAACGAACTTAAACAAGCATTGCTATCAGAATTTTCCCATTTTGCGTCCCCAGCCCACGTTCATCAAGTATTAATGAATCGTAGGAAACGTCCCTCGGAAAATTTAATACAATATTTTCTTTCAATGCGCGAAATTGCGAACAATGGAAACATCGATGATCTTTAGTTAATGCATTACATAATTCAGGGTATAGATGACTCAGCACATAATAAAGCTGTGCTATTTGGATGTACAAATTTGATACAATTTAAGGAAAAGCTAGTGATCTATGAAGAAATTTGCAATTCGGTCCCGAATTTCGAACCAACACCAGGATATGTTCAAAGGGACTCTCGGAAAACCCACACTAGTGAAAAATACAATCAAATTATCTGTTATAAATGTTCGGAAATAGGTCATAAACAATTTCAGTGTAAACGCGCGGAGCAAAGTCCCAACGGCTCTAAACATTCTCGCCCCAACTACCGTTCGTCCCATTCGACGGGGCGAAATCCCGAAAATATGCCTTCCCACGAAGACATTAACCCTGTTTCAGAAACGGTCGTACACATCAATACGATACATATCCCTTCCAAAGTGTGTAGTACGGCTGCGATCGTAAAAATCAATAATATTTCTTTTGTAGCGGATGCGAACCCAGTACATAACTTAAATTTTGTCAGTAAAGAAACGTATCAACTGTTGGGATCCCCCCTTTAAATGATTCATCTGTAACTATTTTCGATGCTGAAATATCCCAATTAAAGCCACTTCAATATTTTGTTGCACAGACTGAGTTTAATGGTAATAAGTTCGAAGATTTTTCTTACTTAAATTTATCCCCTATGCAATATTCCATAATATTCGCTTACGGTAACAATAAACAGTTTGTAGAACGGAAATCGTTAACAAACATTTCTGAAAAAAATTCGCCCTCACATATTCATCCTGCTGCTAACTTTCCCCTTCTCAACGAAATGACGTCAACTCCTGTCTCTTCGGAAAATGAAACTACCGCCTGTGTGTTGAAAAACGAAACTATGACAGACAGGAAACAAATAGCTTTCGAAAATTGTATCACTCCCGTAGAACAGCTGCCCAGTAAAGTTGAAAAGTTGACTTCAGATACTAAGGGTCATCTGTTAATGACCTCTACTTTTTCGCTATCACACCATCGTCCAGATTTGAGATGCCAACTCGACGTCATAATTCGATTCGTTGTTTATTTTTGGGTAGCAATGTATTTAGCACCAATAACGCCGCAAAAAGAGCCGAACTATACAAACATTGAAAAGTACAGATTCGACATACTTGCTATCGTGATAATGAGCTGTTTATTTCCGGGTTCCTTCGTATCAACACCTTACTCACACGTTCGTATTATGAAAACAAAATACGAAGTGATAAAAAAATTTTCTCGAAAGAAACAGTTCGCATTACAGAAGTTTGTGTTACCTCGTGTTTTTTTTAACTATAATTTCTGAGTTCTAAACTGCAGTATTTGTTTTTTTTTCCCAAGATGATGTGCGAAGAAATTTCCACTGTATGCTTGTTTGTGTTTTGAGGATAATTATTTTTAAGATTTGTGAAATACGTGAAGAAAACCTGATCAAGAAATGTTGGATTAAAAAAAAAAAAAAAAGAGAAACTTTTTGTTTTTTTTCAAGTATACAGAGTCACATCGTTCCAGTGTTTTTATTTTTTTTATTTTTTCCTTTTTCCCAAGTTTTCTTTTTCCTAGTGTGATCGTACAGTTCAAGACTTTTGTGACGAAGATTTATTTTTTTTCTCTCCATTTCGTCTTTTGTGCGTCAAGATTTTATAAATTGTGGAACAAAGAGTTTCAAGAGTGTACGTGTGTGTTTATCTTTTTTCTAACTATGCAAGCTGTGCTTTTTTTTAGCTTGGCATAAAATATCTTTTAGTATTATTATTTTCCGGTATGCAAAGTAGTGTTTTATTTTTTGTGCTTTGCCTATATTTTTTTACATACGCAACACGTGATTTTTTTATGTTGCGTCAAGTGGATATTTACAAACTTCATAACATTTTAACAATACAAAACAGTGTTTTTTTTTTATTTACGTATATTTTTTTGCATACGCAACAGGTATTTTTTTTATGTTGCGTCGCGTGAACAATTAGAAACTGTACTGACTATTAACTTTTTAGTGCAGATGAACAGTTCGTGACCCCCCATTAGTGCCGGCAATAACCTCCAACGTTTTTCTGTATTTTGCTTATTATTTTCATTATTTCTAGTGTCTTTGTTTTTTAGTTGGCCAACAATTTTTTTTTCTCTCTCTTTCTTTTATTATATGATTATTATGTATGTCAATTCATACTAGGTATATGCATATTTAGATATTGTGTTTTTTTTCTCGTACTTTCAAGGTTTACAATGTTTTATGTACATGTATATTATTATGATTGTTTTTGGTAATAGTTTATCTTAAGTATCCCTATCAGTGTACACGTTCAGCTGCGGTCAGCTGCATGTCGGATTGGCCGAGTGTCGATATAGCGAGCCCATAGCAACAGGCTCGCTTCAGATGCATTTCGCCGACTCGGCATCTGCCCCATATCAAAGTACAACACGTGGACGCCCTTGTTACAGCCACGTGTGAAATAATTGTTGCATAGTCAGCACTCTTCCCACGAAAGGGCCTCAGCAACAGTACAGAAGAGCCAGAATGATGCCGGATCCAGCCAGGTGAAGACGTGCTCAGCCGAGCTCTGGTTGAAAAGACCGAAGATGCCCCTTAATCTTAATCTTTTACTTATTTTTCCCTTGTAAATATGCTATATTTACCAAGATTTATTAAAGATATGTACTATTACCCCTAGACTCCTTAACTTACATATAAGTGTGTGTGTGTGTGTGTGTGTGTGTGTGTGTGTGTGTGTGTAATATATATATATATATATATACAGAGAAAGAGAGCGAGTGATAAGGAGTTAGATACAGAGATGGTCATAATTAACCTAGTAAGGTTATCTTTTATAATTTTTAATCCAGTGCCTTTATATGCGAAAAATTTAAATGAAAAAAAAATTAAAATATGTTAATTTCTTAAAAAATACATAAACAAATAGAGTAGAAAGCTTTCAATTTATTATTAGTTTTTTTAAAATTTTGTGAAATGTTTTTGTTTACCGCTTGTCTTATATTAAAAAATAAAATAAAAAATAAATACGATAAAATAATCAGTATTCTTGTGAAACTTTCGATTAAAGTATTTAAGAACCTGCAATAATTGACCTTTATTTCTTTTCTGATTTATTTTGATTTCTGGATAAAATTTTACAATGTGGACAAATGGAGACAAAAATGGATACCATTAGGCTAAACTATAAAACATTCGTCTGAATTATAAAGAATTATAATTCATGTGTCAGCCATCAACTGAATTTTGCACATTGTACATACTGGTAATAGCATTGAAAGTTACTTGAAAATAACTTGCATATAATAATTTTTATTTTAACGCAGAGATTGTAAACAGATATTTCTTTAAAAGTTATTGAAATAATAATAATAATAAAAACTTGCTATGTTAGTTGCGACTCAGTATCTTTACACTTTATAGCTTTATTTTCATTGTTTGCATTTTATTTAATATTGGATTCACCAGGAAAATATATAAGCATAAAATAGTGATTTTCCAAACTATTCTTATTTTTATTGAGTTAATTTTTCAAACAACTTTAACTGTTAAAATTTTTATGCATGAAAATACAAATTACTATGCAAGAAAAAGGAAATGCAAATAATTTACATATATCATGAAATGTATTTCTGTTTTATGCAACTAGAAACATAATAAATAAATACGTAATGAATATATCTGGTAAAAATGCCTTTTATCAGAGTTGCCAAGTCTCCGGCTTTTTGCAACCACTATTATCTAAAAAAAATGTTGTTCTTTTAAATCGTCCAAGTATTTTTATTAAAAACATTTTCTGTACTAAAATACTGGTATCCAAAATGTCGGAGATTTGGTATCCGTACTTTTATTCAGGTTTTAAGTGAATGGTACATGAAAAAAATATTGAAAAAACGGTCAAAGTTTGATATAAAAAATTAATGTAAGCTGTTAAATTACTGAAGAAGAATATAAAAAATATTTCAGTCTGCCGTAAAATTATGAAAAGATTTAACTGCGCAAAAGTGCATTCATTGCGGTTTCTATGATTTCCTTTTGTTACTAATAGCACTCATAAATCTTTAAAATATACAAAAAAAGTTTTGGCATGAGGCAGAGATTGAGAAACCTTTCTGGATTGAACTAAAATTTGAAGTAAGTTCATTTTGTTTCAATGAGACGCAATTTCCAAAGTTTTGTCACATTCAGGGGAAAATTGGCATTTTATTAAATAAAAAATTTTTCAATAAAGCAGAAAATTATTGAATACCATTCTTTTATTCAAAACTAACTTATTTGTAGAAATGAAATCGCTACTTTCTTAAAACCTCAGCCACGAAATAAGTCAACTTGAGATGAAATTCCCCCATTTCACGATTTGTAAGTCAATTTCTCTTAACCGTAAAGAGTTAAATCAACTCGAGTGAACGAGTTGCTTTTAAGCAATTTAAATCAAGACGAGTAATTTAAATACGCAGTTTAAATCAAGATGAGTAATTTAAATACGTAATTTATATCAAGATGTGTAAAACATTTAAAACAACTCATTTAAGATCTAATAAATTACCATGGCTGCCAACCACTACGCCTATTTACAGTCAAATAAAGATATTAGAAACATAAATTTTAGTAATTAATTAAGGATATGTATTGTAATGCATAACACTGAATATATTTTGTACACAATTTACTAGAACATTTTTTGTGGTTCCAAACATGTTTATACGATTTAAATAGGCGTAGAAGTTGGCAGCTCTGCATTACAGTTCTTTCCTGAGAAGCCAAATCTACTCTTTTGTTTCAAGAGTGTATTGTAGTCCATATCCACAGTATACAGGGTGTCCCAAAAGGTCGTTTACAAACTTAACATGCTGGTCTGTCATATCATGATGAACAATATTAAATAGGAAACTAAGGGTCCCAAACGTCTTCCAAAGGAGATATGCGCCATTAAAGTTTAGGGTCCAAAAATTCAAATGATTATAAAAAACAGAAAAATTGGTCGATTCGTTTGCGGTTTTCACTAAAACTATTCTTTATGTCAGTATTTTCTTGAAAATAAATTATAAAGATAAATTTAAAAAAATGTCCATAGAGGGCGCTTTAGACTTTGGAGTAACGATAAACTAGTTTTTACCATTATTTTTTGCATCTCATTAAATTTTTTTAGAAGCTTAGACATAAACTTAAATTTTGAGCTCAAAATCTAAATCCTAAATCGTTGGAAGTGGTTAAGTAGCTCAAACTGAATTGCGGGGGCAGGTTTAAATTTCAAATGATTTTTCGATTTTTACTAAAATTATACTTTACGTCAGAATTATCTTGAAAATAATTTATAAAGATAAAATTTAAAAAATGCCGATAGAGGGCACTTTAGACTTTGGAGTAACGTACAACTATTTTTTTCCGTTATTTCTTGCATCTCGTAAATTTTTTTTAGAAGCTTAGACATAAACTTAAATTTTGAGATAAAAATCTGAATCGTTGGGAGTGGTTAAGTAGCGCAAACTGATTCGCGTTCAATGGGGGTGGGGATGTTCAAATTTCAAATGATTATAAAAAACGGAAAAATTGGTCGGTTTTCGCTAAAACTATTCTTTATATCAATATTTTCTTGAAAATAAATTTTACAGATATCTTTCAAAAAATTCCGTCAGAGGGCGCCTTAAACTTTATGATAACCAACAACAATTTTTAACCGTTATTTTTTGTATCTAATAAAATGCTTGTAAAAGTTCAAACTTAAATTTTGTGCTCAAAATCTGCATCGTTGTGAGTAATTAAGCGGCCAAAAATTGAACTGCGTTCGAGGGGTGAGGAAGGTGACATTTCAACTCCTGAACACAGTTCAGTTTACGCTTCTTAATCCCTCCTATCGATTTAGATTTTGAGCACAAAATTTAAGTCACAACTTTTGCAAGCATTTAATTAGATTTAAAAAAAAACGGTTAAAAATAATTGTTGGTTATTCTAAAGTTTAAGGTGCCCTCTAACGGATTTTTTTAAATTTATCTTTAAAATTTATTTTCAAGGAAATATTGACATAAAGAATAATTTTGGCGAAAACCGAACAATTTTTCCGTTTTTTATAATCATTTGAAATTTGAACCTCCCCACCCCCATTGAACACAGTTCAGTTTGCGCTACTTTACCACTCCCAACGATTCAGATTTTCATCTCAAAATGTTTATGTCTAAGCTTCTAAGAAACATTTATGAGGTGCAAAAAATAACGGAAAAATATAGTTGTACGTTACTCCAAAGTCTAACGCGCCCTCTATCGGCATTTTTTGAATTTTATCTTTATAAATTATTTACAAGATAATACTGACATAAAGAATAATTTTAGTGAAAATCGCAAATCAATTGACCAATTTTTCCGTTTTTTATAATTATTTGAAATTTAAACCTCCCCCCGCAATTTAGTTTGCACTACTTAACCACTTCCAACGATTTAGATTTTGAGCTCAAAATTTAAGTTTATGTCTAAGCTTCTAAAAAAGTTTAATGCGATGGAAAAATTAATGGTAAAAACTAGTTTATCGTTACTCCAAAGTCTATAGCGCCCTCTATCGACATTTTTTGAAATTTATCTTTATAATTTATTTTCAAGAAAATACTGACATAAAGATTAGTTTTAGTGAAAACCGCAAACGAATCGACCAATTTTTCTGTTTTTTATAATCATTTGAGTTTTTGGACCCTAAACTTTAATGGCGCATATCTCCTTTGGAAGACGTTTGGGACCCTTAGTTCCCCATTTAATATTGTTCATCATGATATGACAGACCAGCATGTTAAGTTTGTAAACGACCTTTTGGGACACCCTGTATTATTGTCACATTTAGGTCATTTTTGTTGTAATTATTGAAGTTAAAACTTAATAGGGCATCCAAAGCCCTAAATGTGACCGTGCTTTTATACATGCAATTTAGTCTAAAAATATTCATTTAACTGTTCGCTCTTGTGACAGAGATTGTGACATAACAACTGTGAGCCATATGCGATACCGCTCGATCAAAAGATGATTAAAAGGTGCGATTAATTCATAGATTACTGTTTCTGCATAATATTTTTGTACATGATTAATTCTACTTAAATTTCATCAATTCAAATATTTCTAACAATCTTATTAGCTCTCTAAACAAGCTTTCTAATAATTAAAAATTGAAATGAAAAATTGTGATGAAATGTGTTTTGTGATTGTGACAAAATTGAAATGAAAGTATAGTACAATTTGTACAGTACTTTTTGTACAGTTTTAATTCTAATGCAAATTCACCCATTCAATTATTTATAACGATAGCACTTGGACACCAAAATAAATAAAATTTCAAGTGAGGCGGCGGAGTGAGTTTGGGGCGATTGCCATACATAATGAACGATGTGTGTTTTAATGGGATATTTTTTAATGCTTTAAATATAGAAAAATATTTCGGTTTTTGTTCCGTAAGATTGTATGCCTTATTATACATCATTTATTTACGATTCTTACATTAAGATTTTAAGTAAAAGAACATTGTCGCATTTAGATGTCACATGGCTAACAAATGGTCCGCGAACTGAACATCAGAATTTTTTTAGAGAAATTTTCTTTTTAGATTTTTCTTGCAAATTGTCAAGAAACCGCCTTTGGAATTTGATTCTAGCTCAAACGTATAATGAAATTTTCTGTTAAAAAAATACTGATGTTCAGTTCGCGGACCATTTTGGAGCCCTGATGTCATTACATTTAGGCACAGCGATCTTAATTGAATTAAGTTATTCAGTTATACTATCTTTATTTTTTCCCGTGGAGAAGAGCAAAAAGAACTGTTTTGATTTGGTTATAAAACAGAGAATCATTGTACTTTGAAATATTCTTTTTGTTGCAGAGCTTGTAATGAATGCCTTTATTAGAAATTCAGAAATTCCATAGTAATTAAAAAAAAAAAAGGGGGGGACAGGAAATTATACGCGAAATAAAATCACGAAAAAATATAAAATACGAAATTTTTTACAACATTTATGCGTGAATTTTGTAAATTATTTTTTATTGAATACAAATAAACCTATTGACAAATGTGTTATGTTGAAATGTTATATACACTTTTAAAAATAAATCTGTGAATTCACGGTGAAACTACTGCCATCAAAGTAGCCGAACTTTTACCACTCCGTTAGTAGATTTTCCGTTGTGGAAAATACAAGAAAGGAAAACTCTGTTTGAAGAAGCAGTAATTTTCTGTTACAAAGTTTGATTTTTAATGATAATAATTTAATATAATTTTTAAAATTAATGAATCGATTATTCGTCAAAGAGTTCGAAACACCGAGTGATTTTAAGCTGCTATATTATTTTACTTAATTATTGTTATTATTATTTTGTATAAATTACTTCACGCCGTCCAGAAGATCGAACTCGGGACCTTTCGATAGTAAAACAAATCCTTACTAACTGAGCCAAAGCTGCTGATGCCGGATTGTACAAAGTATGTCTTTTATGAGTTAGTCGGAAAATCTGTTGTGCTTTTTAAACATTTCCTTTCAAATATATTCCTTAGAATATTTGTAAACGGTTTGTTTTATTTTATTTTAGACTGATGCATAATACTTATTATTTTTTAAAATCAATTTTAATTTTTTAAATAATTTAAATTTAAAAAATCACTGTTTAAAATCAGTTTTTTTTTAAATGAATGAATGAAAAACACTTTTTATTCATTTTTTACAAAAATAATGTTATAGACATTTTTTTGAAATTGTCGTACACTATTTATTTATTTATTTTTTGGCTAATCAATTAAAAGACTTTTTAATAAGAAATAAGAGAAAAATAAACAGAAAATTGTAATTTAAAAGGGATTTTTTATGTTTTCATTAGTGCATGGCGCCAGTGGGATCCGAACCCAAAATCTTCGCTCGCAGGCGATTAGCGGTGTGGTGCCTTGACCACTCGGTCATGGAGCCTCCCCCCCCCACACACACACACAACCGAGTGTCTCCGTTTTTTGTTTTTGTTTCTATTTCCATCCGTTTCGTTATTTTCAGGAAATATGGTGGAATTTTCTGACTATTAATGAAAAATGCCCTTTTGTTGTGAAAAGGGGCTTTTTCTGTGAAATTCAGGAAAAAAATATTCGTGAATTTCAGAATTTTTTTAACAGTGTAAGATTTACTATAGTAAATAGGGTAACATCTCCAGTAATTGGCATGCACCAATGATTGGCACTTCCTACAAACATGTCCTAAAATAAGATTTATACCCAATCCTTTAAAAATGCAAGACCATATACCAGTTATATTCTCATTTATGTTAAAGATTATAACTTTGATTTATGTTACTAGATGACAATAGTGCCTAGGAAAGAGAAACAATTATGGCTTGTATAAAATTAGCCATTTTTGTTGCAAATGCTTCTTCTTTGGCTTAAGGAAGACATACTTTTGAATTCATTATTATCTGATTTATAATATATTTTAAATTTTAATTGGCAACAGTTTTGTTTCGTTAAAAAGGGTTACTTTAATTGTGTAAAAGTATTTCCGGCACAAATATTTGGATTTCTGAATTAATGATAGATGCCAATTAATGGTGCTTCAATTTTGCTAGTTCCAAGTAATTGGCACCTATTCCAATTACAAGGCATTCGCAAGGAATTTGAGATTAAACCACTTATTTTGGAAGTATTTTTAAAGTTATAGACTAATTTTGTTTATCATTTGCTTTTATTTGAAAATATGAAATATTATCAGTAATGGAATCCATCAAAGCTTCACATGACAATTACTGGGGACAGCATGACAATTACTGGGTATTAATATAAGTATATTGTATTGTTTTAAAGTATTCAAATTTCACACTAATATTCTGATTTCTTATTCTCAAAAACCTGAAATATGGCATCTTCATCTTCAGTAAATTAACTTAAAGCGATTAAACCCAATGCAAAATGTAAAGTTTTTTTAAATATAAACATGTGCCAATTACTGGATCACAAGGTGTCATACATTGGTGCTCTAGGTGCCAATTACTGGTGATTACAGAAACTTTTTATAAATATATTTTTATAAAAATACTTTTTAAAACTTTTTTGCTTTTAGTGCTCAAAATATATGCACAGATATGCATCCTTTGATTTAAAAATATTTCCAAGTAAATATCTTCATTCTTTGTGATGAATATTTAAGCAAGTTTAAAGAAAAATTCTTAATGTGCTAATTACTGGGGATGTTACCCTATATAACAATTCCACAGTTGATTTTTGAATCAAACGACTACGTGTAAAATTGCGCAATCTACAACATCATCTTTCTTTTACTCAAATTTAGAGTTTAGTTTCAATCTATTCTAATCAAAACTAAATAATGTAAAAATAGTAAATAGTTACTTATTATTTTTATATATATACAGAAAGCCATAACTTGGCTAAAAGTCAGTAGTAAGATATTTCTTTAATTATTTTACTAACGAAATAGCAGTATTCATATGAGGCATAACAATAAAATGTCAGTGGGTTTTGGCCCTTACATGATCATGTTTTGTAGGAAACCACCTTATTTTAGAAAACATAAGCAGTTATTATCAACGAGATCGTTAATCATAAAAAAGTAAAGTCAAATTAACATAAATGCAACCTACTTATATTTTTGCATGCTTAATATTTCAATAACTAAATGAAGACAGATCTCAATACAAATCCGCAATAAAACACAAATGCATTGTAGTATATAATCCACTTGAATAATCCCTAATAAATTTTAGTTTACGTAATATCGTAAAAATTTATAATTTAAAAAATTGTTTGGGAAAAGTAATTAACTTTCAGAGTAATTTTTAAATACATAGTTATATAATTATATTCATTATAGAAAAAAGCCTTAAAAGTAAAATAAAATCATGGAGATTTTTATAATTTCATAAAAACTTTAGGCCAAAGAAAGGGTATCCAGACAAATTAAAATTGTTGACATTTTTCAACAAGTTAAAAAAATTATGAAAAACAAAAACTGCTTTAGTAAATGTTAAACACTGCTTCTCAAACTTGCTATTATCTGTATTTTAAATGATGTTAATATATATTACTTAAAAAAGAAATATGATTTTTCTTTAGTTCACAATATTTTAAATAAATCGATGTAACCGAGCAACAGATTCAACGAGCTAAATGATGAATTTTACGATTTATTAGCGTGACAAAAAAGATATTTAAAAAATTCAAAGTAAAAAATTTACATACAAGAAATATTAGAGAGATTTTATTTCCATTTAGATTTTAGATTTTAATAAAATAAATGTAACTAATTCTGATACTATGGATGGTTGAAGAGATCGAACATGTCAAGCTACATTGCAACTTATCTTGGCGGAAATTCAAAACTAATATTTTTTATAAACCTAATGGATAAATAAAATGCAAATTTCATTCCAGATTAAAGAATTTCGTGATTTTTTTGTTCAGTGGTCTCGTGAATATATTTGGATTTATTATTATTATTATTATTATTATTATTATTAATTTCAACATTATTTATCGAACTTTTCCGTGATCGTTGTCGAAATTCACAATTTTTCCTCCGCGATCGCTCAACATTTTTTTTCCTATACTCTAAAAAATAAATGTGTAAATTGGCCAATTTTACCCATGGATATGTGTAAATTTGTAAATTTACACACCTGTCGTAAAATTTACACATTTTTTCTCTGAAATTTACCTGTTTTTATGTGTATTTATCTTATGAAAGTAAGTGTGTAATTTGTTATCACTTGAAAAACTCAGAGAAGTGTGTAAATGTTAAAAAATGCCATTATTTACACGAATTTGTGATTTATTCTAATTTAAACATAATTATATGTACACAGATAAGTGTGTAATTTTTTTTAAATGCATACTTGACTTAAAATTTACACATTTTGAGGAAAAAATTACCTGTTTTTATGTGCACCTAACTTGAGAAATCAAATGTGCAATATGTTATCGCTTTATAAACTCAAACAAATGTGTAAATGTTGAAAAATGCCTGAAATTACACAAATGGTGTGTTAGACATAATTACAAGCAGAGAATATTCGAAAAATCCGTTTTGTTTTTGTTTTCGGCCCAAAATCTGAGTTCGGCCGAAAATTCGGTTTCGTTTTCGTTTTCGGTCCAATATTTGTATTTTGCGAAAATTCGATTTCGTTTTCGGCCCAAAATCTGAATTTCACCGAAAATTCGATTTCGGTTTCGTTTTTGGCCCAAAATTTGAGTTTCTCCGAAAACTCGTTATCGGCGGAAATGCTGTTAGAAATTCGGCTGGACCGAAACTATCTGAATTTTAGAAATCTTCTTTCTTCCGTTGGAAATTTTTGACATGACTTGTTGATTGAGCTGTTTCCGCTCAGGTGAGAAACTCTTTATTTCATGTTATGAATAAAGTTTATTGTTTATAATTATCGACCATAGCTGATTCATGATGTGAAATCAAATTAAACAAACATCCTCCTACATACGACGCTCTTCACCTGCTCCTGCTGCACACTTAATAGTAATAGAAAATTTTTAGTTTAAAACCGCAGATGTTTCGATTGCTATTTCTAAAAGTTCTAACATTCTATGTTGTTGATGAATTAATTACATTTTATTTTACATGCAAATAAAAAGTTTTGTTCAAAGTAGAGATGTGCACGCATCCGTCTTTGCTGACGATATGAATCAGAATTTTCAAATGGGCCGGTAAACAAAATAAACGGGTTTGGGCCGATAAAAAAAAATATTTAGCGGTCCTACCGGCCGACATAAAAATTTAAACCAAGCCGATAAAATATTAGCTACTTTCAAAGAATTTGTTTTTTATCAGAATAAATATAAACCTGCGTCACGAGCTGATGCTTGATAAATAACATTAATGAAGAAATGTAACATGTCCACCGAAGAGACTGGCATCGGACATGGTGTCTGTTTAGATTTTTTCAGCACACTTGTGCGGTATTGAGATCAGATTTGCATTTTTTTATTACATAGTGGAGCTGGGCCGGAACTGAACGTAGCTGTTCCCAGGATGTGTGGGGCAAGCAATATGTTTTGTAAAAATATTAGTAGTGATAATGAACTTCTGTTTACGGAATCTTTGGAAATGTACCTTAAAATGTTTTTAAGGGTGTATTCGAAAAAACGGTTTTCCATCTTCAACAGCTCGAAATTTTCCGATACAATTTCAGACACATTTTTAAAAGTAGAAACATGAAACTTGCTGAGGGGATTCTTGAAGGGACGTACGAGGTGCCGTATGGTGTTATTTTGTTCTCAATCCATTAGAATTTGAGTTATAAAGAATTACCTTCTCAGTATGACCCTTTTTTTCGTTCGCAGACATCCAGCTTCAGAAAAATCGGTTCGGAATGCCGTTTTTGATTGCTTTTTTTGCAATAGTCTCTGCATTTATCAGAGAATCGACGATTACGGCACCTTGTGTACTTTCTAAATAAGAGAATTTGAAAGTTTGGTGCATTTGAGAGCAAAAATGAATTCAAAAATAAATCGGAAAATAAGCAGTTTGAATCGAAATATACCCTTAATTCCCTGCTCAACGTGAAACTTTGACACATATTCCGACTAATATTATTTAACAGTAAAGACTTAAAATTGACAAGCTTGTCTATTAAAGGAATTCGGAATCGATAGCGTTTTCTATTTTTGATAGATAAATTATTTTTCGACAAATAAGAGTTTCTTATCGTGGCTTCAGGTTTTTCTCCTTTTCGTGATGTTGCTTTCGGAAATTCAATTCAAACGTTATCTTTTGCACGATTTTTTCAAAGCTACATTGTCTTTATCAAAAAATGGATAACGCCATTGGATTACATTATTTATTTATGAAAACATCTGTCTTATGGGTTCCAAAAAAGTATGAGTTCATAAATGTGTCAGAAAGTAGCTCTTTGGGTTTTAAAAATAGCCTTAGTAAAAGAAAGATAAATATTTTCCCAAATCTTCTATTTATAAAAGAGTTTTAAAAATTATGTTTTTAGCATTCATTTTTTTTTTCTTTTATTCAAAGCAATATTAATTTTTTTATGAATTTTTATTTGAATGTTGAAACGTCCAAGAAATCTAAGTAATCGTTACTGTTGTATTGTGTATTTTCCATCGTAATTTTAAAATATACGTTAAATTTATCCCATAGATATGTATGCAGTATTCTTTAAAAGAATCTTAATTGTATGTTAAGAAAAATCTGAATTTTTTGTAGAAATTGAGTTGGGCCATTAACTGTGAAAATCTGAATGGGCCGGCCCAGGTTCGGGTCGAACTTATATAATTTTTACACCGTACTGAGCTGGACCCAGGGCCTGAAAATTCCGGCCCTTGCAGACTTTTAGGTTAAAGACACAGAGATTCCGCCAACTTGGGCACAAAAGATAGATTTTTCAAACAAGGACGCTATTTCAAAGCATTCGTAAAGAGGCGAGGGAGTGGCAAAGTTTTTTCGGGAGGAAGTAGCACTTATTTATTTAAGCATACGGCTTATCTATATTTAAATCTCCATTAAACTAATAATAATTATAAATTATCAAATGGTTATTTTTTTAAACTAACAGCTTACTTATAGTTAGTTTTCTAAAAAAACTTTTAAGCAATTTATTTAATTACTTTTAATGAGAAATATTAAATAACTGAAAAAATGTGTATATTCAAAAATTAAATATTCACTATTGATTTGTTCTTCATTATTAATTGCATTATTAATTAATTATTAATAAATAGATATGAGTATTGATTGTCAATAGCAAAAGCAAATATAAAAGTTGTATTATTATTTATATTTTGCTTTTGCTTGAACTTGTGCACATTTATACATGTTTATGTATGTTTGTTAAAAATGTGCCTTTAATACACACATAATTAATTAATAATTATGTGTATTTATGTATGTATTAATAACTTAAAAAATGAAAAATTTTCGTTTTCGGCCGAAAATTGAAAGATTACCGAAATTCGATTTCGGTTTCATTTTCGGTCTTACAGACCTGTTTCGGTCGATCCTTTTTATAAGTATATAAATCTGAAAAAAAAAAACTGAAACGAAATAAACCGAACACGAAACGAAACATTTTTTTTACTTCAAGCAACAAACATAATTTAGTGTTTGTTGGCTAATATTCCACAATGAAATAATAAATAAAAAAAACTTCAGTAAAAACACGTACCTATATAAAACAAAAATTTAATAGACATGTATTTGAACTAAGCGCATAAATTACTAAAATATTAGAATTAAAAAAAAATGCAGCCAGCAAAATCTATGATTTCTCAACTATTGCCTCTTGGTATGATTCCTAGCTTATTTTTAGGAACAAATTTTGCATTTGCGATGGAAGATACTAAGCGTACTTTTCTAATTTAGAAATATTTTGCATTATTGCCTCTTAAAATCATTTTTTAACTATTCTAAATTTAAACATTGTTTAATGTGGTATGCGATCTATATCAGTATAGTTATCGTTACAATTGACAAAAAGCTTAAACTTTTTTGAAATAAATCGAAAAAAGGCATAAAAAATGTCTTAATATAAGAAATTTTAAATTAAAAAGTCTTCACCACATAAAGGAACAAAAATAATTCACCACATAAAGAACAGAAGAAAACATCTGCCATGTGCCTAGATAAAGAACTCGAAAACTGCAGACGATTATCAAATATAAATAAATGAAGAAAAAACAACACCGTTTATTTCGTCTTTGGAATACGCGGAGAACATTTGCAGAGAACAAAAATAGCCATTTTATGCGCGTATAGCCTCAGTGTGGATTTAAAAATCTTACCAAAAAATTCGTTGGAGTCATTCCATGCGTACTTTTGATGAAATATGTATCCGAGAAATGTACAATTGCTCTGGGCATGGTTAAAAATATTTATGCCAGTGTTATTGTACTTATTATCGGAACATTTATTAGATCTACAAACATCAAGGATTACATCAGAAAAGGAAAAACGAAATCATTGAAAAATAGGTATGAAGAAATATTTTCCCTGTTTGCTTATCTTTGAATTATAACTATTTTATTAAAATAAATAACTGTCTTTCGACAAATAAAATCAGATGATAAAAATCAATTATTTAAATTACTTCTTTTAAAAATAAGATTTGTTTACCTGTAGACTATCAATCGTTAAAATCGCATATTTTCTGAAATTTTAAAATTATGTGGAAAAATATTGTAACCACAGTTTATCATAATTAGCAAATATTTAAAGGTATTTAAATTACTGAATAAAAAACTTTCTTTTAAAATAAAATTGTTTGCAAATTTAATTTTTAAATTTTGCATTAAGTAATGACATGAAAATACTTTTATAAGGGAAAGTTGGTATTCTTTCCAGTTTTAAATTTGTAAATTTATAATATTGATATGAAGCATATACTTTTCTGCTTATTGTAAATATGAAAAATTATTACTATTTGTTATTTATACTTTTATTTATTTATTTTGGTATATATTCTTAAAATGATGCCTTTCTAGCATCCGAATAAATATTTGAAATTTAAACATCTAATAGCATTTGAAATAATTCTTTGATTTAAAAATTGTCTGTTTCAGCATGCTTATCATAATGTTTGCTATAAAGTTAACCAGTTTTCATAGTTTTACATGCTATAGTTTTCTCAATTCTATTTCTACTGATATCAAATGAAAATTAACGGATTTTGATTCATGGTTTTTCATTTACGATTTTTAGATTGAAGCAATTAAAAATCGTTTTTAATTCATTGAAAACATTCATAAACTACAAACAAAATAAACAAAAATAAAAATGTTAATTAAATTAATTTCATTACCCTGTTTATAGTTTAAAGAATGCAAAAAATACTGTATAATACAAGAGATTAGATTTTTATGTAAAATTTATTTTGATAATGCTTTGAACATTTAAGCAGCAATGTTTCTTATATAATTTTAAACCCTAAAAAAATCTATTACAAATATTGCACCTAATTTTCACGTAGATTGATAAAAGATAATTCTTTATCAAATTTAACACAATTATTATAATTGGTAAATAAATCACACAAATTGCCATTTTTCAACATAGTCCAAAAGCGTATAGGCCTGAATTTGAATCGGAGAGCTTTGTGAGAGCTTGCAATGTTCTGCCAATTGAGCTATCCAGGATAAATCTGGAAGACACAATTCAGCCAAAGAACTACAGATATATAATAAATAATACTAGACTGGCAGCTTACTCCAAAGGTCCCTAGTTCCTGTCCTGCCCTAGATGCTTTTTCACCTATTTGGTAAAATTACATTATAATTCTTTTTGAACGTTATTATTTAGAACTAGTAGTTATCTGTAGAGCTTCTTAGAGCTTCTGGTGATAAATTTGGATGCCAAATTGAACAAAAGATTGGGTATGTAATATGTGACTATAACATTGCTAACAAAGCGTAGAACCAACATAGTGAAAATTATCCAAGTCGGGGATCGAACCCGTAATCCTTGAAATAGCTCTCCAAGTGCTCTACCATTTAAGCTACGAGGAAGATGGCCAGCTTGTCAATTCTCATTCACATTTTGTTGGTAAGGCTGCAACTGCAGCACAAGATAATAACGTCTACATGAGCACACAAACTTGTGGCATAACATGAGACACAGATCAGCCCAGCATCAGTGAATACATATTTAATTATAATAATTTTTTTATTATTTATCAGCAGTGAAATTACGCTTGAAATAATTGAATATTTAATATGTGATTGCCACATTACTAACAAAGCGTAGAACAAAAATAGTGAAAAATGTCAAACCTGGGATCAACCTCTGGAATAGCGCTCCAAGTGCTCTCAGATCCAAGAGCACTTGTAGCCCTATTCGGAGCTTTCTCCCTTTTAATATTTACGATATTATCAGAACTATAATGGATCTGGCAATACACATCTAACCAGCCACATACATCCTTGATACAGGAAAGCAAAAAATCATGCGTCAAACATAGATTATAAAGCACTTTCCAATACATTCAAAATAATGCAACAAAACTGCACTTAAGAAAAATAAATAATATATTATGTCTAGGTCCACCATATGGAAATGTTTAACTCATTTTAAAATAGAATTCAGCTGTTCCTATTCACCATGGAAAAATTATCCGAATTTTTTAGCAGCCCTCTATATGATATAGAGATTTATATCTATTAATAACATGCATTTCAAAATTTAGTTCATTAAAGAGATACATATATTTGGGTGATTCTCAAAATAGGAGACTTTTCAAAATTTAAATCTTAAAAAAATTACTGTCAGCAAAATTTCTGAAAAAAAAATAGGTGTTGTTAATATAGTATTAGGTATACTTTACATGTAGTCAGCAGAGCTAAATATTTAAAAATTAACTTAAAAAAAATAATTAGTATTTTTTGAGCCATGCTAATGGCAAAACAAATTGCATGGAATAAATATAGTAAGAAATTTATTTTCTTCCTGTTTAAATATTTTTTTCTTTATTTATTAGCCTTCCTTTTCAGCAAATGGTTTCCATTTTTACATATATACATACAAGGAGAATAAAAACATTACCAAAGAGCAAACTTTGTTTACATGAGCAACATTCTGACACTAACAACGTAAGAAGCTGTCTTACTGATTTTCTGACAGATTTAATGCATATTTTAGGGATAATAAATGTAATACGTAAATTGATATGTAAAATTAAACTTTATAAAGGATACAATGTAAGCATTGGTTACATTTATGCACATAGAAGTCTTTAGCATGGACAGAAAAACCATGCTAATGACACTGATATTTGTCCATGCTAATGACAAATTTTAATTTAAATAAGATTATGAGCCATAATATAATCACAATGCAGTAGTCCTTTCTGGGGCTTTTTAAAACACAAAAGTTCTATGCAAATAAGTAAAATAAAAATTTTAACTATAAAATAAACATGAAAATTATTATCCATTCTAATGACATGCAATTGATGTACACCCCTAATATTCAACTTCTATTCTTAAAATACAATACATACTTCTATTTTCAGGCTGGGATAAAATGGATATTTGTTGCCATGGGGAAACTTCATATTTTCAAACTATTGTCATATGTGAAAATGAAATTTTGATTAATAACTAGCTGTTATAGTATGACCTTGTTTTGAAAATAGAATATGGAGGATAAACTTTAATTCTTTTTTTATATACTATAATTTTATTTTTAAAAAGAAATTTATTGGATAAATCCTTTCCTTGATTAATTAAAAGAAAGAATAACATTTATTTTATAAACATGATATTAACTATTGAAAAATGCTAGTATACACTAAGCACAGCTGCTGTGGACATCCATGCTAATGACATTTTGAACATTTATTCTGTTATTTTAAGGTGTTTTTAACTAAAAAGTGAGTAATTCTTGAGTGCAAAATATGAATACTCTCTATGAATACTCTACTAAAATACTCTCAAAACGATTTTCCACATGTACTATAATTTAATAAAATTCTTTTGAGTGTCCCTGTAAATGAAATATTAATCATACATACTTAATATGCAATACGAAACATGCTTTCGTGACCTTAAATAAGCTTTATCAATTGCGTGAAAATTATAGGAGTTAGAGCATCGACAGACGGACTGGCAAACCGAATGCATAAGCACTTTTCAACATTTTTGGAGAGTGCTAAAAAAGAACAGCAAAATATCACATTATAGGGAAACTAGAGTAGATGCGGTGCTGTGTAATATATACAATTAATGATCAATTTTTTTTCTTTTAAATTGGATATTAAGATATATTATTGGTTTAAATGTATAATGTTCAAATTTATTGCTTTAAATGTGTAATTTCATAAATATTTATGTAATTTTTGCAACCTGTTATTAAACTTATTTTTTAATAATAATAAAAATGTTTTTAAGTATTATTTTACTACTTGTAAATTCTGACGTAAAGTGAATTTATCCAAATGACACCTTTTAAAAGTTTTTATTCGTGTTTTTTTGTGATTTTTATTAGGGAGATAATTAAAAATTACTTTTTAATACATTGAAGACTTTTTTTATGCGTATTACGTTCAAAAACTATTGATAGCAAAAACAAAAGCCAAAAAAAAAAAAAAAAATTTAATGTGTAATTTGATATTCGTAGAAATAGTACAATACACGAGTAGACAGATAAAGTCAAAAGTTTCAAAATATCAAATTACAGAAACAGAAAGATTTGCTAGTTTCCATTTTTTATTTTATTTTAATAGTATGAAAAATTATTGTACATTTTAGAATCGAAATAGTTTGAATTTTTTTAGATGCATTGCATTATAATCGTATATTTCATTCATAGTAATTAGTATCATACAATTAATGTAGATAAAATATAATTACTTAATATCGGTTTTACTTTTTATCTTTTAATATTTTTTATAGTTGTTGTGTAATAAATGATAACTAGTGACTTAAGGTTCAAAATGCACATTAAATTGCTAAATTAATTTCATTTTTGTCAATAGTAAATTAATAATCTTTAAATTCAAGCAATTAATAATCTTTATTATTTAAATAATACAAAAAGTATTATGTATAATTCAGTGTATTATATTTTTATATAAATTTTACTTTGATAATACTTTGCACATTTAAGCAGAAATATTTCTTTAGTAATTTTAACTCTTAAAAAATACTGTTACAAATATTGCTCTTAAAATTTACGTAGTTTGATTTAATATATATATATTACTTTTAACACAGTTATTATAATTGGTAAGTAAATCACACGCCTTGCGAATTTTTCCAGCAGAATTAAAAAGAGTATAGGTGTGGGTTCGAACCGGGAGACTTTTGTGAGAGTTGCCGATGCTCTACCAGTTGAGCTACTATCCTGGATAAATCTGGCAGACACAAATCAGCCAAAGAACTAGAGTTACATACTAACAAGGAAGGTCTCCATTGGGGGCATACTCAGAATTTTTTGAAAAAAATACGAATTAAGCTACTCATGTAAGTAATAAAGGATCAGTGAAAATTAGCGGCGGAATTACATTATTAGATACGTAAAAAAATAAAATAGTTTGGAATAATTGGCGTGAAATGCTGAAAGCGACGCGGGATTTGGCGAGCAGTGCATTTCCTCGCCAAAAGCAGACGATTTTAACGAATCTGAAAATTGATTTTAATTGACTTCACTGTTAAAAATCTGCAGCATTTACTGCAACGTCACTCCACTACTTTTATAGAATGTCTCTCTTCTGACCAATGAGAATGCTCCATAGCACGGTGAATTGACCGAGTAATACACTGTTAAAATTCTGTTGCATTTTGTTGTAACGCACTCCACCGCTTGTATATAATATCTCTATTCTAACCAATGAGAAAGCTCCATTTTACGGCCAAGTAACCGTTTTCTATACAAGCAAGGGAGTGCGTTGCAACAAAATGCAGCAGATTTTTAACAGTGTATTTTTCAATTTGGAACAATTTTAATCAATTTAAATTGTGTTTTAAATGATAAAATATATTAATTTCATTTTGTTATAAGTACATATAAACGTATATGACAAAATTACACTTAAAGTAAAGTAAAAATGCAAAGCTAAAATTACTTAAACTAAACTTATTTAAATAAATTGAACATAGAAAGTTTTTTCTTTAAAAAGTATTCGAAGCATATAAGCGTATTTTTCAAAATTTTGTTTTCCGCCAACCGGAGATAAATCGCCAAATAAACGAAATTTTTATTATTTTTTTACGGACGTTATAAAGAGGTTCCGCCTAAATTTTTTTTATAAATATATATAACTATATGAGAAGAACATTCTGTAATTTTTTCAGATTTTTCTGAGTATGCCCGTATGGAGACCTTCCTTGTAAGTATAGCTAACTAATACCAGACTGACAACATGAATTAAAGATCTGTGATTCGAATCCTGCCCTGGACGCTTTTTCACCCATTTGGTAAAATTACATTAAAGAAAAATTTTTCTTGAACGTTATTGGTTAGAAGTAGTAACTATCTGTAGTGCTTTACATGTGTGCTGATAACTTTGGAAGTTAAAGTGAGCAAAAGTTTTCAAAGAGAATACAAAAATACATTTAACACATACAAAAAATTGTAATAATTTATTAAAAAAGAAATAAATTGTGTAGTTTTATTTTACATGGCAACAAGTGAAAAGAAAAAAATAGTATTTCGTTCGTTATAAATACAATTAAATTTATGCCATTTTAAGAATATGGAGAAAAAATGTACATGTATTTCTAAAAGAGAAAGTTATGAATTTATTAAACACAACACAAGTTGTTACAATTGTAAGGTTGTGTGAAGAAATTTTAATTTTTAACTTAATTTAGAAGACAGTCTCTACGCTGACTATATTCAAATTATACATCCCTGTTCCTAAATTACAATTCGGATTACAAAACATTTCTAACATAAAGGTAATAGATTATAATTTGAGCCGACCCTGTTTCTTGTAAATTAAGTGTATAATGATTTGCGGTCTTGCTTTAAGTCTATAAATCTGGTAGAAAGAAAAGACATGTCAAGCATATGAGTTTGGATTTAATGCAATTGTATTTTGCGATCATAAAAGCATTTTTTTTTCAATTCACACATCAAAGCATAATATAAAGCTATGTACACAAAACTTTGTGTATTTTAAATATTACACAAAAATACGTGATTTGCATGTTGCGCATACATATGTGTAAAAACAGAATATTACATACAAATCTGTGTATTCTGTATATAACACAAACATATGTGTAATTTGCATATGACACAGCATTATGTGTATTTTCTTATTACACAAAAACATATGCAAAAACAGAATATTACACAGATATATGAGTAAAAATAGTACTCAGAAATACGTGTATTTTAGTGCAATTCACCCATTAAAGTGTGTATTTTAAGAGTTATCAGATAACTTTTACACATTTGGACTTATCATCAAATTACACATTAAAATGTGTATTCTGAAATTTACACATTTGGCGCAATTTACACACAAATTTACACATGTAGACATGTCGTTTTTGTATCATCGATTTACACATTTTTGTGTGTAAATTTACATATTTTTTTTTTAGAGTCTAGATAGTTTGATGAAATTGGCGTTTTTACTCATCAAGTTATTGGTGAAATTTGCGATTTTACTTCGCGTGCAACTGACGAATTTCGCGAATTTATCCACGTCCATTTCATGAACTTCACATCGAAATTCACAATTTTTTGCAGCCGATGGAGGAAACTAGAAATTGTTTTCGTGACCAACTGATGAATTGGTTTCGTGGAATTCAGCTAATTTGTGTAAAAATCACATCCCATCTAGAGACTGCCTAGAATATCACCAAATAATCTCCGAATTGAAAGTTTAATGAGCGGTAAATAAGATGTTTTCTTCTTAAAACAAAAAAAGCTTCTTAAAAAGCTTTTCTTCACCATGTCAACGACAGAGACTTCATTCGTGGCGCACATCAGCGCTTTTCTCCCTTGTTTTACTGTTTCAGGTATATCATAGATTTAATAATAATAATAATAAGAAAAATAATAAAGATAATAAATAAGTAATAAATAAGTAAAGCAGAAATCCATAGATCCATGAAAATGTGGCAATCCTGACAGTAGAAAAAATAGCATTAATTATAACGTAATTATGGATATGAATCCTCGTAAATCATGGCTTTGCTAAAAAATGAAAAATAAATAGTAAAAGTGGCATGCCTGCAAATTGTATACATAAGGGTGTCTCAAAAATATTAAAACAACTTTAATTTTTTACATGTTAGTGATACGTAGACAATGTTAACTTAAAAATGTTCAAAATGATGTGAGAGTAACGAATATGTGTCATGTCGGAGAAATAGTCCAGCCATTAATTTTCACAATTTTTCACACCATACAAATTTTATAATTTTAATAAATGTTGTATCATTCCTCGATTCTATAAGTTAAATTTCTTAAAAATTATTCCTTATCTTACAAGTAAAACAGTAAAAATTGCATTCTTCCTCGACTGAAATTAGCCGAGTTATAATGCTTTGAATTTTACGAAACTTTGGAACTCTTCTGAACTCTCTAATTAAACACACCAGACCATTGCCAGAATTAACGTATTTGTTTCAAATATTTATGATCAGCTTCGAATTGCAGTTAAAAACGAAGACAAAATTGTGGTATCTGTTCAAGATGTGGCAGCGCGGAAAAATTTTGGGTTCCATTGGTAAATTCTAGACTTTTGTAAACTTCCATTTTCATTGATGGTTATTGATTTCCTGAAATCCATTTCATTTCAATGTCTTCAAAACTATCCTGTGTCCAATAACATTTTCCTCTCGTCCGAGAAACTAAAATATTAAGAGTTTCATAAATCAAATATAAAATTTATTTCAACTAAAAAAGAAACCGATTCCGCATATAAATAGTTTTTTGTATCAGTTTCGTTTATTTTATTTTATTTTTTTCACCGCAAACCGCTTCTATTCAAAGAATATAGTCTAGATCTAAATGTGCCCAAACGGGTCAAAGTAAACAAGTAATTGCATTCGTTGATTTAATTTTTAAACAGATATCACATCTTCTGAGATTGAAAAAAAAAAATCAACATAAGGGTTGTTTCGCAAGTTACCAAAAAAAAAAAAAAAAAAAAAAAAAAAAAAAAAAAAAAAAAAAATTGCAGAAATTTTCCACAGAAATTATCTTTTTATACCCAACGAAGAGTTGCGATCCATTAAACTGTACAAAATATTCAGCCCTGTCGGTTGTCATCCTCGAGTCAGTCGAGATAACGGCTTTCGGACCCCTTCCAAAAGAAGGATACGAGAGCCACCTTAAAAATTTCCGGCACACTGTGCCCCTGGCTATTCCGGGAACACCTAATTTTAATTCCATATTTGCGAAAGGCACCAATAATATTTTAATAAAATTTTGTTTTTGCAATGAGAGCTTACATTAAGAAGTTCTTAATTTCTAAAAAAACCATTTGTAAATTCCAGTGACAGTCGATAATTTCCCATTTTACTAACAGAATTTGTCCGTGCCGCAAAGTGTTAAAGTGTATCGTTATGGGGATTCTAAATCTTTTTTGCATTTTTTCACTTCGTGGCAACTTATTTACTTATTTATTTCGCTATTATTCTGATTAATGTCATCCAGTCCTTGCGTTTGGCACCGGTATTAATTTACCTTCTTTATATTTACATTGTATTATAATTTATAAGCTTTTTAAATCTTTGTTTTTATTACCTTGCATTAAGTTTATGCATATATTTATAAAAATTGTATTACTTTTACATGTTTTCCCTTCCTCCGAATGTTTGCTCTACACAACAATTGCCACTGCACGAACTTTGTTGCAAAGTTCACCATCTGTTGAATCCATCTATTCACTATTTTATCGACTCATAAGCATCAAAGTGAAGTTAACACAGACATTTACGGACCTGCGTAAGTTTTCAAGTTTTCTGCATTGGTCATTGGCAAGAGTGGCGCCAACTTATACACTCTAAAAAATAAATGTCTAAATTGGCTGATTTTACCCATGGATATGTGTAAATTTCTAAAATTACACACCTGTAGTAAAATTTACACATTTTTTCTCTGAAATTTACCTATTTTTATGTGTATTTATCTTATGAAAGTAAGTGTGTAATTTGTTATCACTTAAAAAACTCAGACAAGTGTGTAAATGTTGAAAAATGCCATTATTTACACGAATTTGTGAGTTATTCTAAATTTAACATAATTATATATACACAGATAAGTGTGTAATTTTTTAAAAATGCATACTTGTCATAAAATTTACACATTTTCAACAAAAATTTACCTATTTTTATGTGCATCTAACTTGTGAAATCGAATGTGCAATTTGTTATCTCTTTATAAACTCAAACAAATGTGTAAATGTTGAAAAATGACTGGAACTACGCGTTTTACCTATAATTACAAGTAGAGAACGTTCTAAAATTCGGTTTTGTTTTCATTTTCGGCCCAAAATTGAAGTTTCGCCTAAAATCCGGTTTCATTTTCGTTTTCGGCCCAAAATTTGAGTTTCGCCGAGAATTCGTTATCGGCGAAAATGCTGTTAAAAATTCGGCCGAAACTGTCTGAATTCCAGAAATCTTCTTTCTTCCATTGGAAATTTTTTACTTGACCTGTTTATTTGAGCTGTTTCCGCTCAGATGAGAAAACACTTTATTTAATGCTATGAATGAACTTTATTGTTTACAATTATCGACCATGGCTGATTCATGACATGAAGTCAAATTAAACAAACATGCTCGCACTTAAGACGCTTTTCACCTGCTTATTAAAAGGTGCAAGCTTAACAGTAACCGCAGGTGTTTCGAATGCTATTTTTCAAAAGTTCTAAGATCCTATGTGGTTCATGAATTAATTACAAATACTTACATTATCTACTTTATTAATTTACAGGGCCACACAAAAATATTCTATTGCATAATATTAAAGGGGGAAATACTGTTTGGGGCGCGTTTAAATACTATTAAACTATTTCACATTTTATGAAATTGATATACGTTGTTGATGTTTATTACAAGTTATTTCCTGAATAATAGAAAGCAGATAGTATTTACAGGGACACACGGAAGATTTCGGCCACTATATTGTATCCGAAATACTATATACAGTACACCAAAATCTGAATATTTTTAATAGCACGAACGCATCTCATTTGCTACGCTTGACGTGCAATTTCCAGCTTGTTATAAAATAATTATTGACATGCAGAATCATATTTTTAACACACAAATAGACATACATATATAAGCACCTGTATGTATAAAGTTCAAATAAAATCAAAATGTAATCTCCCCACCTTCCCCAACACTCTCCCTTCCAAATCCCAAAGAAGGTTTGAAAATTTCATCTTCCGTGCCCGATTCGCTCTCTGTACCTCTAAGAAAAAAAATATTTTGATGTAAATAAAATGTAATTAATTCATGCACAAAACAGAATGATTTTCTATTATATGAATTTCATATAATTAAACAAGTCGGATGTGGCAATTTCAAAATTTTCTTGTGTTTCATGCATGTTAATACTTAAAATTCTCTACCACAGTGCCAAAATTAAATAACAATCTATGATCCTTTTGAGGATTCGAAAGGCATGCAATTCCGTGCATTAGTTCTTAAACTAGGACTATTGTGAATATCAGAAAAATTGCACCATAAAAGCGCCACTTTTTGAACAATTTATACCAAAACATAAACAGCAATAATCAAGCTATAACTGAATCTGAAGTTTGATGAAATAATTCATGTAATAGTTTTTGAGATAGAGCTATTGCAGGGATAGGGAAAAAATCAGTATAGCAGCGTCACCTGTTGAGCGATTGACACCAAAATTTAAAAAGAACTAGTTCATATCATGATTTATTGAATCTGAAGTTTGATCAAAATCCATGCATTAATTCTTGCTATTGTGGATATCGTGAAAAATGCAGCGTACAGCTCATATTCAAAATATTAGAATAATTACCTTTTTTTTAGAAATTGAAAATATCGTTTGGTAATTTAATGTCTTTTAATGAAAATATGCAAACGATATTTTTATTAAGAACTTATTGTTGATTAAACTGACTTGTTATCTTAAATTTAATATCATTTTTGAAAAGATTAATTGCAAAAAAAATTATTTTGAAAAGTCAAAATATTAGAATATTTATTCATGTGGTTCAAAATATCAGAATATTTCACATTAATTCTCCTTTAATTATTACCAATTCTTAACTGGTGGCATCATTGATTAAATTCAGACTATTTTATTTAAAATCAGTATTCTTTTTTGCAGTTTGTTTCTTTTTCGTCTTAAAATGGGCCGTGTGAGTGATATTCCTGAATCTACTAAACTTCGTATGGTTGATTTGTATCGGCACGGTAAAAATCAATGTTTTATAGCGAATTATTTACATTGTTCGCAATCGAGCGTTAGTAAAATACTAACACAATATTCAAAAATTGGAAAATTTCAAAATAATCGCCGAAATGGTGGCCGAAAACCAAAAACATCTGCTAGAGATGACAGGAAACGGAAGCGTATAGTTAAGAAAAACCGTTTTAAAAGTGTGCGATTCTTGCACCGAAAATGGAAAGAAGAAGGAGTTGAAGTTTCTACATCGACAACATTAAGACGTCTCCTTTTTAGTTAAAAGTTAATGATTTCTTGAAGTCGGTTAGTAAAAATTACAATCCAGAAAAAATCATTGTAAATTATACACATATGTCAGGAGTGGGGTTCGAACCCACGCTCTCTTTCAAGAACCGGAAATCAAATCTGCTGTCTTACACCGCTCGGCCACCCTGACCACCCTCCATGCAGCAAGCTTATTCATCGTCCATGTTACTTTTAGTTTGCGAGAAATCACTAACTTTATTATTTTTTGTTTCACTACTAAAAAATTACTGAGACAATTTCAATGAAATGGAAGTGGTACCAATTCATTCATTTAAACAAAAACCAAATTGATCGGTTGGATAGATTCGGAGTAATCAGTGAACATACATAAAAATATATATGTGACATTTTAAAGTTAGGGAGCAGAAACATCATCGCCAGGTTTTCCTTTCTCCGCACAGAAGTCATGGCCAGCGAGAAAAATAAATAAATAAATAAATAAATAAATGTAGAAGCACCAAATAATCACTCCTTGGCTGTTGTAAGTTCAATTTATTAAACTGTAGCTATAATAGAGGGAAAAGCTCCTTTTGGAGACGATCTTTTACCGAAACATAAAAAAAAAATATATATTCCATCATTTACTACATCCAGCCGTACTCATGGAAGAGAGAACCAAGAATCCTTCTTCTTACCACCTCTCGAGGCTTCCTCCCTTTTTAAATCTAAAAAGAAAATTCTAGAACATTCTTTAGTCTCAAACCATCATTCTTTTATGTAAACATAACTCATACCCAGAGTCGAGATTAATATTTGACAGATAACCATTTTATTTTAAAAAATTTATTATTTAACCAATTTATAATCGACTCAGAATTTTAAATATCTTAGGCAGACGATTTTTATAGCCGATTAATTTTAAGAGAAAGAGAAAAGAAATGAATTTTTTGATATGCACAATATCAAATGTTGACTGAGGGAAAATAAGTAAATAAATAAACTAAAATAATGATATTTTTTGGTTTTGGAATAAATTTAATAAGACTTTCTTAAAAAGGGTTGATAAAAACATAGAAAAATGAGTTTTATTTGCAATATTAAGAAATAAAGTTTAATTAAGAATATTTTTAATTTAGAGCCATCTTTTTAAATTTACGCATACTGGAATAAATTTTTTTAAGGCGAATTAAGATTATCGTTCCATATAAGATTATAAGATGATTATCGTTTCCATAAAGATTAATAGATTAGATCTAGAAACAAGATTTTAATTTAATAAGTTGAAGTAAGTACGGAATATTATTAAAAGGAAATTAATATAGTATAAAGGTTAGTTTTGGCGGAAAAAAATTAAAATTTGTAATATTATCCCCCCTCCCAAAAAATTTCTATGAAATTGATAGTTAAATAAAACTACAAGTTCAGACAACAGAAATCTTATAATTTAGAAAAGTTAAATTTTGGAATAAAACTGTCAAACTCAGGAAGCCAAGAGATGGAAGAAAAGAAAATTAACGCAATATAAAAAATATTTGCGATTAAAAAAATAGTTAAGAGAAAATTAAATTGAATTAAATTTAGATAGGAGCATTTCCCTGAAAGAAATACAATAATGTTACAATATCACTTACTATTTGTAAGTGCATAGGAGATAATACATACAATAAAAGTAAATAAGTTATAAATATTAATAAGCAAGAAATTTTAAAAATATAATAAAAACAACAAGAAATCTTCTTCATGGGAGTTTATAGAATTTCACTGACTTAATCAGTAGTTTATTTTAAATAAAGTCCATCAGTGAAAAAAGTCTTTCAAGAATATATAAAAGAGTCTTTTTTAATGTCCAGTGAATACAATCTCTTTAATTAAAGATCCTCAAATCTTGTTTAATCTTTAATTTTAATCTTATGTTTTTTGTTGGATTCCAACATTTTTTAATAATATGTCAAATTTCTAATAAAAATTTTATCACTTCAAAAATTAATAATAAATAATATAGAAAAATTTAAATAATAATAATAACAATAATAATAAGTAGCATAATAAGACTCCATATCCTAATATTTCTCAATAAGAGTATAATTAATACTAAACTTCATTATAGAAATAATAATAATAATAGTAAAACAAGAGTATAATCAAAAGAAAATATCTCAGTTTGTTTATTATTGATAGGGAAAATATTGGTTGAGGATAAAAATAATTACATAGCAACTAAATAATTTTCTTATCTTCTAATAGCATAAGAAAGTATTTTTTGCTAGCCGAAAGTATACATAAGAAAAATAATAATTCCAAAATCCAAATAAAATTAAATCTAACTATTTAGAAAATGGACTCTCAACCAGTATTTCCTTACAATAATTCCTCTCTGATACTCTTTTACAAAATTGTCAAATTTGGTTATAAGTTTTCAAATGCCAAATGTAGAATAATGTTTAACTACACATGGTTTATAAACTTTAATAATAAAAACAAATAGGAATAAAAGTTGTCATTCTTAATAGAGAAATGGAAATAAAAATAGTTTGCTTTTTTGAAAAACTTTTAATATCTGTAGTTTTCACAATCACTGAAAATCACATATTATGTTATAGGTTTGAGTAGAATCATCAGATTTTATAACTGTTATCACATAAATATCTGCTGAATAAATAGAATAATACTAATGTCAAATAAATGAGTAAATATAGTTAGAACTTAAATACACTTAAAATTAATTTATCAACATCAATTTGAAAGCTTTTACAATCAAAGTGTACACCTTATGCTTGCATAAGGAGCCCAATTTAACCCCGAAACAAGTAATATTCTTGTTGGCCACCAAGAACATACCTGCTAATGTTGAAAATTATGGGGATAAAATATTTAAAGAATAAGAATTAAAATTTAATCTACTGTCTTGACTTTAGTTTGATCTAGTGATTGTGATTGTATCTGAGGTTTTATTTGTTTTTGGGGTTGCTCATGAAACAGTTTAAAATCTTCAGGTGGAAAATAGGGTCTTAATTTAGAAACATGCACAATAATGGAATTCTGTCCTGTTTCATAATTAAATTTATCTATTCCATAAGTTACACCAGAAAGTTTATTTATAATTTTATATGGCCCAGAGAAAAAATAGGCTCTAATTTTCGAGTGTTAGGGTATTTAAATTATTCATAAATTACAGAGTCTTGTATTTTTAATGGGGATTCGAAAAAATTTCGATCATAGAGTCTTTTACTTTTAAGGTGAAATTCACGAGTTCGCGCTTTCGCAATCTTGAGGGCTTTGTCTGCTGGAGATGTTTACATTCTGATTGCCTCACACAGAATTATTACCCTCTCTTTTAAAAATCTGAATCAAAATTATCGTGAAAATTATAACTATATTTAGCTGCTAACTTTAACCAGAAATTTTATCTAATAAAAATAGAAATTGTAAATATCATAGTTATACCCTAAATTGGGATCAACTTTTAGTTCTATTATTTCATAGATCATAAACAGATTCAAAAATTTTAATATTTTAACTATAGGTAATTTCTTACTTAAAATCACAAAATTTACTGAAAAAATTAATCATATTTATCAGTCAAAACTCTAAACAGCTTTGTAGTTCCATCTTTCTTACTGAATTTAAATAAATTATAAGAATCCGGGAACCAAAACTCACTGTCATCAGAAATTCTAACAAATAAAGGAAAAAACGTAAATGTTAACTTAGATTTCTAGCTCAAATGTCTAGTAATAGGAACATCATCATAAAAATATTGCATTAGTTCTTGATAACAAACAAATATCAATAAATTAGAAAACGTACTTTTTTAAAATAACTTGAGCTTCTAAGTTCTTTTATATTTCATTATTATTACAAACGCATCTTTAAACGTGCATAAAAATATCATTAAAATCTTTAATATGCAACAGTAATTGTCTTAAGATCACCATACTCCTCAATTAAATCTTTAAGAACAAAAATATTTCAATCTCCTACACATAATAATGATAATAATAACACTCAGAAATAGGTAAGTAAATAAGATTCACAGAGAAATAATCAAATAAATAAACCTGACAAACAGAGAATAATTAATTTAAATGAATACATAAAAAGTATACAAATAGTAATAATCAAAACACTGGAAAAAAATTCTCACCGAAATCCTATTGGGCTCAACTACCTCGAAAAATATTTGTCTATTCACCAATTTACAAGAAATGGTCTTGTAATTATTATTTTTTTTCTTCTTTTTCATCATCACGAGGACTACTTTTTCTCGACTATGAAAGAATAGATCTCAATCGTCATGGAATACACAAGCAAACTCAAAGCAAGTACTTATTCATTCAAATCATACAGACCCAAAACACTTTACAGGAACAACTCCCCTGTTTTCATCACTCCAGAAATCAAGAGAATATGGCAGTTCTTATTTAAGAACACATCTAATAATGACGGGCAAATTATTCAGCGATCCACAGTTTTTATTATCACTTCATTCCATAGCAAGTTTCTTTAAAAATCGAAAAAGACAACACAGGCATTAGCGATCCTGTCGGACTCTTGAATTGATTGTGACATTTTAAAGTTAGGGGGACAGAAACATCATCGCCAGGTTCCCCTTTCTACGCACAGAAGTCATGGCCAGCGAGAAAAAAACGAAATAAATAAATGTAGAAGATCCAAATAATCTCTCCTTGGCTGTTGCAAGTTCATTTTATTAAACTGTAGCTATAATAGAGAGAAAAGCTCCTTTTGCAGACGATCTTTTACCGAAACATCCCAAAAAATATTCCATTATTTACTACATTACTCATGGAAGAGAGAACCAAGAATCCTTCTTCTTACTACCTCTCGAGGCTTCCTCCCTCTTTAAATCTAAAAAGAAAATTCTAGAACATTCTTTAGTCTCAAACCATCATTCTTTTATGTAAACATAACTCATAGACCAGAGACCATAGACAACCCAGAGTCGAGATTAATATTTGGCAGACAACAATTTTATTTTTAAAAAAAATATATTATTTAACCAATTTATAATCGACTCAGAATTTTAAATATCTAAGGCAGACGATTTTTATAGACGATTAATTTTAAGAGAAAAAGAAAAGAAATGAATTTATTGATATGCACAATATCAAATATTGACTGAGGGAAAATAAATAAATAGATAACTAAAATAATGATATTTTTTGAAAGGTATGGTTTTGGAATAAATTTATTAAGACTTTCTTAAAAAGGGTTGATAAAAACATTGAAAAATGAGCTTTATTTGGAATATTAAGAAATAAAGTTTAATTAAGAATATTTTTAATTTAGAACCATCTTTTTAAATTTACGCATACTGAAATAAATGTTTTTAAGGCGAATTAAGAATTTATATCGTTTCCATAAAGATTAATAGATTAGATTTAGAAACAAGATTTTAATTTAATAAGTTGAAGTAAGTACGGAATATTATTATAAGGAAATTAATATAGTATAAATGTTAGTTTTGGCGAAAAAGAATTTTAATTTGTAATATACATATACGCGTTGTATTGATAAACGCCTTTTCCTTTTTTGAAGTCGGTTAATAAAACTTATAATACGGTAGAAAGTATTGTAAATTATACACGTATGTAAGGAGAGGGGGTCAACCCACGCTTTCTTTTAAGAACCAGAAGTTAAATCTGGCGACTTTCACCGCTCGGCCATCTTATCTGCTCTCGATTCGGCCAGATTATTTAAGTTTCATGTTACTTTTAATTTGCGAGAAATCATTAATTTTATTAGTTTTTGCCTAATTACTAAAAAAGTTCAAAACCAATTTCGATGAAATGGAATTGGTACCAATAAGAGAGTAACCACTTTTATTTAACATAAAAACCAAATTAATCGGTTGGATAGTTTCGGAGTAATTGGTGAACATGCATAAAAAAATGCATACGCGTCGAATTGATAACCTTCTCCTCCTTTTTTTTGAAGTCGGTTAAAAATTACAATACGGAAGAGATTACTGTGCACACGTATGTCAGGATTGTGGTTCGAACCCGCGGTTTCTTTCGAGAACCAGAGTTTAAATGAGGCGCCTTAAACCACTCGGTCATACTGACTGCATTCCGTTTGTTGAACTTATTCAACGTCCATGTTACTTTTAATTTGCGAGAAATCGCTCATTTTATTAGTTTTTACCTAATTACTAAAAAAGCACCTAACCAATTTCGATGAAATGGAAGTGGCACCAATTCGAGAGTAACCTCTTTCATTTACCAAAAATACTAATTTAATCGGTTGGATAGTTTCCGTATAATCGGTAGACATACATAAAAAAATATATATACATACGCGTCGAATTGATGATAACCTTCTCTCCTTCTTTTAAGTGGGTTTAAAAAATTATATAATACGGAAAAAATACTGTATATTATACACGCATGACAGAAATGGGGTTCGAACTCATGCTCTTTTTCGAGAACCAGAGCTTAAATCAGGCGCCTCAGACCACTCGGCTATTCTGAATGCAAATTATTCGGCGAATTTATTGAACTTCATGTTACTTTTTGCAAGTCTATTATTTTAGTACTCTTTCATTGATAAAGTATTGTGTTGATAAAAGATCTCTGATACTTTGTGCTAACGGTTAAATACAAAATATTCTTAATAGCATAATTAATATTCATTTTGTAAAATATATATGTAAAAAATTTAATAGTGGGATTCGAACCCACTCTCTCTTTCTAGAACTAGAGCCATCCTGACTGCACTCCATTTGGCGAACATATTCAATGTGCATGTCACTATTAATTTGCGAAGAATCACTAATTTTTACCTATTTACAAAAAAAAAAAAAAAAAAAAAAAAAAAAATACTGAACCAATTTCGGTGAAACGGAAGTGGTACCAATTCGAGAGCAAGCTCTCTCATTTTAACACCGAAACCAAATTAATCGGTTGGATAGTTTCGGAGTAATCGGTGAACATACATAAAAAAAATTCATACACGTCGAATTGACAACCTTCTCTCCTTTTTTGAAGTTGGTTAATAATACGGCAAAAATTATTGCAAATTATACACATATGTCAGGAGTGGGGTTCGAACACACGATCTCTTTGGTGAACCAGAGCTTAAACCTGGTGCCTTAGACCGCTCGGCCATTCCATCTGCACTCCATTCAGCGAACTTATTCAATACTTTTAATTAGCGAAAAATCACTAATTTTATTAGTTTTTGCCTAATTACTAAAAAAGTAGTGAACCAATTTTGATGAAACGGAAGTGGTATCAATTCTAGAGCAAGATCTTTCATTTAACACCAAAACCAAATTAATCGGTTGGATAGTTTCGGAGTAATCGGCGAATATACATACGCGTTGAATTGATAACCTCCTATCCTTTTTGGAAGTCGGTTAAAAGATACCAGGCTCGATCTTGGATCTTAGATTACTAAATAGGAAATGCAAAGTAGTTAATTATGATGATCATCATTTTTTGTATGATTTTAGATGAATTTAAATTAAGAATGGCCGCAAGGTGCAAAATTTTAAGGTATACACAATAAAATTTCTTAAAATTTTTATACAATACTTAAAGTCCACCATAAAAGTTTATTTTACTTTTTCTAACATAAAGGATAATCATAGATAAAATTATACGCATGCACATCACATATAGAAAAATGAACTCAAATTTACATATATGAAAGTGCATATCTATGTTCTCATAGATTTATGCTACCCCATATTTAGCTCACATCTGGGATTAATTGGCTCGAATGTTTGCTTAAAGCAGTTTGAATATCTTCTCATTGAACTGGATTGTATGCAGCTCACGTGTTGGTTGGCAAAAATACTAATGACCGAATAAAATCGTACGAAGGAGGGGGGTTGGGGAGACGTGAGAACCATCCGAAAGATGGCGCTCATCTGGTTCATTTCTCATAGCAGCGGGCGTGAGAAGGCAGCATTAAGTTGATGAGGCGAAATTTAAAAAGAAAAAAAGAAAGATGGGGGTGGTCGCTTACAAAATGACGACTACCGAACGGATCCGGTCACGTTCGCTCCCCACTCTTAGGTAAAACATTTGCCTTGTTTTAGGCGTTGGCCGCGCCCATACAAAGAATTCAGTGGCATGGAAAACAACCAAATAGAGACACAGAAATAAGTTAATAAAAAACAAAATAATATAGAATTCCGATTTTAGCCACTTAACTCCTATCATTATTGTACGTGTAGGATGCGTAACAAAGTCCGTGTAGTGCAATGGTTCCCAACCTGTGAAGCGCGAGTAGAAAATATCAGTTTGGAATTTCACGATTGTTTTAAAAAAATCTTGGTATCTTGCATAGCAAAACTTTGTTAATTTCTTCGGACAGCTGAATGATATAATCTTTATAGAGAACTATTTTAATTTCTTTGTGAAAATATTTCTTAAAAATGTAAACAATTACATAAAACAACTATTCGTTGGGGGCCACCGTAATACTTACCCATGATGAATATGCATAATATATGAAAATAAAACATGTGAAAACTACTTATACAATGCACTGCAACACAAAACAAAATTTAAACGTATATTTAAATATTGTTAATATGTGCAGAAATGCTCTATTAATCAATTGCTGATAAACCAATTTCGACAAATTATGTAAAACGCCAAAATACTCAAGTAAGTACCAAACTACGTAAAAGAAACATCCTTATAACTCCAAAAATAATAATCATATTTACTAACAGTTTACTGCGTCTGTTTAAGCATCTCATTTCCAATTAAAATATATCTCTGAATTGAAATTTGAATGAAATACAGGGTCATGCAAAATCGAAGAACGTGGTAAACAGGATTAGAAATATCCCGGCAACTAATAATCCGATCGACTTCGTTTTTTATGCAAAATTTGTGTTATTTTATTGCCTTTTACGTCCACTCCTTAAAATAAAAAAATTCGAAAATTTTTATGTACCTTTCATCAGAACAAATTTTTCGAGAGTCCGAAAAAAATAGTTCCGGATAATCGAGGTTACTGATATTAAATAGGCTTTGCCCCATTCTTACATACTAAGTAAATACAAAATTTCAAGTCTCTATCTCAATTTGTACGTGAGGTAGAGTGTTTACAGACAGACGGACGGACGGACGGCAATACGGACGGCAATTTTTTTTTTCCTAAAAATATGTTTTTCGGAATCTCCGCTATCTGAAACGTGTAAATCCGTCTAAAAAATTTCTATTTTCAAAACGATTGCAAGACTTACCCTATTTCACGTATAATGGGTAAGTTAAAAAGGGATATTTTGTTTGTATTAAGACATTTTTATGATGAATATATACTGATAGAGGTTATCTACATATTGTAGGAAATTTTTCTGTAGAAAATTTCTTACGCCTTGCATTCAGTATTCTTTCAAATTTTAATTGCTTAAAAGGCGTAAAGCCAACAGAATGAAAATTGAATGCAAGGCGTGAAATTTTTTCTACAGAAAAATTTCCAATAATATGCAGATTTAAGTAATCGATAGTGGTTTTTCATTGATTTCGTGTTTTCCCCAGAACTAGTGGCTCACGGAAAAATACTCCATTTGCGCTGCAGTTCTAGCCTTGTCAGCATATATAGTGAAAGTGACAAGCTGGGTATTGTTCCAAGAGGTTCAGTTGGTAGAACGTCGGTGCGTTATATAGAGGGTCAGGTTCGAGTCCTGGCTTGGACACTTTTTCACTATATTGGGTATACGCCTTTTGAGCAATTAAAATTTGAAAGAATATTGTTAGAGGTTAATAAATTATACCGGTGACTTTTGAAGATATGATGGTAGCGGCAAAAAATGAGACATGAATAATGTTCTACCCAGCTCCCAATATTAATTTTAATTAAAGAACAAATAGGGGAAAATCGCTGAATATATTTTCTAGTGGTTAGAACGTTTGTCACTGTATAGTCAAGTAGTGAAACATGCTAATACCGATTCAGGCACGGAGTTTTGTAATGGGTTATAGAAAAACTAACGTGAATATGAAGCCTACGTGTTTATAGATGAACATATAATCATTAAAATGACCCTTTTATTATTGAGAGGTGCCTACCTAAATATTCAGAATTATATAGGATAATTGAAATACTAGAAAATAGATTTTACACTTTAATTTAGTATATAAATTCTTCAAAAGGGCGTCTTTATATTGTGATTATGAAAGGAAATTTTGATCGTGCTTATTTTACTGCAAACAAACTATGCATTTTAATTTGTAGAACATTAATATATATATTTATTAATTTATATTTAATGCCAAGTAAAATTATCTAAGGTAGTTTAGTAAGACAATATATTTAATTCACCGATAATGATAATTTCTGAGAGAAAAGAAAAATAGCAAGTCTATTTTAAACTGAATATGTATTGTAGAAAATTGAAAATTTAGAGATGTAAAAGAACGGCGTACGTAAAGTCCATTCTCATCACAGACAATTTAAACTTTCCTTATGAGCTTATTGTAACCAGGGTTGTGAAGTCGCAGTCACATCGATTTTTGAGCAAAAGAGTAGGAGGCGCTAAAAAACAAGTAAAATCCGACACCCACTCCAGACTTTTTTTTTTAAACATTTTAAAGTGAAATTAAACCAATTATTTGTAACTATAAATCTATAAAATGAATTACAGTGAAACTCCTTAAAGATACGTCCGTTTAGCATGCGATCTCGCTTAAGATACTAATTATCTGTGGTCCATTGAAAAAGGAACCTGAGTATAATTACCCGGATAAGATATGATCCCGCTTAAGATACGAAACATCCTCGGTTCTTTCATTCGTAATCTTAAGCGGATCATCACTGTGTAATTGTTATTTATGGATTATATCTGGCTACCTAAGCTAAAGGTGACCGATTTATTTCTATTTATAAAGTAGATATAGGGGTAGGTACAGAGTAAGTGTAAGGCACTTACTCAGTATTTCTCTGTACAGGGTACTTTGTGAACAAGGCTCCCTTGTCCAGAATAGATGAAAACTAATTTAATTCTTAACTGTAATAGATATTTTACATTTAGTATACAGGAAATACTTCCCATTGTATTTTTGGGGGCTTGCGAATGGAACCCGAGACCAAAGTTATAAAGGTCTCCAAAGACCCAAAACCTGAAAAAAAGCTAAAAAGAAGGCAATTTTTCAAACAGACCATATAAATAGAATTAAGACAATTTATATTGATGGGTCGGATCAGAGTTATATATATATATATATATATATAGGGTATTTCAAAAATGACCGGTATAGTTGAAAAACCAATAAAAATCAAACGGGCAGCGGTCAAAGTATACCGTTTGTTGTAAATGTTTGGGACAACAGTAAATTTTCAGGCAGACAAACATTCAAAATTGGTTACAGTTTTTAACAACAGATGGTGTTGCAGGGCGATTTGAAAGATATAGAAAAAAACGCAGTCTGTGAGTTCGCCATTCTGCAAGTCGTCTATCTGCTGTAAGCGTGTGCTGTTCACAGATTGCAAGTTTGCTGTGAAAAAAACGGTTTATTCCTTAGAACAGAGGATTTTTGACTTGAAAGACCAAGTTTACCGACACAATCCAGAAACAATTTAACAACTGAAGCCGTACATCTCATCTGCATGTGAAGCCATCCCGCCTGACACGTTTACAAAGTTTTCTGCTAATTTCATTCAGAGACTAAGCTATATTATTGCTGCGCAGTAGTGGATACGTGGAAAATATCGTACTTTAGATTTTTCTAGACTGCAGCGCCATCTGTTGTTGAAAATTGTAACTAATTTTGAAAGTTTGTCTGCCTGAAAATTTACTGTTGTCCCAAGCATATTGCAACAAATGGTGTATTTCGATCGCTGTCCGTTTATTTTTTATTGATTTTTCAAATATACCGGTCATTTTTTAAACACCCTGTATAATGGTTAAGCTGACAAGCCCAATGTAACAAAGTTGAAAAAAATTAAGCCACTTCGATAAAATAGGAACAATTTACAATAGTCATCATTGATGTGAAAAGAAATACAAAAGTACGACCGAACTTTTTAGGCGGCCGTCCTTTAAAAATTTCAGCTAAATCTCGGTTCTCTTACAGGAAGTAATGCGAAAATTATAAATTTGTGCTATTTTTGGAAACAAAAGAACTAAGAACCCGAGTTAGCATTGCAATAGAAGGCTTTTCCTCTTTCTCCTCTTTAAATTTTTCCAGTCGGTATGGCCAAATATCAAAAATACTTTTCTTTTATTTATTTATTTATTTTTGTGCACAGGGATGAAAATAAAATGGTTTTGTAATTATTTTTTTTCTGAATACCCAAAATAACGATAAAATAGTGAGACTTCGTTATCTTCCCCTAGTCAATTTTGGATCTTTCAGGTCTGCAGGACCCGAAATAAAACCAAAATTGTAAGTTTAATTTAAAAGATGTATTTTTTTTTTCATTGGAATACACAGAATTCAAATTGTTTTCAAAATAATAAAATTTTCACCTTTATTTTTTCTACCTTCCGTGTTTTTTTTTTTTTTTAAGTTTTGGTGACATAACAACTAAATTGTAACGAATTAGCTTTTTCTCTCATCCCGCAGATTCAAAGAAGTAAAATTTTCATTTTATGCTTCATAATTGGACTTTTCAGGCTTGGGAACGCGAATTTGGAAAAATAATAAAGATTTGAAAGCATATATATACATTTTATTGAAGCTCTAAAAAGAATCAATGCCGAAATAGTGAGATTTTAGCTTTATTTTGACAACAGACAACACTTGAACATAAGATATCCCAGGAATAGGAACAAGAGTCAAAGTCGGAGTCGGTAAAATATCCCGGAGTCAGAGTAGGCCATTTTTCTCACCCACTCCGTAGCCCTGGTTTTAACATCGCTTTACCTTGTACAGAATTTTGAAAATATTTTTGTCGCTTAAAGTACTCTTTATGCACTCGAATTTGATACAGTTAAACCATACTTTTTAGTTATGTATTGTGGTGTCGTGGCCGTTGTTTTCCACCCTTTTGCCATATATATAAAAGAAATAACTCATTACATTAATTTTAATTCCTAAATTCTTCATTAGAACTGCTATTTACAAAATAAAAATATAGTCAACTTCACATTTATAAGTGAGGTATATTCCCCTCGTGTGATAGAAACGTTATCACGATTCTATCATCGCCAACATAAAAAACATAAACCTTCTCCCCTGAAGGCTACATAGAGAATTGTCCAACCTCTTCTCTCAGAAGACTACCCAGGGAATGTCATATCTTTTCTTCTCTGCACCTGTTCGAACACTTGCATTTCTCAGAATCCTAGCTCTTTCCTGTCTTTGAGCAATAGACCTGATCCCCAATGGATAGTCCCCATTGACATTCCATTCCACATTCATTATACAGAGGATAATAGTAATCACTCACATGTCTTCTCAGGTGAGTCAGATAAGACATCACAGTATCAACATCAAAAGTAAAACAGCTGATATGCAATTTTGAAGCTATAGAATTAGCGCGCGCGACACTGAATAAAATGTAGCGAAAATGTTGAGTGGTTTTATTTTTTTAACAACATTTTCACTATCTGTAGACATTCTTTCTCCTTGATATTTTGTTATTCTACTGCCACAAAATGTTCTGTTGGAATACGTAGGATTGTTTAGAAGCATCAATATTTCGCTCTTCTGTGTAACTTTAAATACGGAGAATTTAGGTTAAAAATTTACATTTTACTTGGAGTTTAAGCTATTTTACAAGAAATATATATATTTTTAATGGCTACTCATTTCTTCAGCTTTTGGAATAAAAGAAATTAATTTATTTTATTTTGCTATTTTAAATTACACCTATGATTAGATATCGTGTCAAGCGCTTGACACCTTTTTTAGATGCCTCACGCATAATCTGTCAAGATGTCAATTTTTAACATAAAATAAACAAAATAGATTTTTCTAACTCAGTATAATTATTTAATATAAATGAACTTTTAAAAATACTTTCTTTTTTCCCCGAAGAAAACGGCTCCAAGACATACTGACACAGACAAATCACCATTTCAGGGCGCGAAAACTGCAGGGCGTCAAAGTGGTGTTATTCCTTAATTTATCCTAAATCTTAATCATCTTTATGAAGTAGTTTCTGGTTACTACCTTCACAAGTATCTTTGTTCTTACAATTTGCAGCAAAATAGTACAATTTGACTTTAATGTCATTTCTGTAGTGCACCGAGTTTCTTTAATTTAAAATTTCCGCAATTCTTCTTTTCATTTTTTTTCTTCCTCCTTTCTTTTTTTTATTTTTGACTCATTATAGAACAAAATAGAAATATGAAATAATAGATAGTCAATGAAACCTATTGGTCATAATTTAAAAATAAACTTACTATAGCTTATCAATGTAAACTATATACATGTGTAAACTATATATACTTATGTTTTTCAACAGGTGTGGAATAAGAGTGTCTCAACTGTGTTGTAACGCGTCGTGAAACATCAAACTCTTGTTGAAAGTTTAATGTATATATTTCAAAAATACTATTGACCAAGTATTTTTTTTTTCAAAATTTCAAATATTTTTAAATTTTTAGTAAATAAGTGTGAAAAAATATGAGTTGTTTTTGCAATTAATTCGTATTTCCCTTATACAGGGTGAGTCATAAATATCGAAACAATAGGCTATCTCCTTAAATATTGCCCCTAGACCCATACTTCCAATTGCAAAGTTTCATCAAAAAAGATAAATTTTTTGATAAGATAAGTTGCAACTCCATGGGGGGTCTATTTTAAAAAATACGAAAAATAAATTTTTATACGACCCCCAGAGAATAAAACTCCCAATTAGAAAATTTTTCCTTATCCTCTTCTGAATCGAATAAAAAAAAATTCATCTCGATATCTGCAAATCCCTAAATGATATTAAAATCCAAAATTTTTCAAAATTCGTGACTTACACCACTTTAGCATACATCTGAGTGCAGCGATATGAGTTCATTTGAAATACAATTTAGGGATCGACCATTAATTTACGCATTGTTAAATGTAGACCCAAGACAATACTTTAACTTTTAAATATAAAATAAAAGCGTATAGATTTTGCTTTAAACTTCCTTGACATATGCTAGATGTCTGCAATTTCTCGAGCTTGGCGCCAGGCTCGTAATTGGCACGACCCATTGGCCGGACCGTCTTATTAAACACTTATTAAAAGTGTTATTAAATTAAGTGATATTAATTAAACTCTCATAACCCGTGTCTTTAAAACTTATTGCCGTAGGCAATAAGTTTAGTAAAAATAGTAATAGCGATAACGACCCTTCTATTAACTGGATCATATGGAATATATTTTAATGTTATTGTACATTTTAATGTTAATGGAAATATATTTTAATAAATTACTTAGAATTGTTTTCAAAAATCTAGTTTGTACTATTCAGCTTCAAAATTTATGTGGTTTTAAACATATTTTTACTTTTTTCTATCTTTACAAGAGAAAAGTATTGGATTCATGAAAATTTTGAATTCCGGTTTTCGACGGATTCACACGTTTTAGGGCTCAGAGATACCGAAAAACATGTTTTTACAAAATGTCTGTCTGTGAGTCACAGCTTCTGTATCTCTGTATATGATATACATTTTGTGAGCGCGCAATCTCAAGAACTAATACACAAAATTTAATAAAAAAATATATTTATCTAGTTCTTGATACACATTGATGCTGATTAGTTTTTGGTGTGAATTGCTTAACAGGTGACCCTACTGTAAAGGCTTTTGTGGGATTTCCGCGATCGCTGTATCTCCAGAATGCAAGGAATATCATCAAATTTCAGATTCATTTATTCCTTGACATGAATTGATGTTATTTATATTTTGTTGTATATGGCTCCACGAGAGGCGCTGCAACACTGAATTTGTTACGATTTCTGCAATAGCTTTACTTTAAGAACTAATGCAGGAATGTCCATAAAAAGTCAGATGCAGTTACTTCTTGACATGAATTGGTTTTGTTTACGTTTTTGTATCAATCATCTTTCGGATGGCGTTTTCATAATGAATTTTGTATAGTTTTCACGATTTCAGTGATATCTTGTACTAATCCACGGAATTTCGTATCTTTAGAGTCCTCCGATTGCTACAACAGAGTAGTTTATTTATTCCAAACTGCATTAAAAAAATATTTATTCGAATGTTAAAGTCGAAGAGTATAACGTTTCTGTTGCGTATTTTTTTTGCTAAGCTCCCACTAATATTTCATTCTAAGTGTATTTAATTGATTAAGGTTTAATGCGTTCGAACCAAACATTATTTAAGAAATTCAATCTTAAAACGCTTCAAACTTAAAACGTTTAAATGAAATATGCCGAAGATTCATTAAACACCTGTTCTTGTTTTAAAAAGATAACTGATTCGCAAGTTAAAATTTAAAATGTATTTGTATTTGAACTGAAAACTGTATGTTAAACTCTAAAAAATGAAAAAAAAAAGCGCAGCAGCCTTTGAGTCCACTTACAGCGGTTAACACGTCGGGGATTTTTTTTTTTTTTCAATTCCGGCCAATTATCTGCAATAGGAAATACAGGGTTCGAAAAAAATCACGGAAAACTTCGATCGGTTAGGCCGATGGTTGCGATTGGGTTCGAACCCAGTACCTACCGTCTACCAGTTTGGAGGCCCGTAATTAGAAGCATCTTTTACGCATCGTGTAGTGGCAATTTTAGCAAGAAAAATATGAAGTTGACAGGGATAAAACAATGAAAAAAATTGAAGTCGGCGTGATAAAAAAAATTAAGTTTAAATAAGCTGACTCATTTAAATAGTAATTAAAGAAGGCGAAAATGGCAAAACTTAAACAAAATCTGAAATTGAAACTACACAAGAAGGAGTTAATCACCTAGACACTTTTTAAAAAGCATTTAAACGTTAGGAGCCAATCTTTGTTTAAAACTAAATGCACTTTTTTTCATCAGATGTTTTTATTTCAGTATTTCCCATTTTTAAACTTACATCATAAGTCAGTAACCGTTGGTTTCGGTAACAATTCAATAATTTTTTAACACCTCAATTAAAAAAAGAAAAAAAAATGCCGAAATATGTTTTTACCTCAGAAAATTTACTTTTAAAAATATGATTTGTTCACAAAATATTGCATCTTTTTTTAAATTGCCATTTTAAATACTTTTATTTTTTTTAAATATTATTTAAAATGCTGAATCAAATTGAAAATTAAACATTTTCATTTAATTAAAAGAAAAAAATTCAACGCGACAAATAATATTTTGAGTTATGACAATTTTAATTTACTCTAAATTTTTTGAAAAAAAATTTATTAAGAAAGCTTATGATGTGATAGTGCTTACAAATTATGTGGTTAACCATAACAAAACATTCAAAATTCAAACTCTATAAATAAATAAATAAAATAAATGTTTCCTGGACAACATACAGCAACATTGTTTCTTCAATTACACGCATTTCAATTTGTGTCTGATCCCTTGAAACCTCACGATTTATTAAAATTGTCATAACTCTCTGAATTTTGGAGATATCAAGATGGAATTTTTTTTGTTCAATTCAGGAATGGATAAGGAAAAATTTTCTAATTGGAAGTTTTATCCTCTGGGGGCCGTATAAAAATTTAATTTTTGTATTTTTTAAAATAGACCCCCCATGGAGTTGCAACTTATCTTATCAAAAAATTTACCTTTTTTGGTGAAACTTTGCAATTGGAAGTATGGGTCTAGGGGCAATATTTAAGGAGATAGCCTATTGTTTCGATATTTATGACTCACCCTGTATATGTGTCTTTAATGAATATTTTAAAAATTTATTTATGTTTAAATTTCATTATATTTCTTTACATAACTCTTACAAAAATTAAGATATTGATAAAAAACAAACAAATTTAACAGCAAACAAATCATGGGAATCTTGCTAAAAACACCACCAACAATTTCAAATATTATTTCAGGAAAAAAGATTTCGGTAACTTTTATGAATTGTTTAAATAGCTATATTAAATAAGCTTTTAATTATTTTTGAAATAGTATGGTCAAATAATCGTGGTGAATCTGCAGAATTCTAATAACACCAAAGATGCATGTTGATAACATATAGATGTTAAAAAATGCTATTTTAAACCTTCTCAACCGCCCGATGCCTTCATATTTTTAACAATGCCTAGGAGCATTAATGTAGCAGGTTATCACATTTTCTGTATTCGTGTTTAGATTGCAAATGGATTATACAACGATGATGCTGTTAGCTGTTACTGATTAATATACATTTATATGCATAGTAAACTGATTACGTAAATACCACTACCTGAGTAGTAAAATGACATAGGAAACGTAAAAGTAACGCCCGTAAACAAAATTACAAGTATCCAAAAGAGGCTAAATCATATCAGCGCAGCGGTTGCGAATGCGCTAAAATACATCACAGACGCTGTAAAAGACTACTTGACTCAGTCATTTAAACGTTAAATGCACACATTGTGGCTCATTAGTTACATGACATTTTTATTTTATTTATTTTATCATTTAATGCTTTCTGTTGATCATTTGGTGAACTATTTATGTGTTAATTACATGTGATAACACACATTTAATGTCGTAAAGTCTGTTTTGTTCTGATTTGTTATCATGGGAGGATTATAACTTTTGTTGATACTGTTTGCAATGGTAACTATTGCAACTGCTGGCGTTTTTTCACTATTTATAAGGTAGTAAATATTAAGTTTATTGATTTTTTATCATTGTTATTTATTATTTATAATCTATTTATTTATTGATTTTTTTAAAAAAATTTTTGATTATTTCAATTGCGATTATAGTAAACAAATATAAACAAACACTTACGATTATAGTGAGCAAATTAAGCCAAGAATATTTCTTAGGTTTTCATTTATTTTGTCACACATGTGAATTTAGACTTGCTATTTTCTAAATATAGTGAAAGTTTTATTAATAAATAAATTGGATAAAGCCAGTTAAATATATTAGAATATATTGAAATCAACAAATTGTTTTATAAATTTTTAAATATGTATTCCATATACAAGGCGGGTCACATATTGAGTGGTAATTTTCAAACTGGACAAAAAATGTCCAAAGCAGAATTCGAAGCAGAGATATCTTGACTAAAGCTGCCAGTTCTCTGCTAACTGAGCAATCCCGGACTAATCTAGAGGACTTAATTCACCCTGCTAACCTTATTGAACATAGCATCTTGTCTGATATATGAAGCAGCTCCACAGAATAAATCGCAGGTAATGAAGTAAACGCTGGATGCATAACTACTCTAGATTATTTTTAACAAAATTATTGTAATTGGTAAATAAATCCATATTTATCAGTCTGATTAATTATTACATTAAAATGAAAAACGGGTGTAAGTCAAGAAAACCTAAGGTTTAATTTTTTTTTTTAAACCAACTTACTTATTTTAAAGTACTTCTTACTAATTTTTCTATTAAAATTCTCAAAATCGATTTTTCTTGAGTTACTACCTTTTCCATGTGTTAAAATTGTGTTAAAATTAATGTAGACCATAATGCTTTACATGGGAATGAATTTGTATAAAATGTACAAGGTGTAGGATATGATTTCTTACGTACTATCTTGTACAATGAGTATAATCTAAAATCAAATTTGTATATGTGACTCATATATAAAAATTTTGAGTGCTCAAAACAAGTAATATAAAGCAGGGTTTTCAAATTTGCAATACGATCCGTGGAATAACACTACTTCTGAATGGTATTTTTCGCCTTATGAAATCGCAGAAAGATATGAAAAAAAAAATTTTTTTTTGAAGAAATAACAAAACAAAACAAAATAATAAAATAAAATAAAATAAACACATAAATCAGTGAATAAAATGAACATATTCAAGAAAGGCAAACTTTTTTACATAATTTGAAGTCTCCGAATTTCCGCCTTTTATTTAAACAAATAATTATGAAAATGTTATGCGTAAAGGTGTGTTTGAAAGTATTAGAATTGCCGTATTTTAGAGAAGAAACGCCACGGTGTTTACGAGTTTGAAAGTTATTTTATTTTATTTTTTATTTATTTATTTATTATTATTTTTTTATTATTTATTATTTATTAGTATTTTATTTATTATTTATTTATTTATTTATTATATTATATTATATTATATTTATTTGGCAAATGCGGCGTTTATATCATGTACGGCTTTTACGATTTCTTTTCTTTTTGCTCGCATAAAATTGGAATAAAGAAAAAAATCATTAAGGCTGTTCTTAAAACTTTTGCTCAACAAATCGAAAATGTATGAGTTTGCCGATACTGAAAACTGTGTCATTCTTGATGACACATGACTCTAAACGTACATCTGGACAAAGAAAATTTACAACTCATCCAACTCAGATTTTAAGGACTTCAAATATAGAATAAAAATGACAACAGGGAATAGGTGCTAAAAAGTATGCTAAGTTGCGGCGACCACTTAAAGAAAAGTGGAGAGCCTAAGAAGAGGTGTCTGAATTCTGCTCTAAGCATGGATTTAATACCAGTTGGCGTCTCATTAATTAGAAAAATTGAATAAAAATATTTAAAATCTGATTTAAATATTTTAAATAAAATTTTGAATCGTAAGTTATTAAAAATGGGATACCCTACACTGTTCAGAAAAATTTGATAAAAGTTAGTTCAAGATACCTTCGACAAAACAAGTGTTTCCACATGTGTGGCATTTACGATATTTTTAAGCTTATTTAGACCTGTTTTGAGGACTGTTGTGGTACTTCCATAAAATACGATAATTGAAACGGTTGTAAATAATAACAAAGTGTACTCAACGTAAACGAAGACCTTTTAGGCCACTCAAATCGAGAATATATTCTATATGTAAATATTAAGAAGAAAATTACATGGCAGCTTCACTTGAATGTTTGTTTTCCTTTATTTTTGTTTTTATTTTTCTTCTTTATACGTGTGTGGTATGAAAAAATCGTGCTTCTTAAATGTTTTGATACATAAAAAAGAGGATAATGATATAGCTCATCTTGCTATTAGAGAAAAATAATAATCCTAATATTTCATATTTGTATATTGTAGACAAAACAATAAAACCAATCTACAGTTAACGAACTTTAAGATAACAGACGAACGAAACCTTCAAGATTAGGCATTTATTAAACGACTGAAAAAAGAAAATGTTGTAAATAAAACTGAAGTATGCTACTAATCTCTATTCAGATAAAACTTGATTTGAGAAAGCTTGCATTATGAGGGGATGAAAAAGCAAGCAGCTCATAACATCAAATGAAATGCAACTCATAACATAAAATAAAAATTATAGCAACGCAAGTAATAACGAATTAAAAAAAGGGTTTTAAAATTTATAATATAAATATTTAGTTTATATTATATTGAATTTTATATTGAAAATACAAGCTTTTTCTACGCTTGTTTATCATCTTAAAAACATTATTTCGTTGCTAACAACTCTGTCCGAGAAATCTGCGTTTGCCTTTCTTTCTTCTTTGATTTTTTTCTCACCCTTTTTCTTTCATGTTTTCCGGTCTTTAAGCATTATTATTTACGAGAGGTTACTTATTCTTTGCTTCTGTAAGAAATAAAACACAACACGGTTTCGGAACAGTTAAACATTTTAGTTCCCACCAACAAATGTATAATTTAGTTGAAGTTTAAACACAGAATAAGTCTATATTTAAACATCATTCACAGTACAATTAATCTTGATATGTCTAATAATCAGCTAATAGGTAACAGATAGAATCCTCTGTTTTAAGCATCTTGGCGGCAGCAGGGCTGAGGAGGGTAGCCTTTCTACGCTACTGCTACCGTGTGCTTTTGACGCCATAGGTCTTCTGGCCCTCTTCACTGCTGGCTGTTGACAGGGCGCCTGGGGCCCGGCAACAATAATTACAGACCCCTTACCCTCTCGTCCCGGCAGGGATCCTACCCGCACAAAAAGGATCCATTACACACAATCAATCTTGACACTCAGAAAACACAACCGATGGTAAGGGGAGCTTTCCCGCTCTCACTGGTCTCGTGTCTGCGAGATAAATGTCAATAAGCTTAATATGACTGGAGATCATCTTTATTATCCTTTGTATCTTTTTTTCTTCGTATAAAATGTCTGAAATCAACTAATTAATGGTTTTTTTTTTTTTTTTTTTTTTACAATTTATTATTTAAATCCTCCCTTCCTTACGTAAGGTATCCTACCACTCAATAAGCTTCATATGACCAGAGATCATCTTTATTATCATTTGTGTCTTTTATTTTGTTGTATAAAATCTCTGAAATCAACTAATTATTTTTTACAATTTATTCTTAAAAACTTTCTGTTTTACATAAGATACCCTATCACTCAATAAGCTTCATGTGACAGGAGATCATCTTTATTATCCTTTGTGTCTTAATTCTTTGCATAAAATGTCTGAAATCAACTAATTGTTTTTTAAAACTTTCCTACTTTAGATAAGGTACCCTGCCCCTTAATAAGCTTCATTATGAGAGGATATCATCTTTATTATCCTTTGTGTATAATTTCTTTGCATAAAATGTCTGGAATCAACTAATTATTTTTTACAATTTATTATTTAAAACTTTTCTGCTTTACGATACCTTACCACCTTCGACACACATTTTATTTATATTTTTATATAAAGAAAAAATATGTATAGTTGCGAATTGTTTCAAATTGGCATATAAAAGACAATTTAATTTGTTAAATAAATTATTTTGATGCAATTTATATTAATTTATCATATTTTAAAGAAAAATAAAATAATATTTTATTCATAAGGAAAACGTTTTCATGCTGAAAATAAAGATAATTTACTCTTTTTTTTTTTTTCGTTAAATATGCTATTTTAGGTATTACTAGGATCGTAATGAACTACATTTTAAGCCATAGCAAATTTTTGTAGATACTTATGCCAATTCAAATTGCCACTTTGATGGGTTTTTTGCATGTTTATTTATAAAATCTGCTTTAAAATTTTAGATATTTTTCAGATACTTAAATTTATAGTTCATTACACACACGACATCACATAAATTATAGGCAGCCGATTTCATGTAAATATAAATATAGTTTTGATGTTTGAAAACTTTTCATAACTGATTATTTGTCAAAATGATGTTTTTCTGAAAATTCAATTGAAGTTTTTCTTTCTCAAAGACCTGTTTTTTTATTTTCTAAAAAGAAAAAAAAAACATGTATGCAATGCGACCTTCAATATCGTTAATCAGTAGTATTTCCTAAACCATTAATCATATATTTAACTTTTTAATCAAATAGATATTTCAAATGAGGTAAAAAATGATTCCATGGTCACGCGTGGACAATCAGACTATATTTTCTTGAAAAAAAAAAAGTTAACATACCTCTAAACAAAGAGTTTTTGACTCATTTTGGAAGAACTGATCACTGAATTTCTACATAGTTTTTTACGTTAATATTAGTAAAAATTGTTTCGTAAGGATGATTTCTGACTAAAAATACTTATTATAGCTTTTTCTTTTTTCATGTTTATAATTTTTAATTTTAAAGAAACGTAAAAAGCTTCGATATATTTGTTTTATTAATGAATCGCTATTTATACGTAAATGTTTACTTTTCCTTTAATATCATCTGCGATACAGTAAAATAATTTAATATGGAATCTCATGTTAAAGATAAAAATGCGCTATAGACAAGTCCGTTTCTTAAGAGGTATAAATTCAATCTTTTTTTTTTTTTTTTTTTTTCTCAGGTATTATCATATTCACTTTGCATGGATCTTTTCCGGGTAAGAGAGGATTGCGTCATAGGCAGATTCGTTTTCACTGATTTTACTGTATTTTATTTTTTCCCCTTTAAACCTACTATCGTTTATATAAAAAAAAGAACTTTAAAGTTTTTATTGTAAAATAATCACGATTTAAAAATATATGCACTTTTTGTAAAAAATTTTGGGCTGAGCAAATTTTACTTATTTTTGCACGGATTAGGCCAGTCAAAGGCGATACTTTTAATACGAGTTCTGTCGAGACCGGAACTGGAAATTTAACTCCCGTGCAGAACTAAAAAGAAGGAAGACAGTTTGTAGATACTTATGCCAATTCAAATAGCCACTTTGATGGTTTTTTGCATGTGTAAAGAATTGAACTTTACAGATTGAATTGCCTATGTGGGAGCTTGTCATTGTGCTGTTTCAAAGAAATATTGGGCCGCACAAGTTGAAGTTTTTTTCGTTGACAAAAGAGCACTTTAGTTTAGACAGCAAATATTTTCTCAGATTTTGTGTAAAGGTGCCGCCGAAGGCTTTCATGTTGAAACCCAACAGGTGTTAGTTTTTCTCACGATAGATCGTGAGTGACCTCAGCATTTTCAGGTGACCAACGATAGAAGAAGTTAAGCCTGACATCATGTGGAGGTGCTCTAATAGGTTCTAGACAGCCCCTCCCTATTGAGGTTGCTTTTCAAGTGAGGACACGAAAGAAGGGACCTTCGCTGAGATGTTGTGAATAAGCCTGGGATCAGACAGGCAGTCCAGTGAGATTCTGGAGAAAGTTTTTCCTCGTACAAGGAGGAGGGAAAGAAGCAAGATTCATCGAGGTCCACGGTGACCTTATGACACGGGAATCGGACAATCTAAAAACTGTAAGACTTCAGGTGATAATTTTCTGTGTTCCGGGAACACTCGCACAAGACTCAAGACTCAACCCTGAAAAAAATGCGATGCTGAATCATTTCATTACTTAAATAAGAATTTGTGTAAATAAATATTATTTAATCCCTTAAACTGATTCAGTGGGTGAATTTCTTCTCATACGCTACCGGACTGATCTTTTAGTCCGAGGGGAAATTCGCAACAGCTGGTGGCAAGCGGTGTGATTTTGTGTCAAGGCGAACTGGAATACAAAAGGCGAATTGGAATTCGAAAAGAACTCTGAAAAGTGACAAGATTTTCGGTGTTGTGTACCTTAAGGATACTATTGATTAACAATGTGGTGATAAGACACTTAGTGATCTGAATTGCTGAAAAGAGACATTCTTTACGAACAGTATTGGAGAGGAAAATAATCCGTGAATACTTAGTGCTGGACAAAGTGACGTATCTGAAAGGAGTCCATTGTTGATTGGAGGTGATTGACAGAATCAAGCCGGGTAAGTGAATTCTTTTATCTCAGCATGGTATGGCATTTATGGCATTGTTCATAAAGTTTAGGAATTGTTATTGCCTGGTATATGTTTTTATTTATCTTAGCTAATTCAGTTCATGGATTTTGACATGTAAAATGTCTCCCTAGAGATCAATGAAAGATTACACTTAACAGTTGATTGCAATAAGAATTTTTTTTTCTATTAGATTATTTTTATGTAAAATCTTTCTGTGATCATGTGAAAAAAAAAAGTACTTAAAGAATATCAATTATTTTTACAGTTAAGAAAATTTTCAGCATATTATTTTGCTAATGAAAAAGAGTGTTAAGAAAAATTTACTTGAACAGTTTCTAGATTTTAATAATTTAATGTTCTAATCTGTTTTTAAGGAAATTATTTCTGAGGGTTTAGCTAAATATTTTAAGGTGTAATAATGTGGCATAATGATGGTTGCAGATGAGAGGCATTTTGTTGTTTTCAATGAAATTTTAAACGGGGAATAATGTACTTCTAATTAATGTGTAAATTTATAACTGAATGATATATTTTGTGCATGCTTATATATTTTTTCTGTTATTGTATTTTTTGGTATTTGTGTAATTTGTGAGGTTAAGTTTTCAAAATGTCCGATTGGAAAAGTTTCAAAAAGGTTGATTTGCAAGTGTTAGCAGGGGAATTGGATGTTGAGATTGACGAAAATGACACGATTGCGAAAATAATAAAAAAAATAGAATCGGCTGAAGATTTTGATAAAGATTTTGCGTTGGCACAAGCCAAAAATATATTACATGATCGAGAAACTTTGGTAGCTGAGGAAAAGGAAAGAAAAAAAATAGAGAGGGAAGATAAAGAGAGAGACAGAGCATATGAATTGGAAAAATAAAAATTATCACAAGAGGCAGAGACGCGTAGTGTGGCATCAAATAATGGGGCGGAGAGAATTAATAAATTGCCTTTAAAATCCTTAATACATCGTTTTGATGAGAGTCGCTCAGAAATATCTTTATTCTTAAATTTGTTTGAGAGACAAGCAAAAAAATGTAATTTAGAAGATGATGAAATAGTAACTAACTTATTGGCGCTTCTACCTGTAAATATGGCAGAATTAATTCTTAGAGAACCTGCACACTTAACAGATAATTATGAGTATGTGAAAGGTAAATTATTAGAACGGTACAAATTAAATGCAGAATCGTATAGATTAAAATTCAATCAACATCAGAGAAATCCATATAATCCGTGGAGAGATTTAATTTTTGAATTAAATAGCTATTTGGAAGGTTGGTTAAACTCTTTAAAAATCACAACTTTTCAGGAATTAAAGAATTTATTAATTACTGATCAGATTAAAAAAAGAGCGCCGCAAGAGTTGAAAGACCATCTAATAGATGTTTGGTCAAATTTCACGGACCCAGAAATTTTAGTAAAACGTTTAGATGAATTAGAAGTTGTAAAAAAATCGCAAAGAAAAACCTTTCAAGTGAAATCCTTTGGGGAGAAAAAAATCGAAAAAAATAGCCCTCGTGTAGAGAACAAAAGCGTTGAAAAGAATTTCAATTGGCGAGATAGGGATTCGGAAAGAGAAAGGGTTTTTGAAAAGAGACGGATAAACAGATGTTTTCTTTGTAACTCTTCAAGCCATTTTAAGGCCGAATATCCGGAATTAAAGAAGGGAAAAGATACTGTTAAAATGAATCATATGAGTAAACCTTCAGATTTTGAAACAGGATTTAAACCTTATTTGAATCGGGCAAAAATAAATGGGCGTGAAGTTGTCACCCTCCGTGACACGGGAACCAATTTAGACCTCCTAAGTGAGGAACATGTAACAAAGAATCAATTGACAGGGGATTATGTCTTCGTGAAACAACCTTTGGATTCTAATATACGGTGCCTGCCTGTGGCACAAATAGAAATCGCTTTTGATGGAGTGGGGGTTCTTAAGACAGAGGCAGGGGTTGTCAATAAAGAATAGGATTTGCGTTATTACCTCTTGGGAAATAAAACGCAAAAGCTTATTGATTCGGCCAGACAGCACGTAAGTGAGGTGAATGCAGTGATTACCAGATCACAAGCCAGGAAGGAACCTGTCAGTTTGATGGATGAGGCTAGGGAAAATATGGAATGTGCAAAGACAGAAGGGATACAAGTGGGTTATTCGGAAGATGAATCAGACGATACTATGGTGAGGCGTAAAAGGGGTTTGAAACTTTTAGACAAAGATGAAATTTTGAATTGGGAATTGTTACCTAAGGATTTAAATGACAAGTTCGGGAATTTAGCACGGGTTAGTCGTCAGGAATTCAAGACCGAACAGGAAACAGATCCTTTGTTAAAAGAAGTTAGGGAAAAAGCGAAACATAAAAAGTCTCACTTTGAAATTATGAAAGACTTAGTGTTTAGGAAGACACTTGATAATAAAGGAGGGGAGCGATTACAATTGGTAATACCTTCAAAATTCAGATTAGATGTGCTAGGAGCCTGTCATGAGGGTATTTCTTCGCATCTCGGAGAGATGAAGACAAAAGATAAGGTGTTGCGTCATTACTTTTGGCCAAATATTATCAAAGAGATAGAAGATTATGTTAAGACGTGCGATAGTTGTCAGCGCGTTGGTAAGCCTAAAGAGATAGGGAAAGTTCCTCTCAGGCGTGTACCTATTATTGGAGAAATTTTTTCAAAGCTATGCGCTGATGTCGTAGGCCCTTTGCCTAAGTCGGAAAAAGGAAATAGCTTTATTTTAACGGTAATTTGTATGGCGAGTAGATATCCCGAAGCTTTGCCGTTACCTGATGTAAGATCGGAAACTATTATTGAAGCATTAATGTGGGTATTCAGTAGATTAGGTTATCCCAGAGAATTACAAACGGATCTTGGGCGTTACTTTATAAGCGAGTTAACAACTACATTCTTGAAGAAATTTGGAGTTCCTCAGTGTGTAGGCCCCAATCGAATGGCGGTATCGAGCGATGGCATCGTTCTGTGAAAAGATTATTGAAAGTACTTTGCACAGAAAATGGTGCAAGTTGGGAGGCAAATTTGCCGCATGCGTTGCTAGCCTTACGAACGGTAACTCATGATACTACGGGATTTTCTCCGGCTGAGTTAGTGCATGGGAAGAATTTACGAACTCCCGAAGCTTTACTCTTTAAAAAATGGACGGGGGAAGAAGAAAATAACGAATTAATTACTGAGTATGTGTTTAATTTGGTCAATAGGCTAAAACATTGTCAGGAATTAGCAGTTGAAAATATGACCGAAGCGCGAGAAAAGAGAAAGTTGTGGTATGACAAAACGGCGGTTGAGAGAAAGTTCAACGTAGGTGATGAGGTGTTAGTTTTGAATACCAACAAAAAGAACAAACTTTCGGTGTCGTGGATAGGTCCTGGGAAAATTCTATCTAAAATCTCTGAGACAAATTATGTCGTAAATGTTCTTGGGAGGCGTGAGAAATCTCAAATATTTCATGTTAATCTCTTAAAACCGTATTTGAGAAGAATTGAGTTAGTCAATTTCGTGGCGCAGGAAATAGATGAGGTCGAGGACAATATAGATTTGGATATAGCATTTCCGGAAGCTGGCACTGAGGTTTATAACTTTGAAAATGTTATAAAAGATAGCAATTTGAACTCTAGATGCACCTCAATCAAATTGAGCAGTTGAGGGAATTATTAGATAAGTTTAGTTCTTTATTTTCAAATGATCCGGGACGCACTGATTTAATGGAGCACGATATCGAATTGTTAGAGTATAAACCTATTAAAATGAAACCTTACAGATCTTCGCCGAGACAAACGGAAATTTTGAGGAAAGAAATTAAAAGAATGCTGGAACTGAATATAATTGTTGAAGGGGAATCGGATTTTACCTCCCCTATGATTCTAGTAGAGGCACCGGGGAAAGATCCTAGACCCTGTATAGATTATAGGAAATTGAATGAGATCACCAGGGCAGAATTTTTTCCTTTACCGAACATCGAGGACCGGGTAGAGAAAGTTGCCAGTGCAAAGTACATTACGGTGTTAGACCTCACAAAAGGGTATTGGCAAATTCCGTTGACCGCCAGAGCTCAAAGGCTGGCCGCTTTTGTAACCAGTTTTGGTTCCTATATACCTCTGGTCATGCCGTTTGGAATGTTAAATGCGTCCTTTAGATTTTCGAAATTTATGGATAAGATGTTAAGAGGGTTAGAAGAATTCTGCCTACCTTATCTTGATGATATGGCCATATTTTCGGAAACGTGGGAGGATCATATGTTGCATTTGGAAAAAGTGCTTATGAGAGTCGAAGAAGCTAAAGTGAAGATTAAATTAGCCAAGTGCAAATTTGCACAAAAGTCTGTTAAATACTTAGGACATGTAGTAGGCGACGGAAGGCGCACCCCAGCCGAAGCAAAAATTCGGGCGATTTTAGATTTGCCCACCCCTAAAAATAAAACCGAAATACGTCGATGTTTGGGTATGGCGGGTTATTACTCCCGCTACATAAAAGATTATGCAGTTATTGTAGAACCATTAACTCGCGCACTTAAAGGGAAAAATAAAAGGGACAAAATAAGGTGGAGCGACGAAATGGAAAAGGCGTTTCAACAGTTGAAAACGAAACTGACTGAGGAACCTATATTGTATGCTCCCAACTATGCGAAGGAGTTTATAATACAAACTGACGCTTCCGAAAAGGGTATCGGGGTCGTTTTAGCGCAACGTGACGGATTAGAGGAGCATCCCATAATTTACTTAAGTCGGAAATTTACGGAAACCGAAAAAAGTTTCTGCGCGACAGAGAAGGAATGTGCGGCTATCATCTTTGCAATTAAGAAATTGCGTCATTATATTGACGGCCAACTCTTTTCGATAGAAACCGATCACAATCCCTTGGTTTTTCTAAAACGTAATTCTGGCAACAATCCGAGATTATTAAGATGGGCGCTCATACTGCAACCTTATCATTGCGCCATAAAGCATAGACCGGGACGAGATATTGCCCACGTGGATTATCTTAGTCGTGTAGAATAAATTCTTCCAGAGTTGTTTTTTTGTGATACTTTTTGTAAGTTAATTTGATTTATTTAATGGTTTGTAACCCAGAAAATGTAATTAGTTCAGTTTTCTTATCAAAGAATCTTATTGATCATGTGTATATGCTTATATATCTGTATTTTTGTTAAAAATGTATTAGAGGGTGTCTATAAATGCCATTCTGAGATACTGGAATTTGCTAACCCATTTTAGTGAATTATCAGATTCTTCATGCAAGCCCGAAGAATCATCTTTAGAAGGGGGTGTTGTAAAGAATTGAACTTTACAGATTGAATTGCCTATGTGGGAGCTTGTCATTGTGCTGTTTCAAAGAAATATTGGGCCGCACAAGTTTTTTTCGTTGACAAAAGAGCACTTTAGTTTAGACAGCAAATATTTTCTCAGATTTTGTGTAAAGGTGCCGCCGAATGCTTTCATGTTGAAACCCAACAGGTGTTAGTTTTTCTCACGATAGATCGTGAGTGACCTCAGCATTTACAGGTGACCAACGATAGAAGAAGTTAAGCCTGACATCATGTGGAGGTGCTCTAATAGGTTCTAGACAGCCCCTCCCTATTGAGGTTGCTTTTCAAGTGAGGACACGAAAGAAGGGACCTTCGGTGAGATGTTGTGAATAAGCCTGGGATCAGACAGGCAGTCCAGTGAGATTCTGGAGAAAGTTTTTCCTCGTACAAGGAGGAGGGAAAGAAGCAAGATTCGTCGAGGTCCACGGTGACCTTATGACACGGGAATCGGACAATCTAAAAACTGTAAGACTTCAGGTGATAATTTTCTGTGTTCCGGGAACACTCGCACAAGACTCAAGACTCAACCCTGAAAAAAATGCGATGCTGAATCATTTCATTACTTAAATAAGAATTTGTGTAAATAAATATTATTTAATCCCTTAAACTGATTCAGTGGGTGAATTTCTTCTCATACGCTACCGGACTGATCTTTTAGTCCGAGGGGAAATTCGCAACACATGTTTATTTATAAAATTGGCTTTAAAATTTTAGATATTTTTGATATACTTAACCCTTTGCGGCGCAGGACAAATTCTTTGCTAAAGTGTTGAAATTAATGACTGACACCGGAATTTGAAAACAACTTTATTTGTAAATAAGAAAGCGTTATATTTCACGTATTCAATAAACCGTAATTTTTTTAAACAAAATTTCGGTGCCAATGTGGCGTTTCGGAATTAAAATTAAGTGGTATATCTATGAAACCACTGCACAGTGTTGCCAGTGGGCTACTTTTTTTAAAATTCAGATTTATTGATTGGCACCACTTTTTTGAAACAGTAAATTATCTTTTGTTTTAACCTTAATTACATGCCATTGAATAAGCCAAATTTTGTCATTTTTAAAAAGTGGTGCCAATCAAGAATCTGAATTTAAAAAAAGTAGCCCATGTGGCAACACTGCCACTGCGCCGTAAAGGGTTAAATCTATAGTTCATTACACAAACAACATCACATAAATTATAGGCAGCCGATTTCATGTAAATATAAATATACTTTTGATGTTTGAAAACTTTTCATAACTGATTATTTGTCAAAATGATGTTTTTCTGAAAACTCAATTGAAGTTTTTCTTTCTAAAAGACCTGTTTTTCTATTTTCTAAAAAGAAAAGAAAAAAAAAACATGTATGCAATGCGACCTTCAATATCGTTAATCAGTAGTATTTTCTAAACCATTAATCATATATTTAACTTTTTAATCATATAGATTTTTAAATGAGGTAAAGAATGATTTCATGGTCACGCATGGGACAATTAGACTATATTTTCTTGAAAAAAATTTAACACCACTTAACCATACCTCTAAACAAAGAGTTTTTGACTCATTTTGGAAGAAAGAAACGGATCATCCACTATTGTCTGTTTTAAAATGCCGATTTAAGACAGTGACTCTCCTTTGGACATAAACAATCAGCTTTCGGATATAAAGATAAACCTGCTTTCAAAATTTCCTTTTAGTGTACACTAGAAGTCTGGAGGTGTCGAAATATCTAGGTCCGGTCCCAAATTGACACATAGGAAAATTTTCGGCCAGGCCTGAAAAAAGTTAAAATCATACCCGGCCTGGCCTCACTGAATTTCTACATAGTTTTTTACGTCAATATTAGTAAAAATTGTTTCGTATAGGTGAATTCTGACTAAAAATACTTATTATAACTTTTTCTTTTTTCATGTTTATAATTTTTAATTTTAAAGAAACGTAAAAAGCTTCGATATATTTGTTTTATTAATGAATTGCTATTTACACGTAAATGTTTCACTTTTCCTTTAATATCATTTGCGACACAGTAAAATCATTTAATAGGGAATTAAAATATTGAATTGGAATATGTAATTTTTTTAAAACACTTAAGCATTTTATTTGAAGACAATCTCTGCTTAAAACTTTAAATGCGCTTTGCTGCATGTTATTTCTTTTCACCATTTTTAGGCTTTAAAATATTAATTCAAGAATCGTTCAAGAAGTAAGCATACTTGGAACTTGTCTTTTATTTTTATTTATTTATCTATTTATTTATTAGATTAATTTTGTTTCGGTAATTTTGAAAAAAAAAAAAAAAAAAAAACCATTTACTTTTGAACAAACGATTTTTGAAAAAAAAAAAAAAAGTTACATCATTTTTTAAATAAATATTGTTGATATTTTGATATTTTAAAAATTAGTATTTAAAAAATGCTGAAACAAAACAGAAATTATATTTTCCTCTTTAAATGAAAAAAAAAAATTGAAATCCGATGGATAATGTTCCGAGTCATAAAGATTTTAAATTACTGTGCTTAGAAAAAAAAAAAAAAAAAAACTAATGAATTAATTTTTTTTTAACTTTATGCTAAATTTTAGGACGTGATTTTGTTTTCAAATTATATGGTTAACCATCACATATAAGAAAAAATTCTTACTCAATAAATATAGTTTTTTGCATTTTTTCTAGAACTGTTACAGTGACATTTTTCTTGAATTGCACGTATTTCAATTTGTGTCTGATCCCTTAAAGCCTGACGAATTATTTAAACGGCCATTACTCTGTGGGTTTTGAAGATATGAAGATTTTGTGTTTAATTCAGGAGTGAATGAGAAAAGTTTTTCTAATTGGAATTTTTACTACGGGGGCTGTATAAAAATTTAATTTTCGTGTTTTTTCAAAGAGACCTCCCATGGAGTTGCAACTTATGTCATCATATATGGCACCTTTTTTAATGAATTTTTGCAATTGGAAGTATGGGTCTAGGCGTAATAATTAAGGAGTTAGCCTATTGTTTCGATACTCATGACTCACCCTGTATAGTTCCCATTACAAAATTGTTTTAAATAAGGTAAATAAATAAGCTATTTGGACCAATAACACATATCTTAAAAAATTACGAAATTTACATTTTTACATAAATTTCGAAGGTTTTTTTTAAAAGGTTCAAAAAGGCATATTTAGTAATTTTTTTCGGTTACTCTGACAAATAAGACGAATCAAGTCCCGGTATTTTACGATTAAAATTGACCGAGTAATAGCCGTTTAATGTTAAAGCATATTTTTTTGCTGCAAATTGGAGGTCATTCACAAATTTAGTAAACATAAAATTTCGTCAGATCTAACAAAAAATGGTTGAGAGTAACACTGACATTGCAATATAAATTTGAAATTTTTAATCATTCAGACTTATTAATGTAAAATATACAATTTGTAATAAACATATAAAAAAATAGAAAAAAATTGTGAATAAAGTAATGGAAATTAACAGCCACAGTTATCTACAAAATGATACGTATTTAAAAATGCGATTAGATTACAATAGCCAACAAAAGCTGGGTTATTAATACCTGTATATTCTCTTCCGCTGAATCCGAAATTTTTCTTCGATTTTTACTATCAATTAAAGATTTTTCGCAAATCGTTGAATTTTGAATTTAAAAAAAGAGAAAAAAAGTAGCAAAATTTTTATACCATAAAACAGATGTGATTGTTGAGTTTTAACTTTTGGTAATTGATTTTTATGTATTTTTAACCGCTGAATCCCAAAATGATTTTAATTTTTAACCATCTCGATCACGTCAGGATTTTTCACAAATTGTAAATTTCAAAGATAAAATGTTAAAAGTTAAATTTGAACCTCCTCTACCTCCACATCGGACCACTTAGCTGTTTAGCTGTACGAATCCCCGTGGGTCAATCCATTTCAAGTGGTCCAGCACTGGTCGCTCGACTATTTTTAAAAAATCTGAAATTTTTTGTACAACAACCCTAACATGATGGAAGTTCAAAATGACCGTTATTTTAATTCTACTATTTTTTGTTTGTGCATGACGGCCATCTTTGTTTCATCGTGTGCAGCGATTTTCTCAGATACTAGGATACACAAAATTGTAAATATCTCGTATTCTATTTTCCCAATTGAAATGGGGTTTGCAGCATTTTGTTCAGAATAAAATAGGCTAAATATACAGTGTAAGAAAAATTATGAAAAATAAATTTTTACAGGTGAAATTTTAGCACAAAATTTACGATTTTTTCCAAAATCTATCCGTTTGCAAGAGGAAAATTTTCATGCAAGAGCAACTGTCAACCTTACACAATTTTTTCTACAAATAAGTCAAAAGTGCGTGTACTCATACACCAAGTCCCAGATCTGGGAGTTAATTTCCCTTTCTGAAAAAAATTCCGAAATTCGTCAAAAATTTCAAAAATCGCACTTTTTAGACTTTGATATCTCTGGTGGGGCACGAGATAAAAATCTGAAATTTTGGCCTATGATAGTATTGTGTAGTAGTGTTACGTACAAAAAATTTCAAGAAGGAGATTTGACTACAAGCTGACATATGACATGGAAAATATGTGAAAACAATACTACCAAACTATTGTAAACCTACTATGTAATTGTTCAACAAGACTGTCAACCTTGCACAATCTTTTCTACAAATAGGTCAAATGTGCGTGTACTCATACACCAAGTCCCAGATCTGGGAAATGATTTCTTTTTGCGAAAAAAAATTCCGAAATTTGTCGAAAATTTCAAAAATCGCACTTTTTAGGCTTTGATATCTCTGGTGGAGCACGAGATAAAAATCTGAAATTCTGGCCTTTGATAGTATTGTGTAGTAGTGTTACGTACAAAAAATTTCAAGAAGGAGATTTGACTACAAGCTGAGATATGACATGGACAATATGTGAAAACAATACTGCCAAACTATTGTAACATACTATGTAATTGTTCATACCTCCAAAATTTTAAATTAATTTTTTATGGTACAAAATTAAATGTTAGTTACAAATATCATTTTCAAATGTTTCTGTGTGATTTAAACAATTCAGAATGTATGCTAAGCCAATACACTATTTGTCCAGATGAACAAATCTACTAGAAATGCTATTGCAACAATTTTACTCGGAACACATTTCAGGAAAAGTAAATTACAGACAATGAATTGCAACTGATCGAGTTGACATGGCTTCAATTATTAAACCTAGAGAATTTCATTCAAGTTAACAAGGGATGACAAGACTTGGGGGGCTTCAAATAAAATTTTTAGAATGAACAGCCTGATGGACTGATAACAGTAACTGGTCGAACTCATAACATCTCTCGTAAATATTGTTAAGCTCTTTGTTGAGCATATATAGTATTTTGTAAATTAAATGCTTATTATTTAACTGTTTTCAACAAACGACATTTTCTGAGTAAATATTGTAATAAAAGAGACTAATCTCATTTCTCCTAATGTACTCGTAATAGCATTTCTTAACATTTCTTTAATCACCGTATCTCAGCTTGTAGTCAAATCTCCTTCTTGAAATTTTTTGTACATAACACTACTACATAATACTATCAAAGGCCAGAATTTCAGATTTTTATCTTGTGCTCCACCAGAGATATCAAAGCCTAAAAAGTGCAATTTTTGAAATTTTCGACGAATTTCGGAATTTTTTTCGGAAAGAGAAATCATTTCTCAGATATGGGACTTGGTGTATGAGTACACACACTTCTGACCTATTTGTAGAAAAAATTGTGCAATGTTGACAGTCTTGTTGAACAATTACATAGTAGGTTTACAATAGTTTGACAGTATTGTTTTCACATATTTTTATGTCATATCTCAGCTTGTAGTCAAATCTTCTTCTTGAAATTTTTTGTACATAACGCTACTACACAATACTATCATAGGTCAAAATTTCAGACTTTTATCTCGCGCCCCACCAGAGATATCAAAGCCTAAAAAGTGGGATTTTTGAAATTTTTGACGAATTTTGGAATTTTTTTCGCAAAGAGAAATTAACTCCCAGATCTGGGACTTGGTGTATGAGTACACGTACTTTTGACCTATTTGTAGAAAAAATTGTGTAAGGTTGACAGTTGCTCTTGCATGAAAATTTTCCTCTTGCAAACGGATAGATTTTGGAAAAAATCGTACATTTTGTGCTAAAATTTCACCTGTAAAAATTTATTTTTCAAAATTTTTCTATCACTGTATATTTAGCCTATTTTATTCTGAACAAAATGCTGCAAGCCCCATTTCAATTGGGAAAATAGAAGACGAGATATTTACAATTTTGTGTGTCCTAGTATCTGAGAAAATCGCTGCACACGATGAAACAAAGATGGCCGCCATGCACGAACAAAAAATAGTAAAATTAAAAGAACGGTCATTTTGAACTTCCGTCATGTTAGGGTTGTTGTACAAAAAATTTCAGATTTTTTAAAAATGGTCGAGCGACCAAAAAAATATTTTCTGGACCACTTGAAATGGAATGACCCCCGTATAACTAATTAAAAAAAATTACTAAATTATTGAACTAAATAAAATTAAATTAAATATTAAAAGTTTTACATCTGTTCTATATTATGAGATTTTCGCTGTATTTTAACTTTGACATTTAGGATTTGCAAAAAAATTCTAACATGATAATTAAAAAAGAAGTTCTTGTTCAAATTCAGTACTAAAAAGTACATAAAAATCAATTATCAAAAATTAAAAGACACAGTCTTATCCTCTTTTTTCTAGTGACCAATTTTTTGTGATTTTTTTTTTAACTTTGACAATTTATAATTTGCGAAAAAGCCTGATATGATGGTTAAAAATTAATGTAATTTTAGAATTCAGTGAGGAAAAAAAATACATAAAGGTTCGAAAACACAATCATCGCAGTCTTGTATTATCTAATCTAATTTTTTCTTCCTAAACTTCTTGGCGGTAATGTAGCCGGAATTTTTTGTTTCATCCTGTAAAATAAATATATTATGCTAATTACCGGAAACCGCAATAATATTAGATTTTCTTCGTTTATAGGCCAGAATGTAAAATTTAATCTCGCTCGGATATTTGAAAGGGAGTTTGAGTACAAATTATGAACAAGAAAAACATACATACGATTGTCGAAATTAAATAGAAACTTATAAAAATGACATAATTTTTGTTAAAACGTATGGAAAGGGATTTATTATTATGTGAGACTTATAAAAGTAACACTCTCAAATCATTTCAGAATAAAACATATGTTAAAATACAATTATTTTAGCCAATCTGAAACTTAATAACATTTAACTCAATCGTAATACTTGTCCGATTTTTTTAAGGCGCAGATACATATGAAATAAGTTATTCAAATAGTTTAAGCATTTCTTATATGACCCCTCAAAACATGGCCGAACACCTTTGTGGTCATATACAGAAAAATGCTATAAGTCATGCATTTCCAACGTAACTTTTTTTTCCTTACTTGTCAGTATAATAGGAAAACTTTACTAAATATGACTTATAGGACGAGGGTGCCACACAGTGTAAGATTTTGCGAATCCAGCAGATCAAAATTCAATTTATGAAAATTACCAATTTTAAAGTAATAAAGTTGATCTTACTAGAGATAAAATGGTTATGTACTATGAAAAGATGTATCTTTACATATTTTATGGTACAATTTACGTCATTGTCATTCCATCATCAGAATCATAATAAAAAGTTTTCTTGTTATTTTCATACATTGACATTTGCGTAGTGTTATTGTATTCAGTTCATATATTTAGAAACGTAGTTTATATTTATTTTCAACAATGCGAGTTTTCTTTCATTAAAAAAATATAATTCGTTAATTGCATTCTTCTATACATACTAGTGTTATCATAAAGTGAATCATTGTCATTTATTGTCGTTTGCTATTCTTTTATTATTTGTAAGAAAATATGAATGTTAAAACTTCTGGGTGAATTTCAGCCACTCTATAGTTTTACGCAGATTTTAATGTCATGATTTATAATGCTTAAAAGCAGATATATTTACACTGGTGTGCAAAAATTAAGAACGAAAGGGTTTTTCGAATGTAACGTCGCGAAGTTTTCCACATCGACCAAAATCATATCATAGATCTTCAAAGTGTGGAAATATTGGACATGTAATAAAAACCATGAAAACAAGGAATCAAATGGATACAAAAGTACTTTATTGAAAAGATCACTTGGAGCACAAATGCAGCGAAGACAGAAATGTCCATCTTACAGGCACCTGGGAAAAAAAAAATCAGTATCTAATAGGGGATATGGTCACTCCGAACTGCAATGAAGGATTTACAATGTCAGTTCATGCTGAGGACGAGGTTATATAAAAGCTATTGAAGTACCGAGTCCCATTCCTCTTGTAACGCCATTTTCAGCCCCGGAAATATTTCTGGCGCCTGATTACGTGACCCCAAGCATCTCCCGGGAAAGTTCCACATATGTTCTATAGGATTCAGTCCTGGGAACTTAGCAGGGCAATCCATGCTTTCAATATCTCCACTCTCCAAGAGATCTTCCAAAGCCGCTGCACGATGACGGGGAGCGTTGTCATCCACGAAAAGAAAGTCTGGACCCACAGCACCTTTAAACAGAGACACGTGAGGCAAGAAAGTCTCGGCGCAGTAGTGGGTACCAAAGACTGAACATCCTTGGAAGACGTGGAGGTTCGTGCGGATGCCAAGCGTGATACCACCTCTAACTAGAACTTCGGCACCCCCAATAGGTCACTTTCGATGACGATGGAGGAGGGATTGCGTGTTCTCTGCTTTCTCCGAATGTGTAAACATCCAAAATCACCCGTCATGCTGAATCGGCTCACACTGTAAAAAATATCCGTTAATATACACAAACTTTTCCCTAAAATTTTACGGAATAGTTTGATTTTTCCAAGAAAACAGCAGTATTTCCGTTTTTTGCTATTTTGAGATTAAAAATACAGTAACTGTTCCGTAAATCTCACCGCAAACAGAACATCTTCCGTTTTAAGCAACACAAGTTATCAGTATTTTTAACTGATAAGTATCGTGGCGCCATCTGTATGACAAAAAGAAAAACAGCAACATTTCTCTTATTTTTTTCTGTTTTAATTATAAAACGATGGCATATTTTTACAATATTAAAATAATAATAATAATTATTATTATTAATAATTCTTTTTAAGTTTCAGATAGTTAAGGAAAGTTTTTTTGTTTTTTCAGCTTGGTTTTGTTTAATTTCTTTATATTATAATATAAAAAGTGCGTATGTTATTTAAAGTGTAAAAAAATCTACTTTTAATTTTAATATATATATATTTTAATCCATTCAAATTAAGAAGTTCGCACATAAAATTTAAAGTATATTAAAAAGATAGCATATTTTTAGTAATTAAAAAAAATAATAATAAGATTTATTAATTCTTTTTAAGTTTGAGATAGCTAAGAAAAGTTTTTTTTTCAGTATAATTTTAAATACATTTAATTTATTTATATCATGACATAAAAAGTGCGAAAGATATTTTAAGTGGAAAAAAATCTACTTTTAATTTTAATATATACATATTTTAATATATTCAAATTAAGAAATTCGCTCTTAAAATTTAAAATATGTCGAAATATATTACCGAAATTATTATCATTTTGGCGATTACCTAAGTTATAAAAATCAATAAATGTAATTAATTTTAATAACCCATAACCCATAGTAATTATCTTTATTGGTTTACAATAGATCGGCATACAAAATATTTTTTAAAATACATGTTTTTTTTTTAAAGTGTGTTAGTATCCTTTTATAAAATAAATAAATAAATATGAATAAAATAGCTTTAAAACTCTTCCAAAAAAGAAGGAAACAAAATTTTTAATACTTTCATTTATGCATGTAATATTTTAAAGGTTAAACTTTTTTTTTTTTATAAAGCTAAAATTAAAAAGCTAACTATTAGAAATTATAGAAAGAAAATCTGTAAAACTTGATTTAGAACTGTCCGTTCAATAAAAAAATATTATCTCTACAAAAATAAACCCGCGTTCAAAAATCTTGTCTTTACTTCATGAAATGCATCCGAAATAAGTAAAGGTATTTGAAATGGTGCTGTATGAAATCATAGCGTAATGGTATTACACTACCGGCTACGACAGACAAGGTCGTGAGTTCAAACCCCATGGAAGGTTAGTAACATTTCTTCTCTGTTGTTTAAATTAAATGTATACATTGTGTCCCTGATATTAATGTGCCTTTTCAAAGTAAAGAATAAAAATCACAAAGATGTTAGTTTGTCCTTGAAAAATTCTTTTAACTTTTCAAACGAAAATTTTTACATAAGGAAATATTAAAAAACGGAAATATTTTGGGAAAAAACGGAACTATTCCTGGAAATTTTTTTCCGTTAAAAAACGGAAGTAGTAATGGCGTCTAGATTACCAGTACTATTACCGTTTTTTAACGGCAAAATTTTTTACAGTGATGTAAAGAATTCTCGAGTCCATTCCTCTTGTGTCAGTCTCTTGTGTTCCTTGCACCACAGAAACCGGCATCTCCGATGATCAGCGTCAATGGTACACACCATAATGATCATCGTGAATATAGATCAACGTGAATATAGAAGGCACCACCTATGTGCAGCCTTCTAGCCACTGTAAAAATTCATATCCGACGTCCAATAGTCTGCTCCATCTGCCTTGCAATTTCTATACCTGCACTGTTAAAAATAAAGGTGACAAACCAGTTGCATTTGGCGCCCAGGGGTGAAAAGGTGTTAACATATGACACCCATGGGCTTGAAAATGTGTTTAGGGTGCCGTTTGATCCCTCACTGGAATTAGGGTGCTGCGCAATGCATACCGTTGGAAGATTTTCACCCCTTAGTCATTTGCGCATGCTCTGTGATGTGTGTGCTTCCCCTTCAACACGCCGTCACTAGTGGATCATAACAACAATTTCTTCCTACAAAGACTATCACCAGACATGGGCTATCCCAATTTCGTTTAGAACTTCGGATGGAAAACTTTTAGCGAGCTTTTTATATATAGAAATCTATTAGTTTCAAGACATTTGAATATTTCAGGGACACTTTGAAGGCGAGTTTGATGGCCGAAACGTTAGAGCGTTGAGCTTGCAATCAGACGTTGTGGGTTCGAATCCTTCACGGGACAAAAGTCAGTTTATATTTCCTTTTTATTATTGAGCACTCTGGATTAGAGGTTCCATCTTTTCATCCTAATTAAAGCCAGAATGGGTGCCATTCTGGCTTCCATAGGGGTGTCACCAGTGAGACAAGCCTTTCACCCTTAAAAGGTGCACTGTGTCACCTGTAGTTTTAACAGTGTGTCTGCCGCTTGTTTCTTTTCGCCTGTAGTACAATATAACAGTCCTCTGCTGTTATTGTTGCTCGTGGTCGATCATTGTTGAGTGCTCATACAGCTGTTACCCCGTTTGAAATGGACTCCAGGCTCGTGAAATGATGCTGTGAACGATACCGAATTCTGGTGCCACACTTGTCGCACTTCGACCTTTTTCGAACTTCCCAATGATTTGACCTTATGTAAAGTTACCAAGATGCCCTCTTCTGGATTGACTCTTGGTCATATTACACAATAGCGGTAAAAAAAAAGTCGTTCAAATCATTTTACACAGTGCAACAGATTTCACCAAATTTGTGAATGACCACCGTCTCTGCTTTATACCCTTAGCATCTCCTCCTTTCATGTCATATGCCATATATAGGCATGTCCTACTTCATTCGTTTCAGGTCCATCTCCTAATTGGTCTTTTATTTCGTTCTGTTGCCTTTTCTGACTTTTATGCCAATTAATCGCCTCCGTCTTTAATTTTTGCACTCCAGTGTATCTTATAGCCATATGTAATGCAAAATTACATAAATTCCGTATTTGAAGGAAAAAAATTACTTATCTTGAAGAGTTGGAAGTAGTTGCAGCTGAAATTGATTTTTTAAATACCTATATGCATACATAATGGCAGAAAAAGTTATATTACAATGCACCGGCGTGCACAAAATTTTTAGCAGACTTTTAAAATTTATCATATGCTGTTAAATTTTCTAATAATTTTTATATTGACTTAAAACTTATTAAATAACTATTGTAACTATAAAAGATAAAGTATTTACATTGTAAAGATTCCATGCTATCATAAAAAAAAAATCTACAAAATGAGTTTGTTTTTAACCACAAATATCGATGACAATTACAACTACATCGATCACCATTCTGAATACGCTAAAAAAAATTTGGTTTTTGAGCCAATTTTAGTAGTGTTGTTGTAGAGTTAGGCTGCTATCACTTTACCTTTTTTCCTCCAATGTGTTAGGTGGTTTAAATGTTTAAAAGTTAAATTACTGCAAGTCGATTTTCGGACTTTTTTACCGCTTGATTTGAAAAATCGCACACTGTGGACCGCGTAAAAATTTAAATTTCGTAAATTTTAAGACAATTTTTTTAAAAAGCCAAATCGCTTTTTAAATATTTCTTTACCTCATTCAAAACATTTTTGTAATCGAAAATATATGTCTATGACTAACTATTTAGAAATTAGCCACTGGTCACCGTTCAGAGTGGATACCCTGTATTAAATTATATACATATTACTTTTTTTTAAGTATATTCAAGTATTAAAATAACTAATGAATAAATTTCTGCAAGCATTCTACTAACAATGATAAAGTATAAATCTGAAATAAAGTGCTCAATAACCAAAGAAAAACAAATTCTGAAGTAAAAGTACTAAAATAAGATTAGAAAAGCGTATGTTAATCGTAGTCAGTGCTACATGAAAATCGTTATACTTTTATCATATCATAATATACTTTGAATGTATCATAATACTCATAAATATAAAAAATAACTTATAATTATTTGCTAATATAAATTTTACTAAGTAAGAAGTACATTGTTAAAACTAATGGTGACACATTGCACCTTTTAGGGGTGAAAGGCTTGTCTCACTGGTGACACCCCTAAAGGAGCTAGAACGACACCTTTAATTAGGGTGAAAATATGGCACCCTTAATCCAGAGTGTACAATAATAAAAAATTAAAAAATATACAAACCGACTTTTGGCCGGCGAAGGATTCGAACTCACAACGTCTGATTACAAGCTCAGCGTTCTAACCGCTCGACCATCGAGCTCACCTTCATTCACTCATAGCCATAGATTTTGCTTGCCGTCACAGAAAACAGAAAGACACACGTCACAGCGCATGCGCATGGTTCCAGTCACCCGTTGAGGTGTCACATTGCTGCCAATACAAAGTGTGTGGCACCTTATTTAGCTCGAATCACCCAGTAAGAGACCTGTTGGCACTGCAACCACATATCCAAGCCCCTATGGCACCCTAGGGTTCCAAATGCCCCGGGTTCCAATGGACCCTAGGGCCTTTTCACCTCCGGGTCCCAAATGGCACCGGTTTGTCACCTTCACTTTTAACAGTGTAATTGCAATTGAAAAAAATATTATGATGAAAATTTACTGTTAAATAACCAAACAATACAAGTAAATAAATATATATATATATATATATTCTTCGTCTAAAAGATGTGCTTACTGAACTTGACAAATCATATAAGTGAATTATTGCCGTCCTACCTTGTACCGATTACTGTACAGATGTTAATGTGAAACTCTTTCCTTGATATATTATTTACTTTTAATTCTGGACACTGAGAAGCTAATCTTAAGTTCAATTTAAATTAGTAATCTATTTTATTCACAGCTTTAGTTGATAAATCGCAACGGCAATAAGAAATTTAGTCATATTCGTAAACAAATTATCTATAGATTTTGAATAATCCAGCAGAGAGTTGAAAAATATTTTTGTGTGAATCATAAGCCTTTTATTCATTTTAAAAGTAGCCAAATGCTGCAAGTTCTATCAATGTAAAATAGTTTTTTCTTTTAAAAAAATCATGAAGATATCTTGAACGTAAAGTCAGACTATCATTTCTGTGCCAGAACAAAAACGGACAAGGATTATAAAACAAGAAACTTAAATGGAATGAATTGTAATGTTACACTCTAAAATTGGGAGGAATAATAAGGAATAATAATAAGGAGGAATAATAAGCTTACAATAACAAGCATTTTCCCTCTTTTTGGAGTGAATTTCATAAAAATACACTCCTTAAAGAATAGAATTTTCCAGTTTCTAGGAAAGAGTTGTTATTCCGTTATCGAGAATGAAATATCTCATTTCGCCGACAAGAGTGAAACATCTCACTCCGCTGACTCACTCTGCAGATTTCAGTGAGGTGACGAGCATTCCATTTCAAGATTGAATAACCATTTCTTTGAAAGAGTGAGTTACCAATATATTGGTATTATTCACCAAACATTAAGAAAAGTCTTGTCTACGACACTTTATTTAAGATAACAGAAAAACGTCAGCCATTTTAGGATTAAAATATACGGATATTATTAAAGTGATTATTTATGGAACGTCACGATAAGTTGAATTAATTTTAATATTCCTGTAGATTTTGTTACAATTATGAGTTAAATAGTTTGTTACACAGACAAAGATTGATCTGCAATTGTTTTCCTAATTCCCCCACAACATGGTATATCTCATATTTGAAATGAGGACATAGAAATATCTTGATCCATGAGCAAATGCATCACTATTAATGCAGATTACAATAAACATTAACTTGTACATTCAAGGGGACGATCAAACATAGTGCGCAGTCATTTTGATCATTTCAAAGTATGATGTATGGGTCATATCACTAATTATTCTTATGAAAGATTTTCTTCAATTGGGCCGTTGTTTTTGAGAATTTGGGGATTTAAGGTCAGCGTACATTTCAAACACCCATTAGTATAACTTCTGCTTGTGAATTTGCGACGCCGCGGTTGAGAGCAAGCTAACGGATTAAGAAATCGCGATTTCGATTTCATATTTGGCTATTTTTTTCCCCTTTTCCGTATTTTTATATTTTTACAAATTCTACAGCTTTGAACTCTTTGATATTTTCTTAAGGAGACAGTTTGCTTTTTCAATTTTTTTTCTTATTTAAAAAAAAATGGTTGAAATGGTGAAATGATTACATTTCACGGTTCAACTAAAAGTACATTTTGCAATTAAGTAAATAAATAAAAATGCATATTTAATTAAAAATTTTGAAAAATTATAAGAAAATTTTAATGTTTTAAAATTTTAACAACTGTTAGTATTAATATTTTTGCCCAATTACTTTTTTAGATTTTCAAATGTATATTACACAAGACTGTGCATGAATTTTTAGATAATTTAACATTACATTTAATATATATTTTTTACTGATATATTTAATGTAAAGCAATAAATTCTAACACATCTTCATATATACTTTTATTTAAAAAAAATAATAACCTGAAGGCTAATTCTATGCGCATATTTTTCAAATGAATAATAAACTCCTCAGTCCTAAGAAAAATATTACGTGGGACTACAAAAACTTGTTTAAAAGTTCTATAAAACATCTCCAAAGACATATCATTCTATATGTTAATGCTCATGATAGGCACACATTTATTGAAAAGATCTAGTAGGAATTTTAACAATTCTAGAAGTATTTAAGTTAATTTACAGGATGTTTTTTAGTGTCGCTTACTGGCGACATCAGGATTGATGAAGATAAAACATATTTAAAAAAATTTAAATCACTAAATCAAAAACAAAAAAGGCCTTAGCATTTTTAAAATATGAAGAGAAAAAAATTTAAATTTATAATTTGTGCGGGGGAATTGTGTTGGGTTTATTAACAAAGATTACAATATCTCACGATATAATTTTCTTATACGTAAAAATGAGGTATTAAAATTTTCACAATTAAACAGGCTTTCATTTAATATTTCAAAACAAAAGTCGATTTTTTGATCAATTTTGAGGTAAATTCAATTGTTTGGTGCTAGTTTCTTCCAAAACACAACCTTTACCATTCAATACCTTTATCATTCAATCTTTCACCTTCTTTCAATTTTAATAATGAAATTTATCCTATAGGGTAGATGTGCCAGTAATGGACCCCCTTAAGGAATTTCTCTAAAAAATAATTATTTATTAATAGTTATAATTATTGTATAAATTTTTTTTCATATTATATTAATCTTTAAACAATATTTAACTATTCCCATAGTTACATTTCCCAATAGAAATAAAAATTTAATTTTAAATAAGGTACCCTGGGGTAATAACGCCACATTAAGGTTCTACCAATTTTCACGGCTTAGTTTTAGATTGTATTTTTCAAACAAATATAGGATCTGATACAGCAACTCATTGACAATCTATATAAAATAAAATAATTTAACACATATGTATTCATAAAATGTAATGGCGTTTTTTCTTGACCAATGCTATTTGGCGTTATTACCCACTTATATGGGTAATAACGCCATGCAAACAAAACTATGAAATAAGATGGAATAATTGCCTGTAGATAGCCCAATTCTAAAAATACAAACTCTACAAACTTAGAAAATGACAAATTGCATTCTAAGTATTGAAAATGTTCAATTTTTTGTGAAAGTGTAAGAAAAATAAAGGTGTGGTGTGGGAGGAGGGGATGAGGCAAAAGAATACCAGACCGTGAGCTTCTTTTTGCTTAAAAAGGACCGCTTAAATAGAAATATGAGAAACATTGCACAGTTTTAACTGCGTTTATTTGAATCAGTATTTAGGATGTAGCTCGGCCACTGTAGGGAATCAACCGGGGTACTAAAGTCAAGGATTGGCGTTATTACCCCGGTATAGTTATTGCGCAGTACATTTTAAATTACAAATTATCACGAGAAGATATCCAAAATCTTCAACAACATTTTAAAAGTACATGAAATGCACTACAAATTTATGTAATTAACAAAGTATTTCCGGATAAAATGATAGTCTTCACATCACAAAACGTATCTCGCAAATTTTAGATCAAGCATTAATTTTAGTTGTTTGTAAAAACAATAAGACCTAAAAATGAAACAAATTAACTTGAAGCTGTTTTTTGCGATTTATATGACTCAAAACCCTTCTGCACAGAGCACGTGGGTGTCATTTACCTGATTATTTCATAATTATACAAAATATAAGCACTTGGCGTTATTACCCCGCCTGGTGTTATTACCCCAGGGTACCTTAATAGAAATATGTCTAAACACCCAAAAGCCCAGTAATGGACCACCTATGTTCCAGTAATGGACCGCCTATGTTCCAGTAATGGGCCATCCTACAAAAAGTAACAGATAATTGCTTTTAGGTGCGTTCGTAATTATGTAAATACGTAGCACCTATAGTTGTCGTTCAGTCCGTCCGTCTGTCTGTCCGTTTGTCTGTCCGTCTATCTGTCCGTTTGTCTGTCCGTCTATCTGTCTGTCCGCATATAACAACGCAAAAACTATCCAACCGTATCGGTTGAAATTTAAAATACATAATTATTACATAATTTTGTCAAGTCACTTCAAATTTCATGAAAATCGGATGAATAGATCAATTACAGGGAAAATCAAAAGTATTCCGTTACATTATGGTCAATGGGGAAAAAAGTTTGAAATGCATTTTAATCGTTTGAAATTTAAAACATATAAATATTACATAATTTTGTGGAATCATTTCAGATCTTATGATAATCAGATGCATAGATCAATTACAGGGACTATCAAAAGTATTCCGTTACATTACAGTCAAAGGGGGGAAAAGTTGCAAATGCATTTTAATGGTGTTACACTCATTCGAACATAATAAAATTGACATGAACCTATGACGTATATATATACTAAAATATAAATTCTCTACAATCTGAGATGCAAAGAATATTTATTATTAAATTACACGGTCACACAAAAATATTCCACTACATAATGCTATACGGGGAAACATTGTTTGGGACATGTTTTAATTATATTAAACTGTGCCACATTTTATGAATATGATATACGTTGCTGAGGTGTAATCAAAATTACTTCCTGTGTGTTTATAGGAACACAAAGAGTTCAACCACTGTACTGTATCCGAAGTATTGTCTACTATATCAGGAACATCTGTATATTTTTAAAACTTCGATGTCGTACGAACGAACCTCATTTGCTACGCTTTACGTGCAATTTCCAACTGGTTTCAATTATATTTTGCTCCAGAACTTAATGAAAGCATAATAATTAAAAAAAAATATTAAAACTTAAGTTATGAATTTATTATAATCAAGGATTTATAATGTGGATATAAAGCAAAATATTAATGATATTATTAACTGTTTATTATTAACTAACATTAAAGGATTTATATTGTAAAGATATACAACAAAATATTTAAATTTAAAGGATTTGCAAGATGAAGACAATGTTTTACTGAAATCAAGTTTAGATAAAATAAGGCATTAAAAAAAGTCTCCAATGTTTATTCATATCATTAGCTAAGTGATGTGCTTTGCAACTGTGAAATATAAATAACAGATCTTCAATTTTATCTTCCCTTTCCGATAGTCCAAACTGCTCAATATGGAATTTTAGAATGCATTTAAAATGGTAAATGTTCTTGCACTATCCAACCATTTTCAGATAATCATATAACCCACCAATTTGGTACAGATTGATTCCATAATTTCCCTTCAGAAATGCTTATATGGACATATTATCACCAATGGAACAATCTCATCATTTGCAGAAAAACATCCCATAACAGGGATTTGTTCTTTTTCGTTATTTGGTACTACATAATACACATCTTTAACTGATTTTGGTCCCAAAATTTTCCTTGTTTTAAGAGCACAAAAGAAACCTTGTTTTAACCTTATTGAAAATTCTCTCTGTATGCTTTAGAATTCGGAAGAAAATATTAATAATATCTTCTTCCAAATATGATTTTACATTTCTGAACCAACTTCTTTTGTAACGGCACATCTAGATTTTGTCAAATGTTCTGCTTGTGTTTTATACCAATTTTGGATGACTTTTTAAAAACAACTATTTATAAAGAAATTGCCTTTATTAAATTCTAATAGGTAAAATTTGAATATTAAATTTGATTATTTAGCTTTTCAGTTAAATCAAAATATTTTATCTCTACTGAAATAACACTTTTTGTACTGGTCACTTGGGTGGTCCATTACTGGAAAATCGCGAAATAAGCAATTCAGTAATGGACCACCCCTTTTAAAATCTTAAAAATAAATAAAATTTTGTTAATGGCCATTGGTACATTAAATTCAATGTTTTATATTGCTAACCAAACAAAAACATTCAATTTTTACGGAAAAATAAAAAAGTTATAAACTAAGTAAGTAAAGTCTGCTCTTAGCATGTTCATTAAGATTTTCAGTGAAAAACAGAAAAACTGTGAAACTTTATTTTCTGCTTCCTAATTGTTTTGACGAAAAGTGTAAAAAGTTAATCCAGCTTATAAAGCATGCAAGGTGGAGTTCAGAAAAAAAATAATAAAAGCTAAACTATTATTTATTATTTTTTTATAAACAAAAAAGTGCGAGGTGGCCCCTTACTGGAAGGTGGTCCATTACTGGCACATCGACCCTATATAATCATATTTCAAATCGTCTATTTCTCTGCAAAACAAATTAAACGAGATCAATAAAAAGAAGTTTTCATTTATTCTTATATTACCGATAAAATCAAAGCAGGTGATTAAAATATATATATATTATACTATATTTTTTATGTATTAAGTATATTTTATAATCTATATTATATGATAGCGATAAAACACCAAACTGACGATAAGTAATAATTAAAATAATGCACTTTGTAAAAATCACCTTAAAATAAAAAAAAAATGCAGGACGCGTTTCCAGCTAAAACAGTAACAGTTCGTCATCAGCTGTAGCAGACACCTGTCCGTTAAAGGTTGCTCTCTTACGGGCAGTCTGTGACACACGGCTGTTTATGATTTTAATCAAAACATTTAATTACAAACATTCTGAATCAGTTATTACATGTTCTATTATAAACGAATTTTCTACGTTGATAATACACGTAATTATTGGCACTACATTATAAAAATTGTAATTTAAGCAATGAAATCAAAATCTAGTGTTTTTATGCCTTATAGGAAGCTTATAGATAAAACTACATTAGTATATATTTTAAATGTTGATAGTATCACCTCTATAATACAATGTTAAATATTTAATAAATAATTAAATAATTTTTAAACAAATAAAAAATACTTTTTATATTCATAGTGTTTTTCAAACAATAAGAACAGTACATATTCTGCCATTTCTTTTCATTTTATATTTTTCTCTATTTCCTTGATCAATCTTTACAATAAAACATACGAAATCTATTTAGCTCATATTTATGAAATACAACATATGTGGAAATAAATAAAATAAAGATCATGTCGTTTCATTAATAAGCATTGTACTAATAACCATTTTTTAGAAATTTTGGAAGAAAATTAGAAATCCTGATTAAGTTTAGGAATATGTTTAAAACAAAAAAATATAAATATTCCAGGGAATATAAATATCCAGAATCCATGTTCATATTTAATAAAACAGTGTCAAATCACAACACATAAAAAAACTTACACATTCTTAATATTTAAATCAAACTTAGAACTTCAAAAAGATGCGAGTTGATAAACATAGTTTTTTAAGTGGAAAAATTAAAAATATTTTAGAACGATAGGACTCTGCAAAATAGCGATAATTTACAAAAATATACAGTAAATGTTAAGATTATATATTTAAAATAAAAAACAAAATGAAATTTTACGTTGTTAATTATGTAATAACCACCTATAATACAGTTAATAATAAAACGTTAAAGGTAATTAAAATACAGTAAGCCATAACGTTTGATTATATTTGCATTGATTAGCAATGAATACCAATATCTAAATATTTAAAACTTGTATTACACAAGAAAATAAAAGAATATAACGTAAATCAGAAGAATTATTAAAATACTAAATACAGTTTAATGAGTATTTGAGAAGAAAGAAATGATATTAAATGATAAAGATAGTGGTTAATTACTTGCGCTTGTGGGCGTTTAAAAAGCAATCAAAATTGTCGAGCATACAGTGAAAGGAAATACAAGGGATAAGATTGGATAATCTTCCGTAATCGAGTCCACGGAAAATTTTAGCGTGAAACAAAAAGAATCAGCAATAACACATTCTGACGTAAAATGTGGGTGCCGTAAAAGGCTTATGTCATAAAAATACTTCTATGCACAAAATCCCATTAACTAAGATGTGCCAATTGGCAGCGGAACCAAAAACGGAAGAATAATTCATAGTTTTCAAATCTCCCCATTACCTAACATATTGAAAATGATAGTGCAATAAGAAACATAATAGCTGCAAATGAGAGTACATTAATGCCACTATGAAATAAAATGCTGTTTTTAAATTATTGAAGCCACAAATACAAATGTACTTAAACCTATATTTTGGCACTATAGAAATTTCATTACTGACAAGAAATTTTGTGAAACGTTTTTCGCGTCTTTTACACTCTAATCTTTTTCCGGTCAACTTTTGATACGTTATTGGGCCTCCCTTCTCTATTTTATAGAACCATTTTCGTTAGACGAAGTTCTTTCTATTGTCATTTTCCAAAGACTAATACTTTTTCATGCGAGAAAGTCAGCAGTTTCCATCAACAAAATTATGTAAAAATCGTTAACTTTTAACTAAAAAGAGAAAAATAAACTTTTCTACCAAAAATTAAACCGACTTCAAAAACTACTGCAAAGTGAAAAATATTTTTTTTTTTTTTTTTACATAATAGTAATAAGAAATTAAATTAAGAGCATAGTATTTACCATGCGTATTATTATATTTATATACATTAATTGGAATTTTTGGAGTCGGTGCCAGCCAAGCTAAGTTCAAAATTAAAATTAATAATCCAATGCAAATAGTAAAATAATAAAGTTAAATTTTTAACTAAATAAAAAATCGTAGAAAAACTCATAGGCAATTGGATGTGTGTCTATTTGATAATTACATGTAACTTGGCTTGGCTAGCACAGACTCCAAAAAATCAAATTAATGTAATATAATACGCATGGTAAATACTATGCTCTTAATTTAATTTCTTATTAGTATTATGTAAAAAAAATATTTTTCACTTTGCAGTAGTTTTTGAAGTCGGTTTAATTTTTGGTAGAAAAGTTTATTCAGTTGTGTTATACGTTTTTAAATTCAATGAAATTTCTGCATGTTGTTAATGAGTATATATTCTCTGGAACATATGCAGAGCTGCACAAATGAATTCGATTACGTTTTGCTTATTTAAAGAAATTGATCACGGGTAATTTTCAACTGTATTATGCGTTAACTGAACGAAATTTTAGCATACTATGTTACTATTATATACAAATCTGTAGACTGCGTACTAGAGATTCACAAAAGAAGCCAAGTTCTTTCCCTATTATTGATGGTTGCTGAAATTTGAAATTTCAAATGTGTTTACGATTCCGGATTGCTTACTTAGTTGTGATATTTCGCCGCTTCAATCGGTGATATTTTTTACACAATCCTGAATGTGTTGGTAATTATTTTATAATGTGTGACCGATACAAGATTTTTCTTTGCTGTTTTATAGCATTTTGATTTGACATCATTGTGCAAAATGCACAATATTAATAGGAGCAATTCTTTTAAGAATTATCAAACTGATTTTTAAAACACTTACATGTCTCATTCATGTTTTTATGTTCCTTACTTCAAATCCTGTATAATATTTTAAATTCTTCAGGTAAAAATTAATAATAGAGCCCGAATATATTTTTATCAAAGTAATCAAAACATTAAAAAAGAAAGAAAAAAGAAAGACATTCCCCAAGGCTAAAAATCGATTCTTATATATTCATCCTTCATTTCATAAAAACATACATGTTATGAATTTTGTATTTTAAGAATATGTATATAAAATATGCATTTTTTTACACGTATAAAATATTGAGTTTTGTATTGTGTGTGTGAAAATAAGTGCATGGGTTTTAAAGCCCCATCGTTGTAATGTAAAACTGATTACATTATCAAACATAAAAACACTCCTCGAAGCAATGTCACGGGTTATTTAATTCGCTTACGATAAAATAATTCGTAATGCAACGTATGATTTTTTTCGTGAAACTGTCTATGTTAATTTATAGAATCGTTAAAACCTACTTAAATATAACACAAATCAGATAAACTGCTGTGAAAATTGCAACCTATATAGCAATTTGTTACGCAATCCGTAAAATACAGAAGAAACGGAAATAATAATAACCTACTGGTTGTTGAAGCGGTATTTACGCCCCTCGGGTGGTACCTCATTTGATGGCGCTAAGACAACAGTCCCAGGATGATTTTGATGCTTTAGATTGACAATGCGTCCCGTTTCTACCTGATTGTAGGGTCGCCTCTCTTGTTTGAATGGAGAGGATTCTTTTCTAGGGAAAAAAGAAATTTCTTAGAGTTATTCATAAAAAAATGCTGTCACGGATTCCTCTATATTCAAATGTCACAGAACTGCCAGAATGAAATATTCCGTAAAGTGTTAGCAGCTAGTGGAAATATACTTAATTTAAAGCTTTACAATGTATTTAAAATGTGTTGTTGTTTTTGTTTTATTTGTCTGTCTGAATGGCTTTTATTTTATCTGCTATGTGTACTCTTTCCCTTTTGTAAATAATTACGAGTAAGTCCATAAAAAATAATTGAAATACACTGTAAAGAAAAAGAAAAAAAGATCGGCTGTATTGTAAAAAGTATATAATCAGACAGGATACTAGTGAAACAATTGGTTATTCGCCTGGAGAAAATCTTTTGTCAGTCATCAAAATAAGAGTTTGTATAAAAAAATGTTCTTAGTTATCCGAAGAATATCTAAACCGTTAATGTATGATTTAGCTGTTAAAAATTGAGAAATAATTGTTAACAGCACCATTCTCTGCGGGTAACGTAGCAGATAAAACTAAAATTTTTGGCGGAGGTAACATAGGCGATACATTTATACATTACTGAAGGAAAAGAAGAAGTTGTGGTTAGAAATTAACCACAACTAGAAAACAAGAAACACTACTGGTTACCGTATCTAAAATTTCATACATTAATTGAGTAAATATGCAAAATAAAATTAATTTTAAACTTATTGTTTATGCATAATAGAACCCCGCTAATACGAACTAGCTGGGACCGGTGGGCGTTCAGATTATAAAAAAATTGTATTACACGAAATTCCAATAAAAAGAGAAAAGAAAATATGCGTGCAAACAATGTAAGATATAAGTACGTAGTAGTACAGTAAATATCTTCTAATTAGATATCTTAAAATACGGCATGCTGGATAATCCCTCAAAAAATCCCGCTGGAAAAAAATTTCCTTGTTTAATCGCGCCTGATGCTTATTAGTAATCCAATGGAGATTTAGAATGAAGAATTACGTAACATCCCATTACAAAAGGTTCAAAATCGCGAATATATAACTAAGTAGGAAGAAAAAATATTTCTGTAGAAAATTTTCAATTTTAACTGTTGAAAGATTTTTTTTAATCATTTGAATTAAATACTTTATTGAATTTTAGAAAATAATTTTATAGTGACGCAAATAAACTGATATTCAAGATTTGTTTAACCCCTTCGCATCGAGGGACTTCTACGAAATTGTTAATGTTTTGTCAAAGGTTTTTAAGAATAGAAATTTGCGCCTTATTGAATCGAGAAAATGCTCCGATTAAATAAGGCAAATTTTACAGTAAACTTTTACTGGCAGGTATAAACAAGGATTCTTAAGCCTTTTTGTGGCACATATTCGTCTCACTCGTCCCCAAGGGGTTAAGATGGCTTCTACGAGTAGGCCTACAGTGACGCTTTCATTTTATATTCGAGTACATATGTTGTACTTTTATACTATAGTGTACATTTTTTAATATTTTCCAACAAAGTTGAAAAGTGCTTATGCTTTCGATTTTTCCGTCCGTCTATCCGTGCTCTAACTCTCGTAAACATAATCGGATTGCCATGAAATTTTTGGAAGTTATTGATGTTTATCCTAGCACGAACCCTATTGAAAATGAAGTTTCTACCATGATTAGTTTATTTACAAAGACAGTCAAAAGTTTTTCCGTTTCATTACGGACTATGGGGGGAAATTGTCTCAAATGAATTTTAAAGATGTTGCACACTGTCAAACATATTCAAATTCATGTGGATCTACAAAGTACATTAAAAGATACATTCTGTAAAGTATGCGGTGAAAGGAATAATTATTATTCATTTACTGGGCCACACAAAGAGTTCCATTATTTAATAATAAAGGGGGAAATTGTTTGGGACATATTGGTAAACGATTTCATGTATAATAAAATTGATATATATCGCTAAGGCTTAACATGAGCTATTTCACGCATAATACGAAGTGCATAGCATTTACAGGGACACACAAAATATTCCAAATATATATTCTATCCGAATACTCTTTCCTCTGTATATTATGTACCCGTAAGACATGGTGACGTCACTGAAACGTCGTTGTGAAGTCACATTGTGACTTTGTGACCATCGATTGTCGATGTGACGTCACGTGACGTCGATGTGAAGTCACAGTGACTAAAATGTGAAGTCGTTATGGCCGTTTTAGAGCTTTTTTGTGACGTCACATTGTGACCACTTTGTGACGTCACAATGTGACCAATTTGTGAAAAGTGTGTCATTTGTGACTACTTTGACATTAACATTGTGACGAACTGTGAAAATTTTTTTAGAAAGTCACATCTTATTCACATTGTGACGTCACTGAGTGGTGGCATTTTCGTCACAGATGTGGTGTGACCAAAGTGACTCACAGTGACGTCATTGTGACGTCACTGTGAACATGCATGCTATGAGGGTATCCCGTAAGACATGGTGACGTCACGGTGACGTCGTTGTGAAGTCACATTGTGACTTTGTGACCGTCGATGTGACGTCACGTGACGTCGATGTGAAGTCACTGTGACTAAAATGTGAAGTCGTTATGGCCGTTTTAGAGCTTGTTTGTGACGTCACATTGTGACCACATTGTGACGTCGCAATGTGACCAATTTGTGAAAAGTGTGTCATTTGTGACGATTTTGTCATTAACATTGTGACGTAATTGTGACGAAAGTGACAATGCTTTCAAGTCACATTGTGACCAAATTGTGAAATACAGGGTGAGTCCAAAATCATGGAACAAATTTTGAGGAGGCGGTAGGACTCACTATAGCAAGTAATGATGGCACAGAAATATATGACCGGAAGTGACCCGTCAAGACGCTACACTAGTCACCAAAAAAGACCCGGATGGTAATGTTATGTCTATGGGGGGGGGGGTGTTGTTTTCAAATATCTTGCTCAAATTTCAATATTTTACATGATATTTTTTCCATAGGATAGCTGAGGACGATCCACAACTAGGCTAATTTTTACTTTTTCGATTTTGGTTATATATTTTTTATATTACAATAGTTTCAGTTTTAGAACCGGTTTAAACTGGTTCTGAATTATTGTGGGCTCTTAATCTGTAACCAAAATCAAAAAAGTAAAAACCAGCCCAGTTGCAGGTCGTCCTCAGCTATCCTATGGAAAAAAAATATGCGAAAATATTAAAATTTTAGCGAGATATTTGAAAATAGCGCTCCCATACACTTAACATTATAATCCGTGTCTTTTACAGTGACTAGTGTGGCGTTTTAACGCGTCACTTCCAGTCATACATTTCTATGCCATAATTATTTATTATAGTGAGCTCTACCACCTCCCTTAAAGTTTGTCCCATTATTTTAGACTCACGATGCAGATCGTTTGTGACAAAACTTTCATTAACACTGTGATGATTCTGTGACGATTTAACTTTTCTTAACGATTCTCTAACAATTTAAAAGAAACAGGATCTGCTGAAGCTATAACTCCACGCCATGTTCTGTAAAAATAGGGTTTGAGTCCTAAAATCATATATTGACAATTTATGAACAAATACTGTATAATATATAAAATAGTTACCTGCAGTAAGGAGACTTTCTTCTAAATTAAAGTTAAAAATTCGATTTACCTCACATGCCTTACAACTCTGGTGTTGTTTTTAAAATTTGAAAAATATTGCCTTTCAAAAATATTTATATATTTTCCCCACATGCTGAAAATTGCATAGCTTCAATTTTATTTATAACTGACACACATTTTGTAATATGCTGTTCAAACTGTTTAATCTTTTTGAACTTTAAAAAAAAAACTTTTACTCGCTTTAATATCCACAAATTTCAGCACATATCTAAAACTGTACAGCTTGCCAATATTTCTGACCAATAATCCTGATGTCTATAAATATATAGGGTGGATGCTCCAGTGTTGGCCACATTAAGAGAAAAGTTGAAATGGAAATTTTATAGTTTTAGACTGAATAAAGCATATTAAATCGCAATAACAGTATTCTTTAGTAAATTTAGTTGTCTTTCTGTTAATTATAATAACTTTCTGTCAAATATTTTAGATTGTGAGTAATAACTCGTTAAGTAATTTCTTTCAATTTGCACCAGTTTTGGCCACCCCTGCACCAGTTTTGGCCGCCCTAATATCTTGTAATTTTGCAAACATTTTAACTGATAATAAGTAAAAATAAAGCATTTTTGTGCAAAATCTGTTTTACCACACAGATATTTGTTTGTTGTATAAAAAAGATTTGCATTTTTTTAAATGAAATCATAAAAACATCGAATAAAATATACTTAAGCTGATTTTAACTGAACATTTAAATTTAAAAACAAAAAATATATTTAATTCATAAAAAAGATTTATAGGACATAAAAAGCTTATTTTAACATTTTGCATATTTTCATTTATATATATCATATGTTATACTATACCAATATTTACAGTTATATGACTAGAATCTTGAAATTATTCCATTTTTACATGAAATAGTATTTTGACAATCTCTAAAATCCATTTTTTTCAACTGATTTTAAAGTTTAATTCCTCGTACTTAGCTGCCTGTCAGCCTAATCATTTGGAGTTAGTTTTCTTCAAACCTTAGATTTCCTTGTGTAAATATTGGCTAGGATCTTAGAAAGACCTTCACAGAGGGCATCTCCCTTCTTTTTTTGGCCCATATCTCTCATATAGATAATTGGCCATCATAAATAGCACAACCCTATTACTTGAGAATCAAAAATAGTAAAAACTGGTCTCCATTCTGTAAACTTGTGTTGCAAGGTAGAACGAGATACTACAAAACTTAACCATCTTGAAAAGCTGACAATGAATTTTGAAAAGCCATAATTTTACTTCCTATCTTATAACAGTGTTTAATCTAGACCATTTTTAAGAGTACAGAATTGTCTTTTTTAAACTTGTTAAAATGAATCCTATTTATAGTATAAAGATTTTCACATTATTTGTTATTTCTAAATTCATGTGCTTGAAATTTTGCAAAAGTTATGCAACTTCCTCATTTTGTTTTGAAAAAATACAAGAAACCACTAAATCATGCTGTAATTTTATTGAACTTTTAAATTTATAAGTCATAAAACATTTCTAAATATATTGCTGAAATTTTCACTATAATTAGTCTTGTGGCCAAAAGTGGAGCATATTGTTGTGCCATTTTTGGCCACACAATGGCCATAACTGGTACACATAGCAAATTTAAAGCACGTACTAGCACGTAAAGCAAGTAGTTTTGGCCACCCCTACTTTAAGCTGTAAAAATAATTAATTTAAATATGAAATTGCAACAGAGAGAAAGCCTACTTCATAAAGCTTCATAGCAATCTGTTTCAGAACAAATAAAGTTCGATAAATCCCTAATATTGAAAGATTGTGAAAACTTGTTACCTAAGCAAAAACCTTAATATATGTGAGTGCACACTATAGTTTTACACATTTTTTTTTTTTTTTTTTTTTTTTTGCAAGTCATTTTTTATCAAAAAATAAACAAATGGGATTGAAAATAATAAAAGAGTGTTAGATTAAGGAGTAAGAATGCATATAATTTGTTAAAATCAATTTACAGCCTAAATAGAGGGTAAATCATTCCAATGTGGCCAAAACTTGTGCAGTTGCCAAAACTGGAGCATCTACCCTATATCTTTTAATTATCTTTTGTTGTAATTTTCCAACGGATTGAAAAAGTGTCCAGGTCAGGATTCGAACTAAGCAGTCTTTCGCGCAAATTGTCAATACTTTGTCGACTGAACTATCCTGGAAGAATCTGACGCACACAATTCACACAGTGAATACGAACGCATACTTATCATTATTATATATAACCCTATGTAATAATACTTTAATTTTTTTTCAAACTACTCGTATGATAAATGCATACTATTCGTATGAGTATATAATGATATTTCTCCGGGTGAATTGTGCGTGCTAAGTTGCTCTGTTGGAAGAGCATTGGCCGCATACATCGAGGGTCTCTAGTTCGAATCCTAATCTAAACATTTTTTTACTCATTTTGGAAAATTAATATTCGTTTGATTAATTTACCAATTAAAATCATTCTGTTAAATATAATATAGAATTATCTTTTGATAAAACTACGTGAAGTTTATGCGCAATATTTGTAATATACAGATTTTATTTAAAAATCGAGTACTAATGAAGATGAGGCAATTAGTTCTAGTATTACGCTTAGTTATTTCCTTACTATAGTGGCCTGTGCGCATGTATGATTACACCAAGGTTTAAATTCGTAGTTAAACTCATATATATATATACAGGGTGATTCAGCTCGTCGGTGACAAACTTTAAGGATCGATAGAGCACACCTAGACGAACATTTTTGAATAGGGAATGTAGGGTCCCTGACGCGATGGTAAGGCGCTAGGCGCTTTCGAAAATTTGGGTGCCGAAATTCGAAACGTCATAAAAACTAGGGAAATGGTTAGATTTTCTTGCTTGTTGCGTCGAAATGATTCTGTTTGTTTAGACTTTCTTCAGTACCAATTTGATAAGCGTATCTCTTAAAACATGGATAGGGGGCGCTGCAGACTTTGGAGAGCTAGACAACAACTTTAAGCCCGTTATTTTGATAATTTAACACATGCTCGCCAAAGTTTATACTCTAACTTAAAGTTTGAACCCAAAAGTAGAGCCCTGCAAAAAGCGTAAGAGCCGGAATAAAATGTCAAAGTACAGGGTGGTCGAAACTCGAAGGCTCCTAAGAGATAAACAAACAGATTTCTTGACTTATGGCATGCATTTTCATGATTCTGTTTGCTGGGGCTCTCTGAAACTCAGTTGAACGGTACAAAATGAAACATCGATAGGGGGCGCTTTGGGCAAAAAACATAATTCGTTGACATTTCGGACGCTAACTGGAAACGGGGCGCTACGATCAGTTAGAAACAAAACAAGAGAGTAATTTACTTATCATAAGAAGCTATTAAAACTGCAGTTTGTTTGTTTTTTTTAACAAACATAGCTGGTTTCAATCATGCACAATGCGCGCAATAAAATTTACATAAGGTGCTTTTTGCTGATTTATGCAAAAGATATCGTACCATATCGATATGCAAAAGATACGTAATGCGTAGACGACAACGCGAGATGACGTAGTTGTATGCGCAGACACGTCTTTTGAACGTGCGGTACCTACTTAAGCTTCGGGTTACTTGTCTGCAGATCGGTAGTAGGATGGAACGGTACACAAACTCTGAATTGGCTGACATGCATTTGGCGTATGGCGCTGCTGGTTGTAATGGACGAGCCGCTCAGCGGTTGTACGCCGAGCGTTACCCCAACAGGCAAATCCCCTGCCATGCCTTCTTCACTCGAGTACACCAGAGGTTGTCCACAACGGGATCTTTCGACGGAGGCAGGCCTGAACGGGAGCGATCAGTGAGCACCCCCGACAACGAAGAGGCTGTGCTTAACCTGGTTGAGGACAACCCAAGTCTTAGCACGAGAGATATCGCCAGACATGTTGGCATTTCGCAAGCAACTGCGTGGCGCATCTTACGTTCCCGGAATCTGCACCCCTACCACATCCAGATGTTGCAGTTGCTCAGAGAGCAGGATTTTGGCCCTCGAGTGGAATTCTCAAGATGGTACTTGGCGATGAGATCCAGGGATCCCCGTTTTGTAAACAGCATTTTGTTTACGGACGAGTCCACCTTCAGCCGGGAGGGAATGTGGAACGCCCACAACAGTCATGTGTGGTGTGATGAAAATCCACATGAAACCAGAAGCCGAGCAGCCCAGGAGCGTTTCTCAGTAAATGTGTGGGCCGGCATTCTGGGGGATTGCCTCATTGGCCCTTATTTGTTACCTGAACGGCTGACAGGTGGAAATTACCTGATTTTCCTGGATCAAGTGCTGCCGCAGCTTCTGGAGGAGGCGCACGTACCCGAAGGTTCGCGTCGCCAGATGTGGTTCCAGCACGATGGAGCTCCGGCCCATTACACGAACGACGTGCGTCTCCATCTAAACGCAAGGTATGGCCAGCGGTGGATCGGGCGTGGGGGTCCAGTTCACTGGCCTGCCCGATCACCAGACCTCACCTGCTTGGATTTCTTCCTTTGGGGTTACCTGAAGGCCGAGGTATACCATACACCTGTCAGCAGTGCTGAAGAACTTGTGGCGCCCATTGTGGCAGCTGCAGGGCAGATCAGAGATACTCCTGGCATTGTTGGAAACACACACTCCTCAATGCGACGGAGGTGCGAAGCCTGCATCATGGCCCAAGGTCGAAATTTCGAGCATCTTCTGTAGTGTTATTTTTTGTAAATAAATTTCCAGTATCATTGATGTTTTTGGTCTAAATTTATTCAGAAGTGTTGAGCAGAGGTAGAAAATGTGTTTTCATTATTACTAACTGATCGTAGCGCCCCGTTTCCAGTTAGCGTCCGAAATGTCAACGAATTATGTTTTTTGCCCAAAGCGCCCCCTATCGATGTTTCTTTTTGTACCGTTCAACTGAGTTTCAGAGAGCCCCAGCAAACAGAATCATGAAAATGCATGCCATAAGTCAAGAAATCTGTTTGTTTATCTCTTAGGAGCCTTCGAGTTTCGACCACCCTGTACTTTGACATTTTATTCCGGCTCTTACGCTTTTTGCAGGGCTCTACTTTTGGGTTCAAACTTTAAGTTAGAGTATAAACTTTGGCGAGCATGTGTTAAATTATCAAAATAACGGGCTTAAAGTTGTTGTCTAGCTCTCCAAAGTCTGCAGCGCCCCCTATCCATGTTTTAAGAGATACGCTTATCAAATTGGTACTGAAGAAAGTCTAAACAAACAGAATCATTTCGACGCAACAAGCAAGAAAATCTAACCATTTCCCTAGTTTTTATGACGTTTCGAATTTCGGCACCCAAATTTTCGAAAGCGCCTAGCGCCTTACCATCGCATCAGGGACCCTACATTCCCTATTCAAAAATGTTCGTCTAGGTGTGCTCTATCGATCCTTAAAGTTTGTCACCGACGAGCTGAATCACCCTGTATATTGTATATGTCATATAGTGTAGATGTGCCGGTAAAGGTCATCCTTATGAAATTTATTTTTAAAAAGTTTAATTATTAGATTTAATTTTTTTTTCGTATTAGATGAATCTATTAATAGTATTTAAGTATTCTCAGTCTCACTTCCCAATATTAGACAAAATTTTATTGAAAATAATAGAAATACATCAAACACTAAAAATTTCAGTAATGTACATCTCACAAAAAAGTACATGTAATTGTTTTTATGACTATTTAGAACCAGGATTTAATGAACACATACTAATAGAACAAAATTGTTATTTTCAGCACCATTTAACAATTAAGATATCAAAAATTAATAAAATAATGCGATAATTACTCATTTTTTAAAATCAATAATTGTTATTATCACAAAATCAATATCTTAATTATTTTAGATACATGGTTTAAAATAATAAATGTCATGGAATTACAGTTATCAAATTTTTGGGATTATGAGAAATTCAGAAAGGTAATAAAAAAGTTTTAAAAAATTTGTTTTTGCAATATTAGTGCATAAATTAATATATTTATCACTATTTTCAACAGTTAAACAACCCCAAACTCCTTTATATATTAATTATAACGTTAACTTTTGATTATGCATACATTTTTAAATTTATTAATATTTGATTTTAACCATGTAATTAAAAAAATGTGATTAAAGTGCATTTTAAAAATAATGTTATTAACTATTTTCAAATCGTTGACATGCTGTTCCGTATTTCAACAAAATAAATGTTAAATTTATTGAATTTACTAAGGTAAGTGGATTCAAAAAAGTTAAATTAATATGATACTTATTCCTTTTATAACATGTTTTTTACAAAATTCACAGAAATCATTATAAAAAAAGCAGGAAAAATAACATTTTCTTACCTCTTTCTTAACCGCATTATCCTCTAATTCAAGTTTCATAATCCAAATAGCGAAGATAATTTCGAATTCGGAATGTCCGAATGAAGTACATTGACATTGGCGCGCTCATATTAACGAAACGCCACTGACAATGTATTTTTTCGGACCGGCATTTTATATAAAATGTCAACTGATCGCATTTCTGCATAACTTTTTAAAAATTTTCAACTTACGTACTAAATATACACGCATAACATCATAACAAAGTTACTAGAGCAGCTGGCCTAATATTCTAAAGAATAAATACACTAATGTCAACTATTCTGGTTGTTGCCAAACGATATTTTTTAAGCAGGTGATTTTTTGTTATTATTGGTTGTTTGAGCTTCGAAGATATATAAGTTGAATGCGCATGCGCATTAGTTTTATGAGGGTATCCCTAATTAAAATTTTGAGTTAAATTTTTTTTTCAGGCATTTCTATTTCACTTTCAATTAGTTTCAAAATACAGTGGAACTTTCATTTAACGAAGCGCATATTTAATGAAATTATCTACTTTTTTAATTTTCTGTTGAACCTTCTTTTAGAACGCAATTAACATTTAAATTAATATTCATATTAAAAAAAAATTCTTCTTAGCAAAATTTGTTGCACTTCCGTGCATGCACAATATTCAAAAGGATAGATTGCTGTTAAGATTGATTGGTGAATATATTTCAGCGGATTGTACGAATTGAAATTATGTATTTATTTTATCTTTTAAATAAAAAGGAAAAAATGCGAAAATTTTTCGATATGCTAAGAAAGGGATTCTAGTTCCGCGAAAATATTATAGGTCCATTCTCTGAATACTTAAAAAAGATGCGAAAGTTTTTATGAGTGTATCTTTCATAAGAGATCGCACACAAAGTAATATTCGAATTTTTTTTTTAATTTTTCGATTTGAAATACAAGAGAAAACGAGAATTAGAACGCTGCGATTCAGTTTTTGTTTCCCTTAATTATTACGCGGTTTTTTAGATATTATACTAATGATTGTTTTTTATGTGGCTATATTGCATAACAAAAAGTACTATCCAAATTAAAACACAGTTTTATAATATTTCCATTTTTATTTGTAGTTTACTATACAAATTTCATGAATTTTCGTGGATTTCTATTCAACGATATTTTTTTCATAACGAAGCATTTAAGTGTAACGAGAAATTTCCTTAAATGGAAGTTTCACTGATAGGTTCATTGCTGGGTGCTTAGTTTCATATGATGGGAGGTTTATCTCATATATGTGATATGACGTACATGTTACATGCAGTGCATGTAATGTGTGACATAAGAGCGATTGCACAATATTCTTCTGCAATGCCAGAAAACACGTTTTTTTACCAGTAAATAACATGGTTTGGAGAATTTTTGTAATTTTCTAAAGTTTTCTAAGACTGTGACTCACAGTGACGTCACTGTGACGTCACTGTGAACATGCATGCTATGTGGGTATTTTTGGATGTACTAAGGACAATTTCAAAAATAACACATTTTTTAAAATTTCTTTAAAAACCATGGGAAAGTAGTTTTGCACCGATTATTCAAATGATACCGGGAGATGTATTCATATATGTCAACTTTTACAAATTGTAAGCAGTAAATTATCTATTTTTTGTATGCTCTTTTTTTTTTTTTTTTTTTTTTTTTTTTTTGTCTTAATAGACATTTTATATTCAATGAATCTGTTTAACGAGTAGGGGAGAGTGTGGATGAATAAGACAGTCTTCATATTTAGAATGTAAATTTAAGTATACACAACCGTTAATTTCAAAGAAATTTTTAAAAGAATATTTCAATATTTAATAACTAATCGGCCTTATAGATTCAATTTAAAAAGATTATTTAATTTTAGTAATTATATTTTCATAATGAAAACATATTATTCCCAGGATCCATGGGACAGTTATGAGAATTTGCGAATTAGTTTTGTTTATCCTATTACTTATATTTATTACTTTATTCAATATTATATTTTATGCATATTACTGGCGTTGTCTCTTAAAAATGAAATTATCAATTTTAACTTTCATGACTTAAACCACTTTTCTGTAACTGAAAACGTACGAGTTGGACTAAGCTTTAAAAGAACGTACACAAGTGCTTAAAGTATAAAGGGCGTCCATTTTCAATGGTGCCCATTGGCTAATTCCTGGACCATTTATAACAGACATATAGTTCCAATTACAAAAAATGTTTTAAATGAAGTAAAGAACAACTCTGTATTTGATCCGTCGGTTTATAAATATACTATGTACTGGGGAAATCTAGTTTTGCAAGAAAACGCCTAACTGGTTGAAGTTCTTCTCTCAGCAATTTATACTAATAGATGGAAACATACTTGAATACTTTTGTTCAGCCCTGTAATTTACATTGTACTTTTATTACTCGAAAGTATTTTGCTAAAATTTAGTTCAAGCAAAAGTACACTTTAAACTACTTAAATTACATTTCCAGAAATGATCCTCCATTGGCGACCCTGTATCGAGTATTTTGCGCAACCCTGTATATCATTTTATCAATATTCTTCAAACATTTCTTAGTAAACTGAATGCAATTCAGCGTAAAAATGCATAATTTATTTAAAAACCTTCTGTAAGTAAATGACTCTCATATCCAGTAACCTTTCCGAACTCTCTTGTGTAACCCTGTATATCTAAATTGCGTAACTATTAGTATTTATGCACACCATATAATGTGCATTTCATTTAGTGAAACTTAAAAGCACATATAATTAAAAATGCATTTCATCCATCCAACAGCCATCATCCATAATATACCCACATAGCATGCATGTTCACAGTAACGTCACAGTGACGTCACTGTGAGTCACTGTGGTCACGTCACATCTGTGACCAAAATGCCACTCCTCAGTGACGTCACATTGTGACTGAAATGTGACGTCACATCTGTGACCAAAATGCCACCCCTCAGTGACGTCACATTGTGACTGAAATGTGACGTCACATCTGTGACCAAAATGCCATCTCTCAGTGACGTCACATTGTGACTCAGATGTGACTTTCTTAGAAAACTTTAGAAAATTACAAAAATTCTCCAAACCATGTTATTTACTGGTAAAAAAAGTGTTTTCTGGCATTGCAGAAGAATATTGTGCAATCGCTCTTATGTCACACATTACATGCACTGCATGTAACATGTACGTCATATCACATATATGAGATAAACCTCCCATCATATGAAACTAAGCACCCAGCAATGAACCTATCAGTGAAACTTCCATTTAAGGAAATTTCTCGTTACACTTAAATGCTTCGTTATGAAAAAAATATCGTTGAATAGAAATCCACGAAAATTCATGAAATTTGTATAGTAAACTACAAATAAAAATGGAAATATTATAAAACTGTGTTTTAATTTGGATAGTACTTTTTGTTATGCAATATAGCCACATAAAAAAATCATTAGTATAATATCTAAAAAACCGCGTAATAAAGGAAGGGAAACAAAAACTGAATCGCAGCGTTCTAATTCTCGTTTTCTCTTGTATTTCAAATCGAAAAATTAAAAAAAAAATTCGAATATTACTTTGTGTGCGATCTCTTATGAAAGATACACTCATAAAAACTTTCGCATCTTTTTTAAGTATTCAGAGAATGGACCTATAATATTTTCGCGGAACTAGAATCCCTTTCTTAGCATATCGAAAAATTTTCGCATTTTTTCCTTTTTATTTAAAAGATAAAATAAATACATAATTTCAATTCGTACAATCCGCTGAAATATATTCACCAATCAATCTTAACAGCAATCTATCCTTTTGAATATTGTGCATGCACGGAAGTGCAACAAATTTTGCTAAGAAGAAATTTTTTTTAATATAAATATTAATTTAAATGTTAATTGCCTTCTAAAAGAAGGTTCAACGGAAAATTAAAAAAGTAGATAATTTCATTAAATATGCGCTTCGTTAAATGAAAGTTCCACTGTATTTTGAAACTAATTGAAAGTGAAATAGAAATGCGTGAAAAAAAATTTTAACTCAAAATTTTAATTAGGGATACCCTCATAAAACTAATGCGCATGCGCATTCAACTTATAAATCTTCGAAGCTCAAACAACCAATAATAACAAAAAATCACCTGCTTAAAAAATATCGTTTGGCAACAACCAGAATAGTTGACATTAGTGTATTTATTCTTTAGAATATTAGGCCAGCTGCTCTAGTAACTTTGTTATGATGTTATGCGTGTATATTTAGTACGTAAGTTGAAAATTTTTAAAAAGTTATGCAGAAATGCGATCAGTTGACATTTAATATAAAATGCCGGTCCGAAAAAATACATTGTCAGTGGCATTTCGTTAATATGAGCGCGCCAATGTCAATGTACTTCATTCGGACATTCCGAATTCGAAATTATCTTCGCTATTTGGATTATGAAACTTGAATTAGAGGATAATGCCGTTAAGAAAGAGGTAAGAAAATGTTATTTTTCCTGCTTTTTTTATAATGATTTCTCTGAATTTTGTAAAAAACATGTTATAAAAGGAATAAGTATCATATTAATTTAACTTTTTTGAATCCACTTACCTTAGTAAATTCAATAAATTTAACATTTATTTTGTTGAAATACGGAACAGCATGTCAACGATTTGAAAATAGTTAATAACATTATTTTTAAAATGCACTTTAATCACATTTTTTTAATTACATGGTTAAAATCAAATATTAATAAATTTAAAAATGTATGCATAATCAAAAGTTAACGTTATAATTAATATATAAAGGAGTTTGGGGTTGTTTAACTGTTGAAAATAGTGATAAATATATTAATTTATGCACTAATATTGCAAAAACAAATTTTTTAAAACTTTTTTATTACCTTTCTGAATTTCTCATAATCCCAAAAATTTGATAACTGTAATTCCATGACATTTATTATTTTAAACCATGTATCTAAAATAATTAAGATATTGATTTTGTGATAATAACAATTATTGATTTTAAATGAGTAATTATCGCATTATTTTATTAATTTTTGATATCTTAATTGTTAAATGGTGCTGAAAATAACAATTTTGTTCCATTAGTATGTGTTCATTAAATCCTGGTTCTAAATAGTCATAAAAACAATTACATGTACTTTTTTGTGGGATGTACATTACTGAAATTTTTAGTGTTTGATGTATTTCTATTATTTTCAATAAAATTTTGTCTAATATTGGGAAGTGAGACTGAGAATACTTAAATACTATTAATAGATTCATCTAATACGAAAAAAAAATTAAATCTAATAATTATAACTATTAATAAGGAAACTTTTAAAAAATAAATTTCATAAGGATGACCTTTACCGGCACATCTACACTATATGACATATACAATATATATATATATATGAGTTTAACTACGAATTTAAACCTTGGTGTAATCATACATGCGCACAGGCCACTATAGTAAGGAAATAACTAAGCGTAATACTAGAACTAATTGCCTCATCTTCATTAGTACTCGATTTTTAAATAAAATCTGTATATTACAAATATTGCGCATAAACTTCACGTAGTTTTATCAAAAGATAATTCTATATTATATTTAACAGAATGATTTTAATTGGTAAATTAATCAAACGAATATTAATTTTCCAAAATGAGTAAAAAAATGTTTAGATTAGGATTCGAACTAGAGACCCTCGATGTATGCGGCCAATGCTCTTCCAACAGAGCAACTTAGCACGCACAATTCACCCGGAGAAATATCATTATATACTCATACGAATAGTATGCATTTATCATACGAGTAGTTTGAAAAAAAATTAAAGTATTATTACATAGGGTTATATATAATAATGATAAGTATGCGTTCGTATTCACTGTGTGAATTGTGTGCGTCAGATTCTTCCAGGATAGTTCAGTCGACAAAGTATTGACAATTTGCGCGAAAGACTGCTTAGTTCGAATCCTGACCTGGACACTTTTTCAATCCGTTGGAAAATTACAACAAAAGATAATTAAAAGATATAGGGTAGATGCTCCAGTTTTGGCAACTGCACAAGTTTTGGCCACATTGGAATGATTTACCCTCTATTTAGGCTGTAAATTGATTTTAACAAATTATATGCATTCTTACTCCTTAATCTAACACTCTTTTATTATTTTCAATCCCATTTGTTTATTTTTTGATAAAAAATGACTTGCAAAAAAAAAAAAAAAAAAAAAAAAAGTGTAAAACTATAGTGTGCACTCACATATATTAAGGTTTTTGCTTAGGTAACAAGTTTTCACAATCTTTCAATATTAGGGATTTATCGAACTTTATTTGTTCTGAAACAGATTGCTATGAAGCTTTATGAAGTAGGCTTTCTCTCTGTTGCAATTTCATATTTAAATTAATTATTTTTACAGCTTAAAGTAGGGGTGGCCAAAACTACTTGCTTTACGTGCTAGTACGTGCTTTAAATTTGCTATGTGTACCAGTTATGGCCATTGTGTGGCCAAAAATGGCACAACAATATGCTCCACTTTTGGCCACAAGACTAATTATAGTGAAAATTTCAGCAATATATTTAGAAATGTTTTATGACTTATAAATTTAAAAGTTCAATAAAATTACAGCATGATTTAGTGGTTTCTTGTATTTTTTCAAAACAAAATGAGGAAGTTGCATAACTTTTGCAAAATTTCAAGCACATGAATTTAGAAATAACAAATAATGTGAAAATCTTTATACTATAAATAGGATTCATTTTAACAAGTTTAAAAAAGACAATTCTGTACTCTTAAAAATGGTCTAGATTAAACACTGTTATAAGATAGGAAGTAAAATTATGGCTTTTCAAAATTCATTGTCAGCTTTTCAAGATGGTTAAGTTTTGTAGTATCTCGTTCTACCTTGCAACACAAGTTTACAGAATGGAGACCAGTTTTTACTATTTTTGATTCTCAAGTAATAGGGTTGTGCTATTTATGATGGCCAATTATCTATATGAGAGATATGGGCCAAAAAAAGAAGGGAGATGCCCTCTGTGAAGGTCTTTCTAAGATCCTAGCCAATATTTACACAAGGAAATCTAAGGTTTGAAGAAAACTAACTCCAAATGATTAGGCTGACAGGCAGCTAAGTACGAGGAATTAAACTTTAAAATCAGTTGAAAAAAATGGATTTTAGAGATTGTCAAAATACTATTTCATGTAAAAATGGAATAATTTCAAGATTCTAGTCATATAACTGTAAATATTGGTATAGTATAACATATGATATATATAAATGAAAATATGCAAAATGTTAAAATAAGCTTTTTATGTCCTATAAATCTTTTTTATGAATTAAATATATTTTTTGTTTTTAAATTTAAATGTTCAGTTAAAATCAGCTTAAGTATATTTTATTCGATGTTTTTATGATTTCATTTAAAAAAATGCAAATCTTTTTTATACAACAAACAAATATCTGTGTGGTAAAACAGATTTTGCACAAAAATGCTTTATTTTTACTTATTATCAGTTAAAATGTTTGCAAAATTACAAGATATTAGGGCGGCCAAAACTGGTGCAGGGGTGGCCAAAACTGGTGCAAATTGAAAGAAATTACTTAACGAGTTATTACTCACAATCTAAAATATTTGACAGAAAGTTATTATAATTAACAGAAAGACAACTAAATTTACTAAAGAATACTGTTATTGCGATTTAATATGCTTTATTCAGTCTAAAACTATAAAATTTCCATTTCAACTTTTCTCTTAATGTGGCCAACACTGGAGCATCCACCCTATATATTTATAGACATCAGGATTATTGGTCAGAAATATTGGCAAGCTGTACAGTTTTAGATATGTGCTGAAATTTGTGGATATTAAAGCGAGTAAAAGTTTTTTTTTTAAAGTTCAAAAAGATTAAACAGTTTGAACAGCATATTACAAAATGTGTGTCAGTTATAAATAAAATTGAAGCTATGCAATTTTCAGCATGTGGGGAAAATATATAAATATTTTTGAAAGGCAATATTTTTCAAATTTTAAAAACAACACCAGAGTTGTAAGGCATGTGAGGTAAATCGAATTTTTAACTTTAATTTAGAAGAAAGTCTCCTTACTGCAGGTAACTATTTTATATATTATACAGTATTTGTTCATAAATTGTCAATATATGATTTTAGGACTCAAACCCTATTTTTACAGAACATGGCGTGGAGTTATAGCTTCAGCAGATCCTGTTTCTTTTAAATTGTTAGAGAATCGTTAAGAAAAGTTAAATCGTCACAGAATCATCACAGTGTTAATGAAAGTTTTGTCACAAACGATCTGCATCGTGAGTCTAAAATAATGGGACAAACTTTAAGGGAGGTGGTAGAGCTCACTATAATAAATAATTATGGCATAGAAATGTATGACTGGAAGTGACGCGTTAAAACGCCACACTAGTCACTGTAAAAGACACGGATTATAATGTTAAGTGTATGGGAGCGCTATTTTCAAATATCTCGCTAAAATTTTAATATTTTCGCATATTTTTTTTCCATAGGATAGCTGAGGACGACCTGCAACTGGGCTGGTTTTTACTTTTTTGATTTTGGTTACAGATTAAGAGCCCACAATAATTCAGAACCAGTTTAAACCGGTTCTAAAACGGAAACTATTGTAATATAAAAAAAATATAACCAAAATCGAAAAAGTAAAAATTAGCCTAGTTGTGGATCGTCCTCAGCTATCCTATGGAAAAAATATCATGTAAAATATTGAAATTTGAGCAAGATATTTGAAAACACCCCCCCCCCCCCCCCATAGACATAACATTACCATCCGGGTCTTTTTTGGTGACTAGTGTAGCGTCTTGACGGGTCACTTCCGGTCATATATTTCTGTGCCATCATTACTTGCTATAGTGAGTCCTACCGCCTCCTCAAAGTTTGTTCCATGATTTTGGACTCACCCTGTATTTCACAATTTGGTCACAATGTGACTTGAAAGCATTGTCACTTTCGTCACAATTACGTCACAATGTTAATGACAAAATCGTCACAAATGACACACTTTTCACAAATTGGTCACATTGCGACGTCACAATGTGGTCACAATGTGACGTCACAAACAAGCTCTAAAACGGCCATAACGACTTCACATTTTAGTCACAGTGACTTCACATCGACGTCACGTGACGTCACATCGACGGTCACAAAGTCACAATGTGACTTCACAACGACGTCACCGTGACGTCACCATGTCTTACGGGTAGTACATCCAAGTATATACTAGTTTTTTTTTACGATTTAATATTTAGTTAAAACATTTAGCTTTTTTATTTTCTAAACATTTCTTCTGATTTTATAAATGTGTATTATCAAGTGAGATTAGCAAATACAATTATGTGTCTTAAATTAATGATTAATATGAAATTAATGCGTTTATACAAGATATTATGTCAAAAAAATCGTAGCTAATCACAGATTTTAAAATGCAGGATGCTGTCTGAAATACTTATTGAGAATTAGATTTTTTTCGTAACATTTTTGCTGATACTTGTTACGATTTAAATTGGATAATTAATTTTAATTTTGAACTTGTTTGGCTGGCATCGACTCAAAAAATATCCCAAATTAATGTACATAAATATAATAATACGCATGGTAAATACTTTGCTCCTAATTTAATTTCTTATTACTATTATGTAAAAAAATTATTTTTCATTTTGTGGTAGGTTTTGAAGTCGATTTTATTTTTGGTAGAAAAGTTTATTTTTCTCTTTTTAGTTAAAAGTTAAAGATTTTTGCAATATTTTTTAATGGAAATTGCTGATTTTCTAGCATGAAAAAATATTAGTTTTTGGAAATTGACAATAAAAAGAGCTTTGTCTTAAGAAAATGATTCTACGAAATAGAGAAGGGAGGCCCAATAAATTATGAAAACAAGATCGGGAAAAGACTAGAGTGTAAAAGACGTGAAAAGCGTTTCGACAAATGTCTTGTCATTAATTAAATTTCTATAATGCCAATAGATAAGTTTTGGCACATGTTAGTTAATGCGATTTTCTGCCTAGAAGTGTTCTTGTGAAATAAACCTTTTATGACACCCACATTTTACGTTGCCATCTGTCATAGCCAATACCTTCTGTTTCATGAGAGACTTTTCCGCGAACTCGATAACGGAAGATTAGGAAATCCATTTTCATTCACATCTGATAGTCTTAGTTAATGCGTAATAATCGGTCTACACGTTACTAATTCACGTATTTTAGTAAGCATAGTACAGCAAAACATAGAAGTTTTAGAAGCAAATTTGTGATATTCTCATTTCTTTTAAATCATATTAGCTATTAGTATTGCTCATTTTTCATTTTTATCGGGTGAAAAAGACAAAAAAAGTTTAATCAGATTAAATAGATTATTAAAATTCAAGATGTTCGTTTAAGAACTGATCTTTCTTCTCTTTTCTCCCATTGCTGGATACAATTCAGAAGGCTTCATAGTTGCGAACTCACTGAGATTGGCAATTATGCTTAATGTCTACTGCCCAGGACCCGACTTAGGCTATGGGGAGCCCTGGCGCAAACATCGTTCTGGGGTGGGGGGGGGGGGTGCTTCTATCTATCTTTAATTTTTTTTGTGAATAATATAGAAGTGGTTAGTACTAAATTGCATACGTATTGTATGTATGTATAAATTTTGTACTCTGTACAGTTCACATTTGTATACAGGGTATCTCAAAAAGATAGTCACAACTTTAAGAAAAAATACTAGTAGGATAATTGTAGAAGAAACGATAGATTGGTTGAAGTATCTCTTTGCAAACTTTTTACTTATCTATGTACGTTATGAGATGTCTAAAAGAAAATGCCCCAAATTAGTCATAATTAATTAATTTAACTTGTCACGTTATCAGGAAAACATTATAAAGGCTTTCTTTTGAAAACAATACAATACTAAGTTGTCATAATAAAACTTTAATCATTAATTTTCTAATGAAATAGTTTGTTTTTTACATAAATGAATGGAGTACTGGAAGTAAAGCGGGGAAGACTGCACTACCCTCCTAAATGTATGGAAATATTTGGTATCTCTTAATGAAAATCCTGATTAGTCTCATGGGAGGTCCCTGCTACTGCCGTTTAAGATCCTTGCCATGTAAATGCATCGCAACAATAATATCGGTAATACTAATTGCTGCAACACTTTTTTTCTATGTTGTAAATGTGAGACAGTAAATATATTGTCATAAAATATGCTTAAAAATTTCATTCTCACGCCAAGACTACTATACTGGAAAATTGCTGTTATTATTAACTTTTTGAACAATTAAAAACAATCTCGAAGCATTCACAAATATAACTGTTTAATATAATATAATAAAGATATAGGATGCAAATAATATACATACAGAGTGAGCAAAAAGTCCGTAAAAACTTTAAAAATTCTTAAAAACCGAAAAAATAACCGAAATGAAAAACGGTTTGCAGGGTTAGTATCTATAGATCACGGGGATTTTTTTAAGACATGAAAAAAAAATAATTCAAAAAACAGCCAATAGGTGGCGCTGACGTACCCAAATCAAAGAAAAGATACCCAAATAAAGAACAGAATGTTTCCAAATCGTTTATTTGACCTGTATGTGTTCCACATGACCACCACCACAGGGGATGACACATTGGAGTCGAGTCACAAATCCAGCAACTGCAGAGTGTAGCAGGTCTGGATGTATACATGACACTTCTCGCCGGATTGCATCTTTCAGCTCCGACAGATTAGACGGACTAGATCGATACACTCGGGATTTCAAATACCCCCATAACCAGAAATCTGCCGGGGTCAAATCTGGAGACCGAGGAGGCCATGGGAACTTGCAACCCCTGCTGATGATATTGTCTTCCCCGAACGTCTGTATCAGGAATTCCTTGACAGATGTACCAATGCGACAAGGTGCTCCATCTTGCATGAATGTGACGGTAGAAAGCGCATCTTTTTCACGCAAACATGGCATGACCTTCTCACGCAGAAGCATTAAATAACGCTGAGCGTTTACCGTAATTGTTTTCCACCCATTTATTCGGCAAGGTATTTCAAAGAAGAAGGGTCCTATGATAAATGAACTTGTGAATCCACCCCACACAGTAACTTTTGGGGAATGCAATGGTTTCTGAGTGTATTCATGTGGATTAGATGTCGCCCAGATTCGACAGTTATGAGTATTAACGTCTTCAAGAAGCGAAAAATGAGCTTCATCTGTCCAAAAGATGTTAAAGACCCATGTGGGATTCTGATCAATTTTAGAGAAAGCCCACCTCGCAAATGCTTCTCTCTGTGCAGTATCTGCTGGTAAAAGTTCATGGCATGACTGTAATCTGTATGGGTAAAGATTGAGTATTCCATGAAGAATATTACGGACAGATGATTGGGGTAAGCCTAAGCGTCTGGCTGCTTCACGAGCACTGCTAGTCCCCGCAGCTGAATCGGACGCTAACACTTCCATTTCGGCTGCAACACGCGGCGAGCGGACCTTCATTAAAGATGGTCGTCCGGATCTTACACGATCCTCCAACGTTCCTGTTTCCTCAAACCGCCGAACAAGCTTTAAAGAGGCCTGCCGCTGTTAAAGGCCCCTTTCCCGTCCTCAAATCCTTTTGAAATCGGAATTTACGCAAAGCAATAGTCGCTGATTCCTTGTTCATGCAAAATGACTTCACCAACAAAGCTTTGTCCTTCGCAGTGAGCATCCTTGATCAAGTTCACGGCTCACAACGGTGAACTAGTTGTGGATTAGGAGCGCAAGCTCTTATAACCGGTTCATTTGCATATTTCCGCGGAAATCGCAAGTACCAGCGCCATCTGTCGGCTGTTTTTTGAATTATTTTTTATTTCTGTCTTAAAAAATCCCCGTGACCTATGGATGCTAACCCTGCAAACCGTTTTTCATTTCGGTTATTTTTTCGGTTTTTATGAATTTTTAAAGTTTTTACGGACTTTTTGCTCTCCCGGTATATAAAAATAGTATGTGCCGCCAGTCTGATATTATGTGCTTAATAAAGCGTATGTTAAATTATTGCTTTGTATTAATTTACACCGTAAAAAATCTTGTCCTAGTTTGAACCAAAGTTGGTGCTCGTAGCTGCCACTATAAGATGGTGAAATCTAGTACCCACATTTGGAGCTTCCTATTTCAACTCTGTTCCAACTATTGGAACTATGCTTCGAAAGGAGCTCCAAATATTGGTTCGAGATTTCACCATCTTACAGTGACAGGCTATAGAGCACCAAAGCTTGGTTCAAACTAGGACAAGGTTTTGAACAGTGTAGCTTTGACTCTGTATTACTTAACATTTTAAATAACGTTTCATATTTAATAAATGTACATTAAATTAGTATTCTAAATGCGCTTGGCCTTTTACAATTGTAAATATAACTGGCGATTAGTAAATCAGAAGAAACTGATTGGAAAAGATCTGTTATTGTATTTGTATGAGAACGTCGCCTAAACAAGTCAGCTACAGCCAAGTTGACGTCATTTATGGCAACTTATTTTAGTCGCCAAATTTGGTGACATTTCACTAAATGGCTTGTCGAAAAGTTGGTGCTGACACAGATAAATATATAGTTTTATGCTTGTGATTGGAAAACAGTTACTACAAAAGTACTGAACCAATTTCGATGAAACAGACGTGGTACCAATTCGAGAGCAGCCTCTTTCATCTAACACAAAGAACAAATTAATCGGTTAATAGTTTCGGAGTAATCGGTGAACATACTTAAAAAATGAAAATTACATACGCGTCAAATTGACAACCTCCTTTTCCTAGTTTGAAGTCGGTTAAAAAATCAAAAATTTCCCGAGATTGAGATTTCCTGATTAAAGATTTAAATCTCTTTTACAATTTTCGATCACACCAGCGAGAGCATTTTTTCCTTGTCGCATAATATTATGTTTATTAAACTTCAGAGTCCCAATAATAGTCCCAATATTAACAGTACAGGTAACATTGATTATACAAATATAGACTATTCAATTCAACTGTAGAAGGCTCCGTTATTGATCCGTCAATTATTACTCGCAATATTATTGCTATAAGACATTTTATTTTTTAACTGTATTATTTACAGAAACAATCAATATAAAATCTATGCACATATTTCTAAATTTTACATTACTTCCATATATACAATGAAAGGGCATCCTTCCAAACAATAATTTTAGTTGGGGACTGATCGGTTGGATCAAGTATCTCGGTTCCTATTGGTGATTTCTAGAAAATTCCTTCCGATTCTTAAATGCAATTTTTTTCGCCAAATGTCGCAAAAAGTGTCCGCAAGTCTTGCCAAATTTGACGACATTTTTTCATTTTCCTCTATACATGCATTTTCTGGCTATTTAATCATCATAAAAGTAGATTTTTCCATCGAATACTGCCAATGTAGCTAATACTTCACCAAATTTGTGGAAATGGTGCCAATTTTGCGACTTCGTGTACGACAACGCATCAAAAACGTAACTGTTTCAACTTTTATTTACATTGAAGCGTATTGACCCATAGTGACCCCAAAATAACCCACTAATTGAATTTTCACGAACATTTGATTCAGCTCAATGGTCTTCTCGTACCTCAGAACGGTAGGATAGAATATAAGCAAAGTCATTAGAGGGGTCACACTTCGACATAATATTTGCTCACATATGATAATATTCATCATCATATATGGTATTTTCGCTATCATATTTCTCAAATAATTTGCATGACGGAGCATTCACCTTTTCGCTGATTACATTTCGGAAGGATATTAATTTAACTTTTAAAAAATACACTAAAATATTAAAGTTAAAAAGAAATGTTCTTTTCTTGGCTGGATCATATTCAGTTACAGCGATGAGCCAAAAGTTGAACAGCCTACTGATTCGGCTCAAAATTAACTCACGGTGAAACTTGTTACATTTGACAAAAATGCATCAACAGTTAGGCTTTAAAAACCCAAGGCTGTCTCAATTACATCGGGCAGCGGTGTTGACAGAGCATTTGTACTCATAGCGGTTGGTCGCAGGACCCAGACTATCTGCCGGCTAAAATTCGGTCATGTACACTAATAGTGCCGGGTGAGTGCAAAATTTGTCCTAGTTTCAAAGTCCTCGAAGTTACCTATAAATTATACCTCTAAAGTGCCTTGCCAGGTGAATGTCTCATCATCTGATAACGGTTCTATATTATGAGATCAACTAGAGTAGCAATGTGCAGTTCAAACAACAGGATATAACGTTAAGTAAAGCTGCTATTAGACACACGGACTTCAGGCGAGACAAACTTTTCAGCGGATTTTAACTCCAACATTTTCCCATTCAAAGGGGGACAAAGGTTTGCAACTGTCTTTGAAAAATTCCGAGGAAAAGCCGTAAAACCAGTTTCTACTCGTGCCAGGCGTTAACATTTATCGCCTACTCGTATCAATCGCTTACCTCTGATTCGTTGAAACGTTCGATGTTGGATGAAAAATCTAAGCTAAGCCAGATTTTTTTGAACGTACGGAAAAAAGTCTGGGAGACATTGCAGTTTGCTATTACACTGGAAGTTGGGAGGATATTTCCCGAAAAGTTGGAGGAAATAGAGTGTTGGCTCAAAAGTCTTACTAAATGTTGGTGTATCTGATAGCGGCTTAACCGGGAAAACAGAGTATGCTCAAATGAGCAGTAGGCACTGCAGATAGGATGAAGTGGGACGTGTAGAAGATAATATTCAGAAACTATACCATGAAATCAGGGCTCGAAAAATCTACATGCCCGACATCAGTGTTGTTAGACGGCGACTTTTTAAAAATTCAGATTGGCACCACTTCTTTGGATTGGTAAAATTACGTTTCGTTTAATGACATATTAATCAAGAGGAATTTTATCCTTTAATAAAAGTGGTGCCAATCAAATTTTTAAAAAGTCGCCGTCTAACAACACTGATGTCGGGCATGTAGATTTTTCGAGCCCTGCATGAAATGACATTTTCTAGGCAGAATATGTTTCAGAAAATATTGCAACAGTGGGCGTATTGGACAGAATTTCCAATGAGGCAGCGCAAACAATCCGAAAACATGTCGTTACATGACACGAATCGTTTATAATTCGATAAGTAATTTATTTTTTAATAAAAGGGAAAACACTGTTCGATTCAAAATTGCTTCCGTCTGCAAGCCTGCAAGTTCCATGCCTTTACGTTTCAACATGAGTCAAAAAGTTTCAAGCGTTGAACATGGAATTTCAAAACCAGCTTAACATCTTCACTCACACGTACACACATCTACAACATGATTACGAAACATTCCTTACGCTGTATGTTAAATAAAAAAGTAAGGTTTTAAATCTATTTCTCTGTAATTCGTTAAACAAAAATAGATTTCAAAAGTTTCCTTTGATAAAGGTACAGTATCAATATTATTTTTTATAAAACAAATAAATGAATTAAAAAAAAAAAAAAATTCTGAACCGGCGTTGGCCTTGAAAGAATAAAGTCTAAGTCTAGTTTGGGTCACAAAATAAATAAATAAATAAAAATAAAATAAAATAAAATAATACAAAAATAATAATAAGAATGAGTTTGGTCCAAGTTTAAAAAACAAAACAAGTAAGAGTGCCCCTGCACGGCTCAAGTCCACAGAAAAAAAAAAAAAAAAAGTCCGGCCGGAACCATTTCGAATCGAATGAAAAAAAATTAAGTCGAGATCATAAGGCGTGCCGATCATGCAGAGCTCAAAAATATACTACTCTCTCCCCAAACGTAATTCTAGGTGCACTACTGAGCCTGCATAATTCTTAAGCTATTTGCATGACTTCCTGTATGGTATCCGAAAGAAAAAAATTACCTGAAATTCCAAATATATCGCCGAACGCAGTCATTTTGCCGTATTATGAAAATACTAGAAATATTTGACAAGTGCTTTTATTGCGCTTTTGTTATGGTTTTTTGTTATACCGATTTAAACTTAATATCGTCTTTTTTATATTTCGCCATTCTCACTTGTTAAAATAGCTCACACATTAATGTTAACGTCAGTTCATGTAAATTTAATAACACATAATTAAAAACGTGACATATAATACATATCAATAATACATAATATCAATAATATATATCAATCATATATATTCATATGTGCATGTTAGAAATTTCAAAAGTTTGCATTTCGAAATCACATTTTTTCAGACGATTATTACATTCTATTTCTTAGATACTGTTTGAATATAGAGATATAGTAAAACATAAACAATGGGGAGGGAAGTGAAAGTACGAAAATGCTATAAATGAAAAAAGGAAAATCTTTTGCGAAAGGTCAGTTAATGCAAAATTAGTTTTTCAAAACCAAAAACTGGACAAATATCCAATTGCGTAATCATCCATAAACCTACGCTTACACACAAACATACACATGCCTCTTTACAGCTATTAATGAAAGAAATATGCCGACGAAGTTGAAATTCGCACTAATAGTCTGACGAGTCACAAAGCTTTCATTTCTCGTCTCAATAAAAGAAGATGAAGAAAAAAAAAAGTTAAATCCGAGAACATAAACGAAAGATAAAAAAGAAAAACTATAAGAAGCTAAAAGAAAGAACGAAAAGCAAAAGCTAGCGAACAAGCTGAGAGAAGGGGGGTTGGCGCGTTGGCCTTTTTCGTTTGAGGTCAGCGCGCGAGAGAAGAGGGGAGGGAAGGAAAGGGGATTGAGAGAGACGGAAATGGGTCGGCGGGCTGGCGCCGATGTGCCCGCGGGCTGGCCGCGGATGGGCGGGTGGGGACGGCGGCATAGAGAAAGGCGGGTCCCCGGCCCACCGCGCGACGACAAGGGCCCGCACGTGCCCCCAGGGCGCCCCCTTTTCCTCCATCCCGTGGTCACACAACTACAAAACAGAACAAAAACAAAGAAAATTTTCATGGGAATAGTAGTTTTTTTTATTATTATTACGATTAATTTATTAGCACTCTTGTTTGTCTTACAAATGGTCCAAAAACCATCAAGTATTTATATGCAATTTTATACAGGAAAAGTGAATGTATCTATAAACGTACAGTAATAGAAACATATAGTTATATACTCATGGGTGTTGGTATTTATATCAAAAAGTGTCATTAAAATCATATCATTTGTAACAAGCGGTGTAAAATATCCCCGCGTATTTATTTTTAAGGGTAAATACCCAGATTATATACCGGGAAAATACCCATTTTGAGCATTTGCCTATTTATTTTTCAATTTAATACAATTGTGGAAAACACACGTATTGCTATTTGTTATGATGAATGAGTAAATGATGATAAGCGAAAGAAAAAAAATAGAAATTTAGACTTTTTTTTAATGTTAAATTTAAAAGATATTCAACATTTTACGTTTAGAAATAGGATTTAAATATGTATTTTTTAATTATAATGCTAATATAAAAAGCTAAAGCAATTATTTAAAAGCGTGTTATCAAAAGATTTCTTTTTAAAAATTTATAATAGAAAATATTAATTTATGTATAGTGAGATAATACAAACTAATTAATATAGTTATAAACGTCTGACGTGAAAAAAGGAAAAATATATCTCTGTATAATTTTATCAATTCAGCAGCTTTCAGTTTAAAAGAGCAGTTCACTATTAGCCAGACATAATTTCAGAATCTGAAATATCTTAGGCATCCATTTCTAAATTATAGGCCACTTAGATATACAAACCGCAAATTAAAAAAGAAAAAAAAGAAGAAGAAGAAAGAAAGAAAGAAAGAAAAGAGAGAGAGTGTGTGAGAGAGAAAGAATACCCCACACTTTTAAACATCAAATTGTCCCACAAACAGAGGTCCTCACAGGCCCGGCCGGTAAAAAAAAATTAAAAGTTCGGCCTGTTCATATTGTCACACTTCACATCCCTGTATGATCTGGCCCGACTCTATTTCTACAAAAATTCAGATCTTTCTCAACATACAATTAAGATTACTTTAAGGGATACTACATACATATTTATGGGATAAATTTACAGTATATATCTGTGGCTTTTGGTAATAACCAGGTAAGGCACATTTTTCAAAACATTGAGATAATTTGGGAAAATGTAGCTTTAAAAGAGTATTTTCACCGGCCATAGTACTGAAAAATGGAAACCGAATACTTCCTGTCATAGGGCGACAATAAATTTTTATTTAAAAATTGAAAAAAAATATAATTGGTTCTCAATTAATAAAAACCATTTTTATATAACTATTTTGGCGAGAGAAAAAAAAAAAAAAAAAAAAAAAAAAAGAGTTTCTTATATCCTAATTGAATGTAGTGAAAATTATTAAGTTCTAATCTATTTTATAAAAGTAATGATAAAAAGAAATTTGAAAACTTTAAACGTTAATTACTCAAAATATTAAAAATGTGCCTTAGCTGGTTATTACAGGAAGCCACAGATATGATGAGCAAGACAGAAAATACATAATAGCAACATTAATGATTATTTAGATTCTTAGACGTTTCAGCATTTAAATAAGGATTCATTAAAAAAATGTAGTTTCGAAAAATGAAAAAAAAAAAAAATGGGAGAGTTAAAATCATCATAACATTTGGAGCTGTATAATAAAAAAATTATATGTGAAAATATTTCTGTGTTATTTATTAAGACTTTTCTCAAATCGAATTTTTCTGATGCAGTTTTGAATTCATTTCTTTTCGAAAATGCATAAAATTGACACACGTTCTCATTCAGAAATTATGTGTTCGAATGGCGTTATTCATTTTTTGATAAAGGCTATGTAACTTTGAGAAAATACTGTTAAAGATAGTGTTTTGAAACGAATTCCCAGAAGCGACCTCACGGGAAAGGAGGAAAACCAGAAGCCGTGACAAGAGTCTCTTACAGGTAATTTACTTATAAAAAATGGAAGACGATATTCGATTCCAAATCTCTTCAATAGTCAGCCTTGTCAATTTTATGCCTTTACAGTAAAAAGATAATTAGAAAATACATCAAAATTTCGCTTTGTGGAATTGAGAACCACCTTAAGGTATATTTCCAAAGATTCCGTTAACCCCTTTGGGATCGATGACTTTTACATAAATTCTATTTGTTTGCCCATACTTTTTTAAAAAAGTTTCCTTTACTTAAACAATCAAGAAAATGCTTAAATTAAAGAAAGCAAATATTAATTTTCTTTTTTAATGTTGCCGAAAACAAGTTCTGTGTGATCTTTTTGCAGGTGCAGGTATGCATCCATGGTCGCGAACCAGGACCGTAGCTAGAAGTGTACGATAGGGGGGGCTCAAGGGAATGTAGGGGGGGGTCATATTTTTTTGTTCTCTCTCTAATGCAGAAAGATAAATTAGTGCATATTCACATTTTAGGTACTTTGTTTCTCATTAAACTGTTGTAATAACTTCATTTTATGCTAAGAAAAGTATATGATGATGAAAATTTTGAATGTATAACTGGTGCAAAATTAAGCATCATGTTAGCTTCATATGTACCAATAGGATGAGGGAGTGTTGAAACACGTATTTTAGATAGAATTTAGTAACTCTGCAAAACTGTGAAAAGGTCTCAAAACTAAATTAGATTTTTGAACAGAATTTCATTTGAATTTTCGGAACATTTAGTGACCTTGGAATTTTTTCCAGGGGGGGGGGGGCTCAAAATATTTTAGGGGGGCTGAGCCGCCCATAGCGCCCGCTTAGCTACGGCCCTGTCGCGAACGAGTTAGCAATAGTTCATCATCGTTCCCTATATGTCCTAAGAACAATAATGTTCAGCTCCGGACCGATTCGACTATGTAGGAAAAATACGCAAGCCTTATCTCAGCACCGTACGAGTCCGCTAAGAAAAAAAAATAAACTCGATTCAGATACTATGTCCGATGCCTGTCCCTACGGTGGACATGTTAAATTTCGATATTAATATTGTTTGTCATTGGCTCGTGAAGCACATTTCTATTCCCGTGGAAGATCATATCCGTTGAAAGTAGCTCATATTTAATCGGCTTCATTTAAATTTCTATAGATCCGGTGTGGCCCGGCTGTCTTGTTAAAAATGTTTGCCAGTCCATTTGAAAAACTGCCTTCATTCCGCCGAGCGGGCCCGTACAGACCTCTAACAAACGAATCAAGGAAAAAAGCGCACCTATTTATAAATCATATATTCAAGGAAGTCTGATAATAATACACATGGTTAATCTTAGAATATAAACACTGGATTGAGATGATTTTCTGAAATTTTGGGACTGTCTCGGGACTGAGATTGGAGGAGAAGGGTGGGGTGGGGGGAGCTTAAAAGTTATTTCAAAACCTGTCATTACCTCAATGATAAAATTTTGTAAGAATTATAATATAAACACTAGGTACTTATATATATATATATATTTAAATTCAGTCTTCCTTGTTCTTCTGTGGGGTGGGGGTGGGGGGCTGCAAACTCCCAATCAATCTTTTATACTTATTTTTTAACATTATTTTTAATTTTAATTATACATAATAATTTATATATTATATAATAATAATATTTACTATGATCATTAAATTACATGTTAATATTTTATTATATTTATACTATATTTGTATATTTATATTTGTATAATGCACAATATAATATATAATAAATTAATAATATATAAATGTACTTTAAATATAAAAATAAATATAAGAAAGTCCTTCCGGCAGTACCGGGAGGAAGAGGTAACTTTCATATATCTAATTCAAACATACGAAGCTCAAATTAGTGGAATCCGATTATATAAGATTGAATACTAGTTTTTGCCAATAAATATTAATGGGAATTTTTAGAAATTAGACATCTTTTATTCAAGCTGATTTTATTTTGAGCGATTTATAAGCTTGCCAAATTCCATGATATCATGAAGTGTATGCCATTTTAAAACAACATGATGGATAAAACAAACCAATAAGCTTGGTCGAAATCTTAATTCTTGTGTACATGCACACTCACATCGAAATCGATTAATGTCTACGAGTGCTGTTGCGGGCAAATTGAATTTTTTAAAAATATCACCCACATGAGAAATTTAAACTTCTATATCTCAGGCATTTTTTAAGGTAAATACCAAAAAAAAATATTCTGGAATTCATGTAAGATCAAACATTCAGAAAGATTTTTTTTTTTTCAATTTCTAATTTTTTGTTTGTACATCATTATACATTGAAAAGATTTTTGACAAACTTAAATGGCCACCATTTTGAAACAAGATGGCGGATGATGTTGAGCAAGGCACTCGGTCAAGACATTGGTATGTACTATGTACACGCAGAGTTATATCCAAATCATTTATAAACATACGTATTTTCGCGTGACAAATTTCAGACCGTTTCACAATGTCAACCACACTGGAAATTGAAAGCTGTATAACTTAACCATTTTTAAAGATATAGAGGAAGCAAAAAGTGTTCTGGAATTTTTGTTAAAAGGTCAAACACACAAAAGAAAAATCTTTTTCAATTTCTAACTTTTTTGTACCTAATTTTAAAATTTAAATTTAAAAAAAAATTTAAATTCTGCTATTTTGAAATAAGATAATGGATGGACTGGCCAGCGAACTCGGTCAAGGCATAGCTATGTACTATGTACACATGGAGTTACATCTAAATTGCTTTATAAATGCGTGTATAATCACGTGACGAAAATCCGATCATTTCAAAATGTGATCAACACTAGAATTTAAAAGTGCTGCAACTCAGCCATTTTTTAAGATACAGACAAAACAAAAAATGCTCTGGAATCTTTGTATCAAGGTCAAATGCATAAAAGAAAAATCTTTTCCAATTTCTCACTTTTTTGTACCGAATTTCAAATTTTAAATTTTTTAAAAATATTTAAATGGCCGCCATTTTGAAACAAGACGGCGGATGGAACTGGCTAACGAACTCGGTCCAGGCTTCATTATGTACTATGTATACACCAAGTTACATCCAAATCGATTTATAAATACGCGTGTTATCACGCGACAAGAATCAGATCGTTTCAAAATGTCAGCCATGAGAAAAATTCAAAGTGCTATAACTCAATCATTTTTTAAGATATAGACAAAGTAAAAAGTGTTCTGGAATCGGTGTTTTAAGATCTAACACATAAAATAAAAATATTTTTCAACTTTTAATTTTTTCGCATTTAACTTTAAATTTAAATTTTTTTTAATTTTTTTATATGGCCGCCATTTTGAAACAAGATGGCGGATGATGCTGGCCAACGAACTCGGTCGAGATATTTGTATGTACTATGTACATACCAAGTTTAATTCAAATCGGTTTAGAAATACGTTCGTTATAGCATGACAAAAATCAGATTACATATATATATATATATATATATATATATATATATATATACATATATATATATATATACAGCTCATATTCAAAATATTAGAATAATTACCTTTTTTTTAGAAATTGAAAATATCGTTTGGTAATTTAATGTCTTTTAATGAAAATATGCAAACGATATTTTTATTAAGAACTTATTGTTGATTAAACTTACTTGTTATCTTAAATTTAATATCATTTTTGAAAAGATTAATTGCAAAAAAAATTATTTTGAAAAGTCAAAATATTAGAATATTTATTCAAGTGGTTCAAAATATTAGAATATTTCACATTAATTCTCCTTTAATTATTACTAATTCTTAACTGGTGGCATCATTGATTAAATTCAGACTATTTTATTTAAAATCAGTATTCTTTTTTGCAGTTTGTTTCTTTTTCGTCTTAAAATGGGCCGTGTGAGTGATATTCCTGAATCTACTAAACTTCGTATGGTTGATTTGTATCGGCACGGTAAAAATCAATGTTTTATAGCGAATTATTTACATTGTTCGCAATCGAGCGTTAGTAAAATACTAACACAATATTCAAAAATTGGAAAATTTCAAAATAATCGCCGAAATGGTGGCCGAAAACCAAAAACATCTGCTAGAGATGACAGGGAACTGAAGCGTATAGTTAAGAAAAACCGTTTTAAAAGTGTGCGATTCTTGCACCGAAAATGGAAAGAAGAAGGAGTTGAAGTTTCTACATCGACAACATTAAGACGTCTCCATAAATTTAAATTTGAATCTCGTGTACAGAAAACAAAACCTCTCATGACTGCAAGACAAAAGCGTATAAGATTGAATTGGTGTAAATCAAGACGTTTATGGAGCAATGAAGATTGGAAAAATATATTATTTAGTGATGAAAGTATGTTTTGTGTTTCATATGGTAATCAAGGTATTCGAGTTTGGAGAATGAAGCAAGAAGCATTTGATAAAGAATGCCTTAAACGTTCCATAAAATTTGCTGCTAGTGTCATGGTTTGGGGTTGTATGAGTGCAGAAGGACCTGGAAAGTTATGCATCGTCTACGAAAAGGTTAACTCTCTGATATATCAAGAAATTTTAGAATATTACATGATTCCATCATCAGAAGATTTATTTGAAGATGATTTCATCTTTCAACAAGATTTAGCGTCCCCGCATACCTCGGTGTCAACTAAGAATTGGTTCCGCCAACGCAACATTAAGGTACTTCCTTGGCCACCAAATTCACCAGATCTTAATCCCATCGAAAACTTATGGTGTATAATGAAGAAAAAACTTCAAGAAAATCCTCCTTCAAGTAAAACTGAGTTAGTGGCACGTATAAAGTCTATTTGGGCTAATATTGATAGAAATGTTTGTAAACACCTTGTATATTGTATGCAAGATCGATTGTACGCTGTTATGAAAGCTAAAGGGGATGCTACAAAATATTAACTACCATTTACTTCATATTCATAAGGTAATATTGTTGCGTAAAATAAAATATTCTAATATTTTGAACCAATCTAAATTTTATTCTAATATTCTGGTGTGTTTAAGGAAGCTGTATACCTAATTTATTGAGCTGTATTTTATACTTTATAAATGTTAAAATCTTATCTAAACATTCCAGATTTAATTTATAAGAAATTTAATTGCATTTACTTAGTATAAAAAATAAATAAATGACAAATAATTTTTTCTTATTACTTTTTCTCAATTATTCTAATATTTTGAATATGAGCTGTATATACTCCCTCTGTCCCAAATTAGTTGCGACATTTGAATACTTTTGTACTAATTATTGATATTTATGACTTTATGATTTTGTTTGAACATTTTTTAGAAAGCTATACTATCAATCAACAAAACTTATGTGCCTAACATTCCCTCCATCATTCCATAAATAAATAATTAATTAATTTTAAAAATCCCGGTTTACACGCTCTTAAGCCACGCCCCCATTTTTAAAGAGTTTTAACAGTAATCGCATAAAACTGTCTTCAAGCTAATCAGTCGTGAATTCATTTACGAACATTTCTGAAAAATACTGCAACATTTCTGAAAAGCATCTTTTAGCATAAACATGCTGCAAACAAAATCGAACTCTGTCGAGCTTATTTTTTTTCTGTTAGACTTTGCTTAACGATTGATGAAATACGCTCGAAAATTTTTTCCGTTTTGAGAATCATGTGTAATATTGATTTACGAATTATAACAGCATATGATAATCTTCGCAGTGATTGTCTTCGTTTTATTGGGATATCTTTGATTTTGCTCAGTGGCATTTTTTTTTCGTCCGCATTTACAATTTTTATAAACTTTCACTGTACATTTCGTCATATTTTATTTTTGACATCTTTGCCTGCTTCAGAAAACGGGATAAGATGTAAACAATATGATACACAGTGAATTTAATAGCTGCAGCATTTATGTCATTAAGGCTTAGTTTACAATTTTTTAAATACCATTTCAAACATTCTACTGCAGCGTTGCGCTCAATTGTATTAATTTCTTTCTTCAGAGAATTTTCTAAATTATTATTCCTTTTTCTCTTACTTTAAATTTGAGTTAACATTGCTTTTGATACCTACTATAACCTTTATATTCATTCTAGTATAATTTTACTGGTGTCGATGTACTAACTGCATCATGAGTTATTTATGACTCCGCCTACTTGAAATGTCGCAACTAATTTGGGACAAAATTTTCAACCTAAATGTCGCAACTAATTTGGGACAGAGGGAATATGATTTTTTGATTGTTTATATGATTGATTTTATATGATTTTGATGATTTTATATATATATATATAATATATATATATATATTATATATACAGGGTGTTTCTAAATTCATGGTACAAACTTAAGGGGTGATAGTACAAATCAAGACAAACAATATTAAATAGGAAACTAAGGGTCCCAAACCTCTTCCGAAGGAGATAGGCGCCATTAAAGTTTAGGGTCCAAAAATTCAAATGATTACAAAAAACAGAAAAATTGGTCGATTCATTTGCAGTTTTCACTAAAACTATTCTTTGTGTCAGTATTGTCTTGAAAATAAATTGTAAAGATATATTTCAAAAAATGCCGATAGAGGGCGCTTTAGACTTTGCAGTAACGAACAACTACTTTTAACCATTATTTTTTGCATCTCTTTAAATTTTTTTAGAAGCTTAGACATAAACTTAAATTTTGAGCTCAAAATTTAAATCGTTGGGAGTGGTTAAGCAGCGCAAACTGAACTGTGGAAGGAGGTTCAAATTCCAAATGATTATAAAAAAAAGGAAAAATTGGTCAATTGATTTGCAATTTTCACTAAAATTATTCTTTATGTCTGTATTATCTTGAAAATAAATTATAAAGATCAAATTCAAAAAATGCCGATAGAGGGCGCTTTAGACTTTGGAGTAACGTACAACTATTTTTTACCGTTATTTTTTGCATCTCATGAAATTTTTTTAGAAGCTTAGACATAAACTAAAATTTAAGATGAAAATCTGAATCGTTGGGAGTGGTTAAGTAGCGCAAACTGAACTGTGCTCAATGGGGGTGGGAAGGTTCAAATTTCAAATGATTATAAAAAACGGAAAAATTGGTCGATTCGTTTGCTGTTTTCGCTAAAACTATTCTTTATATCAATATTTCCTTGAAAATAAATTTAAAAGATTAATTTCAAAAAATACCGTTAGAGGGCACCTTAAACTTTAGAGTAACCAACAACTATTTTTAACCGTTATTTTTTGTATCTAATTCAGCGGTGCACAACCTTTGGCCCGCGGTCCACAAATATACCACTATTTTTATGCAGATTATTTTTCCTTATATTTATGACGAAATCTTCGCTATTAAATAAAACAAACGACTCTTTTCAAACATTCTGGTGGGAAACAATTTTCTGGCAAAAAGGTTGTGCATCACTGATCTAATTAAATGCCTGTAAATGTTCAAACTTAAATTTTGAGCTCAAAATCTGCATCGTTGTGAATAATTAAGTAGCGGAAAATTGAAATGTGTCCGAGGGGTGGGGAGGGTAATATTTCAACTCCTGAACACATTTCAGTTTACGCTTCTTAAACCCTCCAATCGATTTAGAAATTGAGCTCAAAATTTAAATCTAAGCATTTGCAAGCATTTAATTAGATACAAAAAATAACGGTTAAAAATATTTGTTGGTTACTCTAAATTTTAAGGCGCCCTCTAACGGTATTTTTTGAAATTAATCTTTAAAATTTATTTTCAAAGAAATATTGACATAAAGAATAGTTTTAGCGAAAACGGCAAACGAATCGACCAATTTTTCCGTTTTTTTTAATCATTTGAAATTTCAACCTGCCCACCCCCATTGAACACAGTTCAGTTTGCGCTACTTAACCACTCTCAAGGATTCAGATTTTCATCTCAAAATTTAAGTTTATGTCTAAGCTTCTAAAACAATTTTATGAGGTGCAAAAAATAACAGTAAAAAGTAGCTGTACGTTACTCCAAAGTCTAAAGCACCCTCTATCGGCATTTTTTGAATTTGATCTTTATAATTTATTTTCATGATAATACTGACATAAAGAATAATTTTAGCGAAAATCGCAAATCAATTGACCAATTTTTCCGTTTTTTATAATCATTTGAAATTTGAACCTCCCCCCACAGTTCGGTTTGCGCTTCTTAACCACTCCCAACGATTTAGATATTGAGCTCAAAATTTAAGTTTATGTCTAAGCTTCTAAAAAAAAATTAATGAGATGCAAAATATAACGGTAAAAAATAGTTGTTCGTTACTCCAAAGTCTAAAGCGCCCTCTATCGGCACTTTTTGAAATTTATCTTTACAATTTATTTTCAAGACAATACTGACATAACGAATAGTTTTAGTGAAAACTGCAAACGAATCGACCAATTTTTCTGTTTTTTATAATCATTTGAATTTTCGGATCCTAAACTTTAATGGCGCCTATCTCCTTCGGAAGAGGTTTGAGACCGTTGGTTTCCCATTTAATATTGTTTGTCTTGATGTGAACTATCACCCCTTAATTTGTACCATGAATTTAGAAACACCCTGTATATATATTATATATTTTTTTAATCTATATTATATATATATATGTCAACATTTGAACGGAGGGTGGTTTTGGGATCTGGGGGGTCATGATCGGTGAAAATACACCAAAATTTTCTGGAAGTGCTTTCCTCCGGACGGCTACAATAGGTAACTTTTTACTTTTTGTAATGAATGCTACCTAAAAATAAATGTACTGAGTTACCAAGTATGCGGCTTTTTGCTCACCACTATTATTTTAGAGGAAATACAATTATTTTAAATCTTCCAAATGTTCCAATTAAATAAAAGGACCATTTTCTGTATTTAAATACAGGTTTTAAGAAAGCCGAAGACTTGATAGCTCTGCATGTACCTCCAGCAAACTCGCTATGTATTCCCAAGGGTACGCGTACCCAGGGCCGTGCTTAGGACTTTGGCGGCCCTGGACGAAATATATTTTGACGGCCCTTTTTTCTGAAATTTTTTAAACAGGTATGAAATGTTATAAACTGTACAAAATGTATCACAAAAGTGAAATTTGTATGAATTTTTTAACACAAAAAGTTGTAAAAAAACAGGTCGTAAAAATTATTACTAAAAAAATCAAATTTTCCTTGCTCATCAGTATTTAAAATAATAATTTTTATTTACCTTTTTCTCCTATGACAAATATCAGTTCATCTGAATTTAGAGGTTTCAACATCATAAATATTACATAATCATATCATACCTATATTAAAGAGCAGTAAATTTTGTTTATTTGTAGGGGCTAATCTCTGTAACTACCGAACCGATTCCAAAAGTACTTGTGCCAAAATGATGATCTTTGCCCCCATTCGAACATAGGCTATATATTAGGTTAGTGTTACTACCTTTTAGGGGATGCAGGAGCAAAAAATGTTCTAGTAATGAGACTTTTGTGTTATTGAAGGACCTAGAGATATAAAATTTGATATGTTAATTATTTATAAGATATAAATGATCTCTAAGATCTAATGATCTGATTTCCTAAAAAATACAAAATTTAAAAAGTATGCAAATGCGCGAAAAGCGCTTTAAAATGCGATAATCTCGGGAAGTAACGGATGTATCTAAAAATAATTATGTCAAAATGATGCTGACAGACCTCCTCCAACCTTGCTCCAACTGTGACAGACCTTGTTCCAACTTATGCCAGTGTCATTACCCCAAAAGGGGTGAAGGAGTAAAATATGTTCTAAAAATGCGATTTTTGTGTTACTGAAGGACCTAGAAATATAAAATTTGTCATGTTAATTACTTATAAGATATAATTGATTTCTAAGAACAGTTCCTAAGATATATAAAAATTGTTATAGATACAAATGCACGAAAAGTGATCTAAACACTTCCTAAATTGAGATTTTTAATCAATGGCGGGAAGTAACGAACCGATTTAAAAAATAATGTCAAAATGACATCAGTCCTTGCTCCATATTAGTACACGATGGCACTACATTATATCCTAAAAAGTGGAAGGGAGCTAATGCAGTTGCAGCGATTTCCCAAAATAATTGAAAATGAAATGAAAAAAATACTTATTTTTTTCTATTTGTTTGAGATAAATTTGAAATTTTATTTTTTATAATCCTTATCTTTTTAGATAAATCTGTAATTTTTTCTTCTGTCATATAATGAAATAACCATTCTTGTTAGTCCTATGTTAGTCATCATTGACATCACAGCATACCGAAAGAAGGAGAAGGGGCTGATGGAATTACAACCCCCTCCTCATCCGAAAATCAAATGAAAAAAATGTGCTTTTTTCTGTTTGAGATAAATTTGTATTTTTTAACTTATTCAGCGTCTACCCGATCTCTTCTCTTTACTTCGAGTCTCTTTAGTTATTGCACAGTCACACCACATTATACTCAAAGAAGTGAGAAGGGGTAATAGAGTTACAACCCCACCCTAAATAGTCAAAAATGAAAAAAAAAAAATAGAGTTTTTTTACTTTTTTGCTATAAATTTGTAACTTTGTTTTCTGCAATATTATAACGAACTAATGATTCTGGTTAGTTCCATATCAGCGCATAGTTACACAGTATACTCAACGTGGTGAAATGGGCTGATGAGGTTAAAGTCCCCCTTTTGAAATACTCGAAAATGAAATGAAAAAGGTGCTGATTTTTCCGCGGATTAACCATTCTGGTATATTTCATATTATTTTTTATTGACACCACATACCCAAAGAAGGTGAAGGAGAATTTATTTTTAGTGGTGAGGGATCAATTTTATAGATTTTAAGCTACAATGATTTTCTTTTAAATGAAAGTATATACTACTTCTGAGAATAAAGTTCGGTGAATGAATTCAGAACGACTAATCTGGCAACCTGGGGAAACAGAACTCCGCACCTGCATAGAGGCAAGTGTTGACCATCTTCCCTCACCGTTGTTCAGTTGAGCGTCGTTTATGTTCTGTGTAAGACGTGCTTTACTAAGTGCTTGTTCAGTGTTTTGGTCCTTAACTGAGAACAGAAAATGAAGGAATAAAAGATCAGTTTAAAGTTTGGTTTTAAGCCTTGCAAGACACTGAAAGAAATTCATGAGGGATGGTGCAAATTGAACATCCACCATACTCTCCAGATCACAATCCTCCAGACTTCTTCCTATTTTCACGACTCAAGCTCTCCTTGAAAGAGATTTGTCCTTAGTACTGACATCCAACGAAACGTGACGAAACTTTTGAGCTCCATCCTAAAAGAAGACTTCTTGCGAAATTTCCAGGACATGTATAGCAAATCTCAGCAGTGCATATTAATGGGAGATGACTATTTTGAAGGATGGTACAGTAACTTTCGTTAATATTTCATCTATATTAATGTTACAGAACTATTTACCGAACTTTATTGTCAGAGGTAGTATATAAAAAACCCATTAACATTTTTCAACTTATTTCGGCGTGAGGCAGACTCGGGATAAAACCCTTGCCCCACCCCACCCCCGCCCCTGCCGCCAAAAATAATTCTCCATTTGAAAAAAAAATCTAAAATTTATAGCAAATTTTATGAAAAGTTACAGCAGAGCGGTGAAGGAGGGGGAAACCCTTCCCGGCACTAATTATTTATGGTACGGTTTGGTTTAATTCTGATTTCATTTCAAGTCAATTTCTGGCTAAGTGTAAATTCCTGGAAACTCAGTTTGGCTCAAACAGACTTTAAAAAAAATAGTTCAGTATGTTATTTCCGTTTAAAAACTCTACCTTTAGTAAGAAATAAACATTGTTGTTTATATGTGTGCTGTTTTTTAGAAGGAACCGCTGCATTTTTTCCAAGACCGTTTGGTAAAATTCAGGTTTTTATCACGACCATTTGACGAAATTCGCTTCTTTTTCGAGGCCGTTGGACCAAATTCGCGTTTTACCATTGCCATTCGAAGAATTTCGCTTTTCTTGCGCAGCCCTTTCGCGGAATGTTTTTTTTTTTTTTCAATCCTTTGCCGAAATTTATTTTTTTTTTCATGGTCCTGTAACAAGATTCGCGTTTTCTCTGTGGCCGTTTGACAAATGCATTTTTTTGCAATCTTTTGTGGAATTTGCGCTTTCCGCTATTTTTTTAAAACGAATTTCGTATTTTTTCCCGCAACGTTTTGAAGAGATTTACATTTTTTTTTTTTTTTTTTTGCGACATTTTTGACAAAATTAATAAGCGTTTTTTTGCACAATCCTTTGCTGAAATTTGCGTTTTTCTTGCGACTTTAAGGCAAAATTAGCCTTTTTTTTTCGGGATCCTTGGTGGAAATTTGCGATTTTTTTGCATTTTTTAAATAAATTCTCCTTTTTTTTCCGTCTGCATGTACGTCTGTATACAATGGCTAGCAGAACCTACACAGCACGTACGAGATTGAAATAGTTTGTGAGGCTAATTCTAAAGTCAAATCTGAAACTTTTGAACTCGGAATTTAAAAACTCCTATAATTATTCGATTTGTTAATTAAAAATTAAACTCACTCTCACTTAAAACTTATCTCGGTCGTTGCAAGAAATGAAAAGCTATGGCACATGGTCTGAAGGTTCATTCATGCATCGTGGAAAATGACAAACTGGAAAAGAAAATTTACGAGGAATTTTGTAATATGTATTAACTTACATCGTCCAAACCGTTTTGGAAATTTAAAAACGGAAGACATGTTCATAAAGATCATACTCTTACATCTGAAATGCTGCAATAAAAAAAATGAATAAATAAATAAAAATAAAAACAGCAGTTAGATTCTTGATGTGGTTTATTTATTTATTTATTTATTTTTTAAAGGTCGTTTTACTGAAAATCGTTTTTCTCTCTTATTGCAATGCATCACCAGGATGCAGTTTTAGAGTTATCCTATCGACAAACCAAAAATATGTGCTTAAAATCTGAAATTTACTTCTAATAGATAATGTATTTGGTTTTAAAAAACAAGAATTTTAATCATTTCTAATGTACCAGCAAAAACAGAGACGCTATCTTTTTTATACTAAAGGTAACTGAACGTCCATATTTTAATACAATCTTTTTAGAGCATTTCAATAGATCGATTTAACACCTACAAAAATCTTGAAACGTTCTGATGGTAGAAATATTTTTTACAAAATAAAATGGGTAGTAATTTAGACGAAATCTGTAAAAAAAATTGAATGCTTCGCCTCTCTACAGCACAGTTTTAGAATTTTCGATAAACCAAAAGTATACTCTTACAGATGAAACTTTCTAATCATTGGTGCAACTAGTTTTAAAATATATGAATTTTAACGTTTTGAAATACATTGGCGAATGCAGGTCACTTTGCGCCTAATACGATATTTCCTGCGCTAAAAATGACTAAACGTCCACATTTTAACAAAATATTTTTTGAACCCCTCATTGTATCAGATTTACGTAACTTACAAAAACTATGAAACGTTCGGACGGATAGAGATATTCTTTACAAAATGAAAATGAAATATGAGATATTTCGACAAAATCAGTAAAAATCTGAGTGTTTCGTCGCAGTTTCACTCGCTTTCGATGCGCAAGAACTCCAACAATCAAATTGTAGAAAATAAAACGCAAAATAGAGGCCACTTTCAATTTATTGTTTTTTTACTTAAAAATATAAATTTAGATAGAAGTCTTAAGATATAAAATACTACAAATTTGAGGTTAATTTAAAGGTCATTCATCACGGGCAGGTCAGCTAGTATCTTTATAAAAACTGGTGAAATGTAAAAACAACATAAAATTTTTTGCGGCCCCCCAAATTTTGGCGGCCCTGGGCAAATGTCCGGCTCGCCCCCCCTTAAGCACGGCCCTGCGCGTACCCCTGGTTGGGATGTTGGGAACCGCTAGCCTACGAGAATGATATAAATGAGACATTTGTTACCACGATAGTTTTTATCACTTATTTATCGACAAGTTCAATCATTACAAATTCCTTCTCTCTTTTTTTCATGTAATTTTTTCATTGTCAATTTTTCCAGGTCACTTATTTTCCTTGTCACTTTCTCCGTGTCACTTTCTCCGTGTCACTTTTTTCGTGTCATTTTTTGCGCTCTTGCTTCCGGTCATTTTCCCCCTAGATCCAAGAAAATATCCAGATAAAATGTTATTGTCTAGAGCCGTGATATATTCGGAGCTTGTAGACACCCCCCTCCCACAGAAAAACAAGAGAGCAATTAAATATAAATAATATAATATATTTAACTTTGTATGAAATTTTGGATATTTTTTTGTAAAATGATAATGTCCTCTTGTACAGTTTTATGAGGAAGATAATCATAGACTTTGTACTTGCCTCTTGGGAAGAGGAAGAGGGGCAAATTAAGAGTAAATCATCCAATCTGATGTTTATATACACTCAGAAAACATCTTGACAAAATGTTATCTTCTAAAGCCGTGATAGATTCGTAGTTTGAAGACCCCCCCCCCCACCCCCCAACAGGCCACTCATAGAAGAACGAGGGAGACTGAATTTAAATATATATTTTGTTACGAATTTTGTAAATAGTTAGTGTTTGTACTGTAAAATAATGTAAATAGTCTTATTAAGCTCCATTTCTTTACTAATATTAGTTTTTGTTACATTGTCTCTGTTATCAAGCAAACTTGTCTATTATTTTCAGTGAATGTCTATGGCAGCTTTGCGAAATATTAGAGATATCGCCTAGTTCGCGTCACTTTTGGCGACTAATTTTGGTCGCCAAATTTGGCGATATATCGCCAAGTTGGCGACAAACTTGGCGATTGTTGGCGATGGTAACCCTTCCCTCTCTATGGTAACCCCCCCCTTAGGTCTACTGATACATTGAATGTTGTTCCGTAGTTTTTCGGATTTTTCTAAAAGGTTGTAGAAATTTCCACCGCATGCGGCGAGACTATATATAGGAGAGCCGATGCGAGCTGTTGTTGTTATTATTTATCAGTCAGTCATTGAGTGAGCTACGTTTAAGCAAGTTTGCTTGAGTTTTATTTACGTTGTTTTGAATGTGATTTAGTGTTGAGACATTGTATAAAGAGTCTCTGGAACCTATATCTGCACTTGTACGATAGATTTGAACAATTATTTTTGAATATCTAGTAATATTTGTGAGTTTCGAAGACTGTTGTTCTGAAGATCTGCAAATAAATTATTTTCTGCTTTTCTAAAAGACAAGAGTTTGAAGTTGTCTAACCATAAGATCAAAAGAACCCTATATACGCTGTAACAATATATATATACCGGGTGTCCCAAAAATGACTGATGGATTTTAAAATTCAATAACGTGCAAACGGTGACAGCTATTTAAAATTTTTTTGCAGGAATGTTATGTATAATGCCAGGAGTTTTTTTTACCGTAATTTTTTATTTTAGTTCGAATTTCAAACAATAGGTGGCGCTGACGGCGATTGAAGGCCTGGTGATCAGTGCTGAGAGAAGCGTCGACCTGGCCTTCAATCGCCGTCAGCGCCCCCTATTGTTTGAAATTCGAACTAAAATAAAAAATTACGGTAAACAAAAACTCTTGACATTATACATAACCCTCCTGCAAAAAATTTTTAAATAGCTGTCACCGTTTGCAAGTTATTGAATTTTAAAATCCATCAGTCATTTTTGGGACACCCGGTATATATATATACATATAAGTACCTAGTGCGTAAATTTTAAAGCCCCTCCCTCCCCTCCTTTCAGTTCTGACAGAGCAAAGACGCTCAAATTTCAAAAAATCATCTCATTTTAGTGTTTATATTCTAAAGTAAACCATCTGTATTTTATTATCACACTTATTTACAGTTGCGCCAACTTTTGAAAAGTATTGGGTGGGCTCAAAAATATTTTTTTAAAATGGTGCAACCAGTTTGGTTTTCTTTGAAGAGTTGACAAATGATAAAATATGAGAATTTTAAATCAAGCTATACTGTTTTAATAAATTTGCAATTTTATTGTGTTCTTCCTTATAAAGACACTGGTATTTACTGTAATGTCATGATGTCATGAACATGACTAGAAATTCAACTAGCAGAAAGTTAAACACGGAGCAAAACATTTCAACCATTTGAGATTTATATAGGTGACAGTTGCAGAACTAAAACACATGGTCGTTACCAAAGTAAATTTTATTTCAAGAAGAAAAATGAATAATAAAATAATAATGTAATAAATATCTAAAATAATAAAAATTGGGAACGTTATGGTTCAAAATTATTAGGTGGGCTCGGGCCCCACGGGCTCATAGAAGTTTGCGCCACTGCTTATTTAAATATGTGATTTGTAAATAGGTGCATTTTTTCCACTTACCCTAACAAGCATACCTTAGAATACAAAAGAGAAGCAATTCAGCCAAGTAGTTTAAGATTTATGCAGATTTAAAATTTTGAAACTCATAATAAATCCATTTGTAATGGTCTCAAAGCGGGTAGTTTTTTAAACATAGCTCAAAAATTACTTAATATAATGTAATCTAATGAATTGTAATTTTGGATTCCCAGATTTGAACTTTACAAATTTCTTTTCTGTTCTTCATTGCTTTAATTTTTTACAGTGAACATACAGGAAGTAGTTACTCAATATATTTGCTTAATTGTTAAATTTATTATGGCCTAAAGGATCTATGGGTTATTTGATTGAAAAGATTCAATAAGATCTAAAAATATGAAAATCTTTTTTATAATACACATAAAAAAATCGTATAGAAGAGAAATTGTTTTTTAACCTACTATAATATTTAATAAAAGTAATTGATTATCTTTCCAGCAGTAAATGTACTGAAAATAACTTCATTATATAATTGTTTTGGGCAGTTTTAAGGAAACTTTTTTCCGTATATTGTAATTGGTTAAAAATCGCATGTAAACAAGCTTCGTGTGATGGTCTTCAATATTTCTATTACACTTGCAAAACGAAATGCTTAATTTGCATCCTAAAGAATCCCAATATAGAATAATAAAATATAGACAAGGCAACTCAATCAGATATTTTTCTTAGCTAATGTAAAAATTTTTGTCTTAAAAATCTCTCATATACAAAAAAAAAAAAAAAAAAAAAAAAAAAAAAAATATCGGAATCATGTTAAGCGAAATTCGGCTCAAATGTCTACTTTGACAGCATTTTTTGAAATATATTCTGACTTTATGAAAAAAATCGACCAATACGGCAGATTATATAGATCCTAAATAAGAGGAACTGGAATTTGTAGAACCAAAGCAGAATCTTCGGGCCACAAATACTTTGGAATTACAAATGAAGTGTGCGATTTCATATCCGTATTTGCCATGAAAAGCAAAATAATACGAATTTGGGGCTACCAACACACATAAAACAAAAATTAAATAAAGAAAAAACAAAATATAAGGCGCATCAAAATTACTAAATTGGATACCAAAATTAAAAGGGAAAAAATAAAAATAATTATCGTCAACATGATAATAATAAACAAATTAATTAATTAAAAACGGAGTAATGTGATAGCAGAAAAAATAAACCATACACCATAGTTTACCCTATTAAGATTTAAAACAAAATCATTTAATTTGACTAAGCTAAACTCAATATCTTGATATAAGATGATTTAAGATTTAAAAATAGATAATTAGTATATTTGCCCTATACACTTAGAATAGTATTATAGGTCTCCAATTTATTAAAAGTTAGGTACAATTTAATTATGTAAATTAATTAAATTGTATTAAGGGAGACCCGTAAGAAAAAACTCAAAATTTTTATTATTGATTTTAAAGTAATGAATTTTGGTGTATTACTTAAGAATCTTTTTGTAAGGAATAATTAGCAAAAAAATTTACTTTTTATTAAAAATATTTTTTATGGGAATTTTTATGATATTTTTTTGTCCAAAAATACACTTTTTAAAATTACTACTCCTCATTCAATTTTCAATATTTTGGTATTACTAAAATTTCTTAAATATTGTTATAGCATATAGAAAAGAACTAAGGAGCGATATTTTTAATTTTCTATTTTAATCGGCTAATAAAAATAAATAAAAATACGCATGGTAAATTTTCTTAAATTCGTTATAATTTTCATATTTACCAATTTATGTAAAATTTTCAGAAATAGTTAAAAAATATATCTCTCCTTACTTTTTTGCAAATTTTTTTAAGATTCTAAAAACATAAACACTTTGTTTCTAAATCATTTTGCTACTTAGCCTTAGTACTTTGAACTTAGGCAAAATATGAAAAAAGTCATTTTCAGGAGAACACGTTTTAAATGGCCGCTAGTCCTTTAAACTCTATAGTGAGTACAATTAAAAAATCTCATTTTCTACCTGTTCCAAGTGTCCCCGAGTTCTGAAAATTTGCATGGATATTCGCAAATATGTATTTTATCGTTTTCTGAGATAAAAATTTTTTTGAACTTTTGATGATTTTTGGCCGAAAATGGGGTACGGATCTCCCTTAATAAAATTAATTAATGTAACCATACAATTATCCATATATTAGTGTCAATTAAACATCCATATTATAATATGTTTTTCAATTTAACAAATGCATTTCCCACTATCATTTTTTTTAAATAATTAACCATTGCGTATTATCCAGACAACACCGCCCTCCCCCGTACTCTAACATGTACCCACACAGCCATCCTGTTATATACATTTTTTTAATATTTTTTAAATTTTTAATTTATTATTATTTTTTTATGTTTTAATAATTTTTTGTACTTTATTACGCAATTTTTGCGATCATGTAATAATTAATTGTATATAAAAGAATATATGAATTAATTAGGAAAACCATTATTTAGAGCATCATATACTATCTTTTTAATATTTGCATTAATTAGATGAGAAGAACCTAACCATTTTATTCTGTATAAATGATTAAGGATTATATTACGATATACAGAATTATGTAGACGGGATTTAAAATTAGTAAATGTATTAACTTTAAAATTAAATTCATTCCGTTTATCATATATATCAGTTATTAATTTGTTCTCTTTTAATATAATTTTAAGATCTAAAAAGTTAATGGTATTATTAAAAAGCAGGTTTTTGTGTAATTTCTAAATTAACTAGATTATCAGTGTCAATTAAAATTATATCATTAATACATCGATAAGAATGTGTTTTATTATTAAAATATTTAAGTTCATAATGATATAAGTTTAAGTCTGATAATATACTAGATGTACAACCACCTTGTGGTACACCGACTTTATATATACATATATTATCTTGCATTATAAATAGATAGATAGATAGATAAACTTTTTTACTGAGGATGGTTTTGGGATCTAGGGGTCATGATCGGTATACATTTGCAAAAATTTTTCAGAAAATCCAACATGGGAGCAACCGGAATAGGCGTTATTGAGACATTGAAATATTTAAAAAAAAAAAAATCTCAAATTTATCAATTTACATGCAAAATCTCTTAAATATATATCTGCTCTTCTTTTATTAATTTTCTCAGTGAATAAATTCGATAGTGTTTTAAAGAAATAAATGGTGAAGTGCGAGTTTATTCGCGCTCAGAGGGTTCCGTACGATAAACATATGAATCATTGACTGCATTATTAAAACAAATCGTTGCTAAAAGAAATAACGATCTTTTTAAAAACTATACAACGGTCCTTTGGTAACATCTGTATACAACGTGATTTCTAACATGCAAAATATATATTTATTGGGTTAGATTTTTTTTTTTTTTTTTTAGTGTGTGTGTGTGATGGTTATCAATATAATATGCAAACAAAATCACATCTTATAATTTCTCAAAAAGTAAAAAAAAATTAACTGATCAGTACTTTTTTTAATGGGGTAATTTTAAATCGTTATATCTCGAAGCATTACTCATCGGATTTTTTTTTGCATTTAATTAAAAAGGAAAATATAATTTTAGTTTTGTTTCAGAATTTTTTTATACTAATTTTTAAAATATTAAAAATATTTATTTTAAAAATGTTATAACTTTTTTTATATAAAAATCATACGTTTAAAAGTAAATATTTTTTGAAATTTGCTAAAACAAAATTAATGTCAAATTATAAAAATAGATATGTTCCAAGTTTGCACATTATTTCTTTAAAGATTCTTGGGTTAAAGACGAGAAATTGTGAAAAAAATACTCAGAATGCAGAAAGTCATATTTTAAGTTTAAAAAACAAGATTGGCTAATAATAAGATGTTGAAATGCATTTTAAAAAATTGCATCTAAAAGAATAACTTTATTCTGTAGCTTTAATTTCTGATTAAATTTAATTTTTGCCATTTCTACCTGCTTTCTGCACTATCTAAATGCCCGTCAGTTATTTAAAACAATGCTTTTTCTAACATGCCGATTAGAAGTTTTTTCACAACTTTAACCTTCACACTTTCAGGCGCACATTGTTCCAGCGAGGTGGTATAAATGTCTGTATTCTGGGGCCAGGGCAGGCCCGGGACCTTAATTTCTTCTGAAGACTCAGCCAGACCATATATTTTTTTTTCATTCTTAACCCGGACTGTTTTTTTTCTTTTTGAGTCTGCACCGGGCTAAATTTACAGTTCCGTTCTGGACACAACCCGTATTAAAATTATTGCCTCCTACTGACGTAATCCGTGTAAAAATAAGTAAAATTGGGCTCAGCCCGAAAATTTTTACAAAAAATGCATCTATTTTTAAATTGCCATTATTTTACAATAAAATGTTTAAAATTCACTTTTTTCACGATAGTAGATTTAAAGTAAAAAATTAAATACTGTAAAACCAGTGAAAAAGTACCTCAATATAACAGAATCCTGTCTTAAACATAAAACTTCCAAATGTAGTTGATCCATGCAGGACTATAATAATACCTGAGAAAAAAATAGACTACAACTAAACCTTCTAAGAAGGAAACTTATGTATAACTTATTTTTTTCTTTCCCATGAAATTTCATCGTAAAAGATTTTACCGTACAGCATTTTTCAATATTTCCAACACATGGAATGTAGATTAACGATATAAAAGGAAAAGTTAAACATTTACACATAAATAGAGATTCCTTTTAACTAAATAAATATGTCACAGCCTTTGGCAAAAGATAAAAAATACAAACATAAAAAAAGAAAAAGCTATAAGTATTTTTTGTCAGAACTCAGCCATACGAATTTTTTTTTAACAATATCGATACATAAATGTAGAAATTTAGTTAGGCCGCTCCAAGCTATGATTTTAACTATTTTCAGGCTGAACCGAACTTTTTTCTATGGGGCAGTTCAGGTCCGGACTTCGATACATGCAGACCTCTAGTGCAGAGCAAACCATCAGCATATTTTCAAAGCAGGTTTAACGTGAAATCTATACACTGCTATTTTAAGTCCAAAGGAGATGCACGGTCTTAAATTGACGATTTAATAACGGATAATTTGTAGATGATCCCTATCTTGCATTCAAAATGTGTCAAAGTCTCGTGACTCAGAATCATGGTTAAGTGGTGTGAGTCCCGAATTTTGGATTTTAATGTTTCTGTGAGATTTATAGATATCGAGAGTTTTTTTTTTTTTTAAATTCAGGAACGGATATGGAAAAATTTCCTAAATGGAAATTTTATCCTACGGGAACCTAATAAAAATTTAATTTTTGGATTTTTTCATATAGACCCCCTCCATGGAGTTGCAACTTAATCCCATCAAATTTTGCACCTTTTTCTATGAAACTTTGCAAATGGGAGTATGTGTCTACGGAACAATATCTAAGGAGATAGCCGATTCGATATTTATAAATCACCCTGTATAGTGAAGAGTATGTATGGACAAACCGTAAAAGTTCATAAAGATATGAAAATTAAATAATATTGCTATCCTGTGTAATTCTTTTTATAAATCTAATCCTAAACAATTTTTTTATGAACTTAATTCGATACTTACAATTAAAGTAGTGCATATTTGAACTTTATTTGGGATTTTATAAAACTAAATTCTGCGTTGTAAAAGTGCTTCGTTTTACAGAGTAGCTAAAACAAAAGCCTTGCTCAAAGTTTAAACTTGACATTGTGCTAAGCGCGCTTCGAAAGGCGATTGCAAAGTTTAACGCCGAATTTTTGCGAAGGGATTTTAATTAACTTTTAAAGACACGGGAAGCGTATTGGGCGATCCACTCAATGCAAACTAGTCGCTATTCCTATAGTATTAATGTGCTATTTCTAATAAACTTCATTTCGCATTTCATAAAACCAAATCTTGCGTTGTAAAAGTGTTTCTTTTTACAGTGTAACTGAAACAAAAGCCATGCTCAAAGTTTAAACTTGACATTGTGCTAAGTGCGCTTCAAAGGGAGATTGCGAAGTTTCAACGCCGCGTTTTTCCGAATGGTTTTTATTTAACTTTTAAAGACACGGGAAGCGTATTATGAGATCCACTCAATGCAAACTAGTTATTAATCTCATAGTATTTATGCAATATTTCTAATTAAATTAGTCTGATTTTAATAATTTGATACTACTGCTGGTCATAGCATTACACAAATATAACACTCAAAGCTGTTATCTGGGCTTTAAAAGCCGATGGTATTATGAATAAGCCGTGTCCCTATCATTATGTTTAACCAAATCACCCGTTGTATTTAAAGGTTAATAATACGGCTAATTACCGACGATTATTTTTGAAAAACATTATCAACAATGCATTTATGTTTCTGCTCCGATACGTACAGTGATGGGAAGAAATTTAAAACCTTAAAAAAAAAAAAAAAAAAAAAAAAAAAAAAAAAAAAAAAAAAAAAAAAAACACACACAAAAAAAAAACACAAAAAAAAACTTTTTTTTTTAATTAAAAAACATTTTTATTACAAAATTATTCATATGAAGTTATACAAGTTTTGATGTTTGTTTTAAATTACAATATTATTTTTTAAAAAATAAGCAAAAATTCATTTCTGGATAATACAATATGATGGGAAAATGCTCAGACTAGTATATTTAAAATCCAATTTACACATGTAAGTGATTTGTACACTAATTTGTAGTACTTTGTTCTTTTCCTCTTAACACTGATGATTTCTAAAATACACTTTGAGAAGGATTTGTTCTGGTTTTTACGTGTGGAAATGGGTAGTTGTTTCTATATATCCAAAATGGCTGCTTTCGGTTCAAAAATCTAATCAAACGGCATTCTTTTGGCATGAAATTTACGATCCAAGATTCCGCAAATATTTTCTATTGATTTTATATATGTCAGGGCTTTTCGATGGATTGCCTAAAATTTTGACGTTGTTTGCAGATAACCAATCTGAAATTGGCTCAGACTTGCGAAAAGACTTGCTATTCACTCCGGAGATTCACTCTATCGCAGACTCAAAATATACCCATCCTCTTTAGAGTGACTATTCACTCTGAGCAAAAGTGGAATTGTTGACTCTCTGAAAGAGTGAATACTCACTCCTAGAAAGTGAATATTCACTCTAAACAGCGGTCAATAATCACTCTTTTGGAGGTATGACTATGCACTCTTGCTAAAGGAGTGCGTTTTTTCACCCCTGGTAGGAGTGACTACTTACTCTTACGAAGGAGTGACTATTCACTCTTACTAAAGGAATGTTTTTTTTACCCCTGGTAGGAATGAATAGTCACTTTTTCATAGAATTGAATGATCATTTTTTATACAGTAAATTCTTTTTTTAAATATTGCTGTTACGGGGATTTTAAAATAATCATATCTTTTAGAGCATACAATGAAAATAAATACAAGCGTGGTAAAGACTGAAATAAAATACTTTGTTGAAATTCATAGTTTGTAACATTAATTGAACTTTTTAAGGAAAAACTTATATTAAATTACATACGAATTAAATTAGATTATTGACAGAAACAAACTAAAATATTTTATTCCAATCTTTCCCCTTGTATTTGCTTTCACTGGTAGCCCCATAAATATCTAATAGTTTTAAAATGCCCATAAGAGCAAATTATTAAACAGTTTTAAAATCTTAAACAGTCGATTTTTTTCAGATACCCATTAAGTTTTTTTTTTATTACTTTAATAATTCCGTGATGCACGTTATCAATGTTTTTTTTTATGTGTAATTAAAATCTTTTTGCTGAAAAACAGATATACAACCCGCAATTATAAAATGACAAGTTAAGTCATATTTAATTTCAATTTTTTATTCCCGTATATAGAGTAGATGCGCCTGTAATGGACATCCTTAAGGATTTTTTAAAAATCATTTTCTTGTTAATAATTATGGTTTTTATATTCCAGCATTTTCAATATTATATTAATCAATTAACAAACAATATTTAGCTATTCTTAAAACTCCATTTATCAATATGAATGCACATTTTATTTTAAATAACAAAAATATATCAAAACACCAAAAAGCCCAGTAACGGACACCCTGTGGCTCAGTAATAGATACTTTCTGTTCCAGTAATGGACACTGATTAAAAGTAATGAATAGAATTGTGTTTATGACTGTATTTAGAACCAGAATTTAATGAAAGTATGCTAATGAAATAATTTAGTTATTTTTAAATAAATTTAAAATTAGGATACCAGTAGTTTATAAAATATTTGTACTATTCGCTATCTACATCATTTATTATATTTTTCAGAAGATCGATATTTTAATTATTTTAGATAGATAATGTACACGGAAAGAACTGTTTTGTTAAAATAACAATATTTTTTTTGTCACACATTTTTATAATATCCTTTAGTAATATTAACTAATATTTTGCTACGATAAACATTACTGTTTGGTTGATTAATCGAAATAATTTTGTCAATTTATTTTGTTAAAAAGCATCCATGTAATAGTTAAAAACAACGGAATTAACAATCTAATTTTGTTAATTGTGATTGAATCATCTATTTTGTTAGAGGAACAAAATGATTTGGTTAACTGTGATTGAATCACAGGTTGTTACGATGCGTAGTGTCAACATGGCGACTGGCTTGAAGCACGAGCACGTTCACGTTGTGTTTTGAAAAAATAAAATGGACGCCGAAACCGACTACTAATTTCTTACAAGAATTGGCTACTTCACGGGGATTTTCTCATATCATAGAAACATTTAAAGGTAAGTTATTCACGCTTTTGAATATTTTTCTTAAAAATTTAAAATTGAACTTGTAAACATGTAAACAAATAGTGCTGCGTCACTTGATAAACATCGCTAAAAATAGACATATATATACATTTTCAATATTCAAAAACTAACTGAACCAATTTCGTTGAAACTTAAATGGGATTAATTCAAGAATATTATCCTTTTTCAATTATTAAAAAATATGTATATCTCATCTGTCGTATAGAAACACACAAATGTCGAATTTAGAACCTGCTTAAAAAAAAAGTTTGTTAAAAATAATTTATTGAAATTACTATCCCTTGGAAAAAAAAAAAAAAAAAAAAAAAAAAAAAAAAGTATAGTGTAGAAATGTAGTATATCAATGTTTAGAATTGAAATTGAATAAATCGTATACCACATGGTTGCTGCTGCTATATTAACATATTAAGTAGATCAATTAGAAATAATTTTTTTTTGTATGTTATATAACTATTTATTATTAACTTTGATATTTATTTAAAAATAATTTTAATACTGATTGTGTTGCTGCATAAGCATGGAGGACAAAATTTCAATATTTAAGTAACAAAAATTGTATGCTCAGTATATTTTGAATTATTAAGGAGATATCAAAATCTAAAATAGGCCCAAAAGTAGCAGAATATAAAAGGATGCAGCAACCTATTTTTAATTATGTTAATTTTTGGAAAAAATTGATATACATATATTTTTTTATAATTTCTATCGGAAGGTATTCAGCATTCCCTTGGTTAAAATCACAACGTGGAAAGTAGTACAAATATTTTTGCTATTAGTCTTGACTCTAGAAAAAAAAGGGCTGCCTTGCGGAAATAAAAGAACACTATTCTTGGGGAACACTCTCTAACTTTTTCAAGAGAAGGACCACTTAGAAATATGTCTGGGTGGTCGAGAGCCAAATCAATAACATGGAGACAACTCGATTTCAAGGAGGTGATATGTGGCCTATAATTGGATAAAAAAATATAGTTTCAGAGGGTGGTGAGGGACTGCCCTTTTAAGTTTGCTTATCCAACGCTAGAAGGTGAGGCTAAGAAATTTGTTGACAATTTTGGGTGAAAGTCTGTGGATAAATTCAACAACAGCAGACAAGGCTAATTGTAAATTTATTGCTATATGTTCACAGACAGAGGTGAAAAAAATATTAATAACATTTTGTCGAGTTACCAACGAGTGGGTCACTTTTGGAGGGTTATTTTTAATAAATTTGAAGGCTCCAAATGCATTTGGGGAATTTTAAAAATTTCTGTGATCATGTCTCACAGAAATGCAAATGTTGAGCGAGGATTCTTAGTAAACAAGGAATGTCTAATTGAGAATTTTGCTGAGGAAACATTACTGGCACAGCGAACTATATATGATAATTTTCATGACTCTGATGATATTGGAAAATATGAAGTAACAGTCTGATGCAGTACTACATAAATGCTAGAGCACGGTTAACAGAAGCCACAGAAAAAAAGAAAAACTGGAGGAAAGTGAAAAGGAGACTGAGGAAACTAAGAAAAGAAAATTGGCAGTAGCAACAAAGCAGTTTGAAAAGAATATTTCTGAAATATAAGAAGAAACTGCAACAAAAGAAGTAAATTTACTTACAGAAAAAATAAAGTTGTTGAAAGAAGGAAATATTTAAAACAATTTTTTTTTTACATAATTATATTAGACTACAAGGTTGCCACGCCACCTGGAGAACCGGGAAAACACAGGAATTTTTACCCCCCCCCCCCAAAAAAAAAGGGAATATCCAGGGAATTTTGAAAAAAATCTGGAAAATATAGGGAATTTTTTCCCTACTATATCCAGTGTTCTTGCTGACATTTGACCAACATTAGTAATTTGGCTAATTAAAAATGAAAAACATTCGCCAAATGAAAAAAGTATTAGCCAAATAAATTCGCCGTGTAGCACAATAATAATAATAATAATCCTTTAATGTACCTCTTTTTATCAATATTTCTAAAATAACCTAAGTTTTTATAACTGTGATAACGATTATTATTAATCTAATTTCAACTATCCGCTACATATATATTAAAAATATGCATAAATGCATATGTACGAAAAATGAAAAGGAAAAGCAAAAACTGAGCACTAGCAATTTGGCGAATCTAATCACTTGTTTACTCGCCAAATGAAGAATTTAGTCGCAATTTGGCGAAATCACGAGCGTCAGCGAGAACACTGACTATATCCAAACATAAATTGTTTTTTCGGCTTTCATTTTGAAAGCTGAATATTATCTTATGATACTTTTATGATAATAATAAAAAAAGTGTTGCGTATCAAAGTTATCCTATATTTTATGTGTCCTGTATTTTTTATATTAATTTGAATGCATAAAGTAAGTAGCTTTTCCTCTTTTCTTTACTTTTTTATTTCTGTAATTTTTGTGATATTATGTTCAAGATAATTGATTTTAAGGTAAGATTCTTTAAAATTTTATGTTCTTTAAACTATTAGATACAAAGTTTTTAGACATTTTAACATTCATATTACAAATACTTCAATGTATTTTTTAGCAGAATGTTTGAGTATTGGTTTACTGTTTTTATTATTATTAATGTAAAATGTGAGATTTAGTAATAAGTGTAACAACTTTAAAGGATTTTTTCATTTGCTCATATCATATAATGTGTTATATTTGTTCAATTAATTGGGTAATGATAAATTATAAGATGTCTAATTAGCATACATACATGCATACATTTTTGGGCACTCAACATAGAATAAATGCGTTGCAGTACAGGGAAAACACAGGGAATTTTTTTTCAAGGTTAGAGTGGCAACCCTGGACTAAAACTTTTTGCAGATGTTTTGAAGAAAAAAAACAATAGAACAAGTATTTTAATTTTTGAATTTACTTATAACTTGAACTTTCTTCAAGAACCAGAAGTCTAGTTTTTAAAATATTATTTATAAACTAGAAACCAGGGGTGCAGAATATGTCCGATCCAGCGATCTAGGATCGAGGGAAATTTTAGTCAGTTGGGGAAATTTCGCACAGAAATATACAATTGATTTAGATTTTAATGATGAATTTACATAATCAACCAAGACAGAAAATTTTTCATTACAAATAGGTCCGTGTATGGTAACATGTACAAATTTGATCTTAGAATAATATGTATCTTATATATTTGCACATATGTTGAGAAATTTTGGGAAAAAAATTCCATACCTAAAGTGATACAGAATTTATGTAAGCCTATAACATATCGTAAAAGTTTGGGGAAATTTTTATATGGATTGGGGGAAATTTTGGGTGTTAAAACATTTTCTGCACCCCTGCTAGAAACTTTCCTCAAAAAGACTATAACTCAATTTTTATATTTGAATCTTATTTATATTTTGATTTTTTTTTTTTTTTTTTTCAAGAACTAGGACTTTAGTTTTTAATTTGAATCTTAAAACCATTGTTCATAAATTGAAATTGGACTCAATTTTTGAAATTTAGAAAGAAGAAATATCTTTTTGACTTTCTGAGTATTTTATTAATTTTTCTTTTGTAATAAATGTTAGATAAATTGTATGGTTAAATTTGCATCAATGAATGTTATGCATTATTTTTTTAAAATATTATAAATTAAACCTTTTTGACAATTTCTATTAGATCATTTTAAAAACAAAATCGTTGATTTATTTGCTAAGGCGGTAAATCATCTTGACGTTCTTCTCACAAATGCTTCACGTCTTTTCAAAGACTTGTAAATTATGTAATTTTTAAAAAGTATAATTTTTAAAATAAACTTAGTCATATAAAGTACTCATGGCCAAGTATGAGTGAACAAGTATTTCCTTAAAATAAAAATCTATTTTACTTCTTATGATGTATATCAAATGGATCATTCTTTTGAAACTAACTTTAACATCGAGATATATCAGGGAAAAGTTTAAAATACATCTGGGAAATTGAAAATTAAATTTCTTTGGTCACCTTGCCAGTCAAAAAGTCCAATTTAGTTGGCAAGGATGAATTAGCTGTTGTTACGTCTACATATATAACGGATATAGTGAAGAATATTTTAAAGATGTAATAATATTCCTTGACTTTCTTCAGGAGAATAAATTTAGTTTTATTAAAAGTACTAAAAAATAAACATTAATGGCTGAAGCCGAAAGAAATGTGATCTTTATGAATAAAGGACAGAAAAGCCGATCTACAAAATTTTACCTTGCCTGATCAATGAAATTTTTGATTTTTCTGCTACCGATTAAGGAAAAATGCAATTTTTCCACGCCTGATCGATAAAATTTTCAATATTTATCACGTCAGTCGAGAAAATTCATGATCTTCCCATGTCCAATCAAGAAAATTCATAATCTTTCTGCATCTAATCAATAAAATTTGATTTTTATGTAGTCAAATGATGAAATTTACGATTTTTCTTCACATGATCGATAAATTCCTCTATTTTTTAATGTCTGATCGACAAAATTCTTGATTTTTTGGCGCTTGATTGACAAAACTCTATTTTTCTGTGCCTGATTGTCAAAACTCTCAATTTTTTGGTGACTGATCAAAATTCTTGATCACCATTCTCGATTTTTACAATATTGGCCAACAAAATTTGCAATTTTAACGAAGGCAACTGACGTAATTCGCTATTTTCACAAAGCCAATCTATGAAATTCGTGATTTTTACAATGAAATTTGACGAAATTCGTTATGATCAATTGTGATTTTCATCAAAAAGGACAAAATAACAGCAAATTTTGTCAAAGGATTGATTAAAAACGTAAATTCTGTAAAATAGGGGTGCATAACCTTTTCAAGAGAAGAGCCACTTACAAATATGTCTGGATGGTCGAGGGCCACATTCAATAACATGGAGATAAATCGATTTCAAAGGTGATCTGTGACCTATAATCGGATAAAATTTATGTTTTCAGAGGGAAGTGGGGCAATACCCCTTTAGGTTTGCTTAACCAGTCAAAATATCTAATTCAGTTGGTAGTGATATATCAGCAGCTTTTATGTTTGTATACATAACATATATAGCAAGGCTTATTCTCAAGAAATAATAATATTCCGTGACTTTATTCCGGAAAGTAAAATTTATTTTATTAAAATGCTAAAAAACAAAGATAATTGACTGGTGCCAAAAAAAATGTGAACTTTGTGAATGAAGGAAAGGAAATAAGTTGATCAACAAGATTTTTCAGCGCCTCATCACTGAAATTCCTGATTTTTCAACGCCCGATCATCAAAATTTGCAGTTTTTCATATCTGACCGACCAATTTTCGTCTTTTTACTAAAGTGATCGACAACATTCGCAATTTTTAAGAAACTGATCAAGGAAAATCGATCTTTTCTGTGCCTGATCAATAAAATTTGCGATTCTTACGAAAAGGGTTGAGAAAATTCGTGATTTTTTATGAAGCCGATTGACAAAATTCACAAATTTTACAAAACCGATCAACAAAATTTGAGATTTTTGCAAAGCTGTTTGGCGAAATTATTAATTTTTGTGAAGCCAATTGACAACATTCGTGATGTTTATGAAGCCAATCGACGAAATTCGTGATTTTTACAAAGTCGATCGATGAAATTCGGGATTTTGATAAAGCTGATCAATGAAATTCGCAATTTTTCTGCGCAAGATCGATAAAATTCTCGATTTTTCTACGGATGATTGACAAAATTATCGATTTTTACAAAGCCCATCGACGGAATTTCCGATTTTTACGAAGGCGATCGGTGAACTTCATGATTTTTACGAAGCCGAGCAGCAAAATTCATGATTTTTACGAAGCCGATCGAGAAAATTCACAATTTTTCCGCACTTGATCATAAAAATTAGCGATTTTTACAAAGTCGATTGATGAAATTCGTGATTTTATTTAGCCGATTGATGAAATTTGCGCTTTTTTCTCACATGATTGATAAAATTACGATTTTTTGCGGCTGATTGACGAAATTTTCTTAAGAAGCCGAAGGACAAAATTCAAAATTTGCGATTTATACGACGCCGATTGACCAAATGTGCGATTTTTACAAAGCTAATTGGCTTAATTCGCGGTTTTCTTCACATGTTCGACGAAATTTGTAATTTTTACCAAGCCGATCGATGAAATTTGTGATTTTTTCGAGCCTGATCAGCAAAATTCGTGAATTTTACGAAGCCAATTGCCGAAATTTGCAATTTTTTCGAAGCTGGTCGACGAAATTTGCAATTTTTCCTCGCATGATTGATAAAATTCACGATTGTTCCTTACCACATGGACGGTTTTCGCGATTTTTACAAATTATATCGTTGAAATTTGCAATTTTCGTAAAGCCGATTGACGCAATTAGCCATTTTTACAAAATTAATGGCAAAATTTTCGATTTTTGCAAAGACGATCGACGAAATTCACGACTTTTGCAAAGCTGATCGACGAAATTTGCGTTTTTTCTACCCCTGATAGACGAAATTTGAGATTTTTGTAAAGCCGATCTATGAAATTCGCAATTTTTCTTCACCTGATCGACAAAATTCCTGATTTTTTTTCTCACCAGATAGACGAAATTCGCGATTTTATTTGAGCCTTATCAACGAATTTTGCAATTTTTCTGCGTGAAATCGTCAAAATTTGTGATATTTCCATGTCCGACCAACAAAATTTGAGATTTTTCTGCCTTTAGCTGATGAAAGCTACATTTTTTCCACGCCCAATCAACAAAATTCGTAATTTTTAAATAATTTTGGATGATATCTGCATCTTTTTACGTTGAGGTGTTATTCGTGATTTTTTTTCTCTTGATAAATTTCCAAAACGATCGATTGTTTCACTGCCGATTAACGAAATTTTCAATTTTTCCGCGCATCATCGCAAAATCCGGATTTTCTCGTGCTTTATCAATGAATTTTGCGATTTTTTTCATTCCCGATCAATGAAATTCATGTTTTTTTCACATCATAAACCGAAAAAACATGCGATTTTTTTCGTAGCGGATGAGTTTAATGTGCAATTTTTCGTGTATCATCAACAAATCTGATGATTTTCTCTTGCTCTATCGACGAAATGTGCGATTTTTTGTGTCCGACCAACAAAATTTGTGATTTTTCTGTTCCTAATCAATAAAACTCGCAATTTTTCTGTGTCTGATCGATAAAACTTGCGATTTTTCCATGTCCAATCGTCTAAATTTTCTTTTCTTTTTTTTTTTTTTTTTCGAGCCTCACTGGCAGAATTCACGATTTGTTCATATCTGATGAACAAAACCTGTGAATTCTCTGCACTTGATCAATGGAATTCACGATTTTTTCGTGCCTGATCTACGATTCTTAAGTGTCTGACAAAATTTTATATTTTTCTGTGGTAATTAATGATATTTTCGACAACTTTTGAACAAAAATTGTAATTTTTTTTAGTTGTAAATTGACGAAGTTCGCGGGCCACACGTAAACCTATCACGGGCCACAGGTTGTGCATCTCTACTGTAAAATGATCCATTAAAAGCACAAATTTCGTCAAAAGATCATGAAATAACTAGGGCCTGATTACTGCACAAACCAACTAGGCCATGGCCTAGGATTTGGGGGCCCAAAATGATTAAAATAATTTTGAAACAAATTCATAGAAATTTTTTTTTTTTTTTTCTCAAAAACTTAAAAGGAAAAACAAACTAGATAACTTGGAAATTGCATCGCTTTATCAAATAACTCCAAATAATTCACCTAATCCTTAAGCCCTTAGGCCCTAGACATCCTTAATCAGGCTCTGGAAATAATCTTGAGTTTTGTCAAAGAAACACTAAAAAAATCCTGCAAATATCAGAAAAACTAGAAATGCAAATTTCATGGAAAAATCTTGAAACAACTGCAAATTTTGTCAGAAAATCACAAATCAACCACAAATTTCGTTTAAAAATCTAGACTGCTACTTTTCCGCAGAAACACGGAATTCCGCTTTTTTGGCAGTGAATTTTATTATCTCTGTAATCCATGCAAATATCGCATAAAAAATACAAATTCCATGCATGAATCGCATAAAAAATGTGAATTACAGGCATGAATCGCATAAAAAATGTGAACTACATCCATGAATCGCTAAAAAAAAAAGCAAATTGCACAAAAAATGGGAATTACGTCCACAAATTGCTTAAAATGTGAATTACGTCCATGAATCATGTAAAAAAGCGAGAATTATATTCATAAATTGTATGAAAAACGCAAATTACGTCTATGAATTGTGTAGTAAAACATGAATTATGTTCATAAGTCGCTCAAAAAACACGAATTTTGGCGGCAGAAATCTGAAACGGAAATTACCTCTATAAAATGCATAAAAATACCGAATTGCATAAAAAATGTGATTTACGTTCATGAATCGCTCAAAAAACGCAAATTACATCCATGAATTGCATAAAAACGTGAATTACGTTCATAAATCACTCAAAAAATGCGAATCACTTCCATGAATTGTGCAAAAAAACACGAATAAAACGTTCATAAATTGCAAAAAATGCAAATTACGTCCAAGAATTGGTAAAAAAAGCGAATTACATTCATAAATCCTATAAAAACACAAATAACGTCAATAAATCTATCAAAAAACACAAATTTCGTCGATAGAAAGTTCAAAAGATGCAAATTATGTCTATGAATCGCATAAGTATAGCAAATTACACCCATAAATCATGTAAAATGTAAATTACATTCATTAATCGCATAAAAATCTCGAATTATGTCCATGAATCGCTCAAAAAAGCGAATTGCATAAAAAACGTAAATTGGGTCCACAAATTGCTCAAAACGTGAATTACGTCCATGAATTGTTTAAAAAAGTGAGAATTACGTTCAGAAATTGTATGAAAAACACAAATTATGTCTATGAATATGAATCATGTAGTAAATCGGGAATTATGTTCATAAATCGCTCAAAAAACACGAATTTTGGCAGCAGAAAGCTGAAATGCAAATTACGTTCATAAATCACTCATAAAATGCGAATCACTTCCATGAATCATGCAAAAAAATACTAATAACATTCATAAATTACAAAAAATGCGAATTAAGTCCAACAATTGGTAAAAAAAGCGAATTACATTCATAAATCCTATAAAAACACAAATAACGTCAATAAATCGATCAAAAACACAAATTTCGTTGACAGAAAGCTCAAAAAATGCAAATTATGTCTACGAATTGCATAAATATAGCAAATTATATCCATGAATCATGTAAAATGTAAATTACATTCATTAATCGCATAAAAATCGCGAATTATGTCCATGAATCACATAAAAAATGCAAATTGGGTCCTCAAATCGTCAAAACGTGAATTACGTCCATGAATTGTTTTAAAAAAGTGAGAATTATGTTCAGAAATTGTATGAAAAACACAAATTATGTCTATGAATCGTGTAGTAAATCGGAAATTATGTTCATAAATCACTCAAAAAACACGAATTTTGGCAGCAGAAAGCTGGAACACAAATTACGTTCATAAATCACTCATAAAATGTGAATCACTTTTATGAATCATGCAAAAAAATACTAATAACATTCATAAATTACAAAAAATGCGAATTAAGTCCAACAATTGGTAAAAAAAGCGAATTACATTCATTAATCCTATAAAAACACAAATAACGTCAATAAATCAATCAAAAACACAAATTTCGTCGACAGAAAGCTCAAAAAATGCAAATTTTGTCTACGAATTGCATAAATATAGCAAATTACATCCATGAATCATATAAAATGTAAATTACATTCATTAATCGCATAAAAATCGCGAATAAACGTGAATTGGGTCCACAAATCGTCAAAACGTGAATTATGTCCATGAATTGTTTAAAAAAGTGAGAATTACGTTCAGAAATTGTATGAAAAACACAAATTATGTCTATGAATCGTGTTGTAAAACGGGAATTATGTTCATAAATCGCTCAAAAAACACGAATTTTGGCAGCAGAAAGCTGAAATGCAAATTACGTTCATAAATCACTCATAAAATGCGAATCACTTCCATGAATCATGCAAAAAAATACTAATAACATTCATAAATTACAAAAAATGCGAATTAAGTCCAACAATTGGTAAAAAAAGCGAATTACATTCATAAATCCTATAAAAACACAAATAACGTCAATAAATCGATCAAAAACACAAATTTCGTTGACAGAAAGCTCAAAAAATGCAAATTATGTCTACGAATTGCATAAATATAGCAAATTATATCCATGAATCATGTAAAATGTAAATTACATTCATTAATCGCATAAAAATCGCGAATTATGTCCATGAATCACATAAAAAATGCAAATTGGGTTCTCAAATCGTCAAAACGTGAATTACGTCCATGAATTGTTTTAAAAAAGTGAGAATTATGTTCAGAAATTGTATGAAAAACACAAATTATGTCTATGAATCGTGTAGTAAATCGGAAATTATGTTCATAAATCACTCAAAAAACACGAATTTTGGCAGCAGAAAGCTGGAACACAAATTACGTTCATAAATCACTCATAAAATGTGAATCACTTTTATGAATCATGCAAAAAAATACTAATAACATTCATAAATTACAAAAAATGCGAATTAAGTCCAACAATTGGTAAAAAAAGCGAATTACATTCATTAATCCTATAAAAACACAAATAACGTCAATAAATCAATCAAAAACACAAATTTCGTCGACAGAAAGCTCAAAAAATGCTAATTTTGTCTACGAATTGCATAAATATAGCAAATTACATCCATGAATCATATAAAATGTAAATTACATTCATTAATCGCATAAAAATCGCGAATAAACGTGAATTGGGTCCACAAATCGTCAAAACGTGAATTATGTCCATGAATTGTTTAAAAAAGTGAGAATTACGTTCAGAAATTGTATGAAAAACACAAATTATGTCTATGAATCGTGTTGTAAAACGGGAATTATGTTCATAAATCGCTCAAAAAACACGAATTTTGGCAGCAGAAAGCTGAAATGAAAATTACGTCTATAAATCGCATAAAAATAGCGAATAGTGTTTTGCATTCATGAATTGCATAAAAAACGCGAATTACATTCATGAATCGCTCAAAAAACACATTACGTCCATGAAACGCATAAAAACGTGAATTACATTCATAAATCACTCAAAAAATGCAAATCACTTCCATGAATTGTGCAAAAAAAACACTAATAACGTTCATAAATTACAAAAAATGCAAATTACGTCCAAGAATTGGTAAAAAAAAGCAAATTACATTCATAAATCCTATAAAAACATAAATAACGTCAATAAATCGATTAAAAAACACAAATTTCGTCAACAGAAAGCTGAAAAAACTCAAATTATGTCTATGAATTGCATAAAAATAGCAAATTACGTCCATAAATTATGTAAAATGTAAATTACATTCATTAATCGCATAAAAATTGCGAATTCTGTCCATAAATTGCTCAAAAATGCAAATTACATTCATAAATCGCATAAAATACATGAATGATGACCATGAATTGCGCAAAAAATGCGAATTACACCCAACATTAAATTAATTTGCAGAAAGTTCTTGGTTTTATACAAGTCTGCCAACAAGAACCTACAAGTTATCCTGAAACCCATTCTAAACCAACAAAAATTTAATGGAAAGATAAATTTGTCCAAGAAAGACAAAATAATTTCCATTGACATACATTGACCAGAATCGAAAAATTCCTATTGAAATCTATCCTATACAATCCAAAACCAGAAAGAAAAAAATCCCTCCAAGAGTAACTCAATCTATCTGCTGCAAAATAAAATACATTGAAATGCAACTGAACAAGAACCTGAAAATTACATTTGAAGTCAAACCGAAACCAGATTCAACCTCCTCCCCCCCCCCCCCCCCAAAAAAAAAAAAAAAAAAAAAAAAAAAAAAAAAAAAAAAAAATTATCCAACCATATCTCGATTCGGGAAAGAAAACTTAATTTCCATAGATATGCGTGATCAGAAATCTGGAAATTCCAATTAGTCCATCTTAAACTTAATCTGAACCTGAAAAAGGAAATTCCATATAACCGAAGCCCAGTATCTATACAGGACAAAATATTTTCCATTAAAGCGCAACCTGACCAGAACTTGAAAATTCCATTTGAATTGAACCTGATTGAAACCTGAAAAAAATTTCCATCGAACCTTAACCTAATCTGAAAAAGAGAAAATTATTTCTGCCGATACACACTGACAAGAGTCTGAAAGTTAACATGAAACCTAATCCAAACCCGAAAAGGAAAAAAACAATGGAAACACAAGTCTGCCAAGAAAGACCAAATAATTTCTGTCCACATACACTGACAAGAATTTCAATTGAAATCTATCCTAAACCCAGTTCAAACACTCCCCCCCCCTCCCCCCCCCCAAAAAAAAAATTCCAATTGTAACCCAATTTATCTGCGACAAAATAATATATTTGAAATGCAACTCAACAAGAACCTGAAAATTCCATTTGAAGTCAATCCGAAACCAGATTCAATCATCCCCCCCCCCCCCCAAAAAAAAAAAAATTAATTGAATCAAGATTTTAGGAAAAAGAACAATTTATGTCGATATGTATTGACCAGATCATAGAAATTCCAATAGAAGTCTATCTCAAACCCGATCCGAATAACCTGAAGCCCAATCCAATCCCCCCCCCAAAAAAAGTAAAATAAAAAAATTAGGAAATAAAAATCTGTTCAAGAAAGACAAAATAATTTCCGTCCCCATCCACTGACCAGAACTAGTACTTGAAATGCAACTCGGCAAGAACCTGAAAATTCAATTCAAGTCAAACTGAATCAAGATTCAAACCCGAAAAAAAAAAAAAAAAATTATCTAACCAAATCAAGATTTTTAGAAAAAAAATTATGTAAATACGTACAGACTAGAGCATGGAAATTTTAATAAAATCTTAAACCTGATACAAACTCCCCCCCCCCTTACATAACTAACAAGAAGCCTTGATGACCCCACAAAACATAACTAACAAGAACGAAGAGTCATGCATACTGCATCGATTATGATGCATTTTCTGACTCATTCTGAATATTGTAAACTTATAGTAATAAATAAATAAATAAATAGTTTTTGCGTCATTGTATCTATTTAACTTACTTTGGATACAATGACGCAAAAAATATTTATTCAAATGTTATTTTTGATTTTGGATAGCGTAGCCCAAAAGATAAATCTATTTATTCAAATAAATACATTTCAGTGCATTATATATATTCAGTGAAAGTGATGTATTTAACAGTGTATTGGAAAATGAAAAGTGTTGTTTAGATATGAAAATGTATTTAGACAATAAATAAATAAATGGAATTTTAAAACATTGTTTAAAGCCTCGTCAAGGCGTCACTTAAATTTTGATATCATATCTTTTAAGATTCATATTTTGAATTTATGAAAGATGTAATTGATAAAACCTTAATGAATAAATTTTGATATCATTAGTTTTAAGTCCCAAATTTAAAATTCTTAGATATTTAAGATAAAGTGCTGCGTCACAAGCTTTTAACCCGTTCAGGGTTTTTTGCACTGATAACTTTTTACAGATCATTTATAAATTCATATGCTTAAAAAAGGAAATTTTTACAACTACTCGGTATAGACCGAATACCGAGTATTTACTGAGTACTCAATACGGCTCTACAGATTTCAGATATTTTAAAATTTTGTGATTTTTAGTGGAAAAACATGAGTTTTGCTGCTTTTTTTTGGAGGGGAGGGGAGAGCATTGTTAAAATATTGTGAATTTTATTAGCCCAGCATGAAAAAAATCTCAAATTTTGTCAGCAGTTGCACAATGATTTTAAATTTTGTCCACCAGACAAATAAAAAAAAATTGCAAATTTTATCAAATTTGACAAATTTCACCAATCATTAAAAATTGTGAATTTCATCAATTCGGTGCAAAAAAATGTCCAAATTTTGTCGATAAGGTTAGGAAACATTAATTTCCGTAACTGTCTATTGTTCACATTGATCCAACGACTTTCCAATTAGAACAGGAATAGCTCATGAGCCTTTATTTTGTTTATCAAGTTCAATGACTTAGTGGCAATTCGTTTGCAGAGAGCTGACATATTAACCACTACAACAGACGACTAAATCTTAGCTTCAAAAATCTATTAGCATGATTTTTTATCTTACTGTTTATACAGTTGTTCCGTCACAATCTATTGCCATCAATTTATCAAGGTTTAAATATTTTTCAGTGCAATATTTTAATACTTCCTGCAATGATTTTTCCTGGTCCAAAAAGATGGTGTAATGTGTCCCAAATAAAATTCATTTGACTCTTAAAATCAGAGATTGTTTTTCACTTATAGTTCTTCCAAATATCTCCAATTTTCCATAATTTCCTTTGATTTTGGGGAGTTGAATAAGCTTCTGATATTCAGAATAATTGTTATCTATCATTTGATCAATACGTCTTTGGGAAACTACAATAGTTCATGCCTTCGATGTTTTCTCTTAGGATTTTTTTTTCCTTTGATTTTGGCGAAACTTTACAATTACTGCAGTGTTTTATTTATTGTTTTGTATAATAATAATATTTTATAGCATGCTGCTATTGTTGGCAAAACAGCTTTATTTAGTTTTGAAGAATCACTAACTTCTCGTAATGATAAAGCTTACACATATATTTGCTTACACATGTACTCGTTTTGGCTGTAAAAATGACAACATACAATTTTTAAAACTCAAACCGTTTCAGATATTTAAAAATAAAGACTTAAAGTTTGAAAATGATGAAAGGAATTACACTGAACATTTTAAATATAAAAATATCAAACGAGATTTCCAAAAAATCCTGTTAATGTACAATTTATCATAAGAATCTATCGTATAAATCAATGAAAATATAAATGTCCTGGTAGGGGACTTTGCATGTGTAATTAGAAATACTAAAAGGCAACTTTTGGCTGCTATCCAAAATCAAAATTCCAACTTTCGATTTTTCACTCCATGCTAATAACCAGTTTTGAACATCTTTCTTTTTCCAATCAAGTATGGAACATGTCTAATCTTTAATATTTTAAACTGTACACTAAATTTATTTATAAATTAATTTCTTCATAGTATAATATCCCTGCTTATTTTGAAAAACACATTAAAATTTAATAAGTTATGCTACAAAAGATAAGTTTTCCAAAATCTAAAGTTTTGTTTAATATTGAAAATATATTTCTTCAAAAATTTAAATCATATCAATATAGGTTTTTGACATGACGGTTTAAACCGCCAAAAACTGTTGAGTGTCAAAAACTTGCCAACTCTGATATGCAGCCTTCATGCATGTATTATTGAATTTCACTTTTTAAAAATTTATATATATATACAGAGTTGGGCAAAATACATCGAAAAATCATTTTCGATACAAAATACAAAATACATTGGTTTTAGAGCTTAAAATACAAAATACAAAATACTTTTCAAAAGAAAAATTTCAAAATACATGTATTTTCAAAATACATTCAAAATACAAAATACATTTTCAAATTTTCAAATTTGCTGGGTGTTTCACTATATAAATACAAAGTGATTTTTCAAAACTGATTAAGCTTTTGAAATTCAAAATAAGGAAAATAAGAACAAAAATTCATGAGTCTAGCATAGATTATGAAACACTTCCTAAAACATTCAGAATACTGTAAAAAAAGTGTACAACTTATTAAAGAGTACAATGATGCTGAAATAAAGAAGTAAAGGTGTAATGTATTTGAAAACACATTTTCTGCCAATAGTATGAATAGTTGAAAAAATATCCAATTTTTTGTGTGCTGTTCTATGTATGATCTATAGACTTTACGCTAAAAATTATTTCAGTGAAACGAATAACGCGGTTCAAATTTTCCGTTCAGCAATTTCCGTGAATAAATGAATTGCACTAGAGAATTCTATACTAGAGAATTCTGTACTAGAGAATTCCATAGAATTTAGAGACCCCAAGTCATATTAAAAAAAAATAATTCAATTCTAAAACGCGTGCCATAACTAAAAACGCACTTCCTGCAATTAATACTCATAGTCTTCAAAAATTCGACTATTGTGCAGTTTCTTCTGTAGCCAAATTCTTTTATGCGTCCCTGTAAATGAATGCTAAATTCTGTGCACATCCTATTCAACAATAATTGCCTTGTAGTAAGAACATTTCGGTGAAATATATAAATTTGTGTACATAAATTTACATTTTTATCTATTTAAAATAGTATATCCTTAAAATACACCGCAAACGATTTTTTTTCGTAGACTATAATGTAACCGTAATTTTGTGTGTTCCTATAAATTAATTGTTAATGCTACAAACTCCATTTTCAATATATACGATCATGCTGTATAGTGACGCCCAGTAACACCCATGAATTTCATGAAAATCGGACTATATTTACGCGAGTTGAGTTAGTATACGGACAAACAAATCGAATTCATAAACAAACTTAACGTAAAACTAAATTTTGTTGAAAAGTGTTAAAAAATGAAATAAATAAGTGTTAATAAATGAATAAAAAAGAAATATATCAGTTTATACGAGAAATCATTTCATATCGAACACAGAAAAAATTAAACAAGTTGGAAATTGCACGTGAACGTAGCAAACGAGGTGCGTTCGTACGATAACGAAGTTTTAAAAATATTCAGATCTTGCTGATATAGTAGAGCGTACTCTGGATACAATATAGTAGTCGAAATCTTTACGTTTCTGTAAATATGCAGGAAGTAATTTTTATTACACCTCAGCAACGTATATCTTATTCATAAAATGTGAAATAGTTGAATGTAATTAAAACACGTACCAAACCATGTTTCCCCGTACAGCATTATATAGTGGAATACTTTTGTGTGGCCCTGTAATTTAATAATAAAAATTCTTTGCATCACAGATTGTACAGAATGCATATTTTAGTATATATTTCATAGATTCATGCCAATTCTATTATGTTCGAATGAGTGTAACATCATTAAAATGCATTTGAAACTTTTTCCCCATTGACCGTAATGTAACGGAATCCTTTTGATTGTCCTTGTAATTGATCTATGCATCCGATTTTCATAACATTTGAAATGACGCGACAAAAATACGCAATAATTATATGTTTTAAATTTCAAACGATTAAAATGCATTTAAAACTTTTTTACCTATTGACCGTAATGTAACGGAATCCTTTTGAATGTCCCTGTAATTGATCTATCCATCCGATTTTCATAAAATTTGAAATGACTCGACAAAATTATGTTATAATTTTGTAATTTAAATTTCAAACGATTCGGTTGGGTAGTTTTTGCGTTGTTATATGCGGACAGACGGACAGACAGACGGACGGACGGGCTGAGCGACAACAATAGGTGCTACGTATTTACATAATTACGAACGCACCTAAAAAAGGATCGTTTTCATTTTTGAACTTTATTCTCTTTCGGCAACGCATAGTTTCAGCTCAGTTTTTTGGGGTGGGGGTGGGGGGGATGTATTGATTAACAAAATCTGTGTATTTATAGCTATAAACTTTTTTTTTCTGACGGTGCAGTTGTTTTTCTAAAATTGCGGATTTTAACACTTTCAAAAAAATTTGCGTCTTCTAGAGACGACAGTTTTTCTATGCTAAAAGTAACTAAACGTATGTAGTAGCATAGTACTTTTGAGAGTATAGTTTTGTAGTGCATAGTACTTTTGAAGCATCTTATCAGACTAGATTTGCATCACCTAGAGAAATTCCGTTACGTTCTCACGAATACAAGTTTAAAAAAAAGTCCTTCCGGCCAGTACCGGGAAGAAGAGGTAGCTTTCATATTATTTGTTTTTCTTTTAAAAAAATTGCAAGTTATATTATTGAACAATACAAAGCCCAAATTACGGAGCACGATAATATACGATTCACTGTTTGTTTCTATCAATACTGAATATGAATGGGAATTTCGAGAAATTAATCAACTTTATACAATCGGGTTTTATTTAAAGAGATTTATATTCAATGGACAAATTTGGCGATATAATGAAGTGCCTCCCATCTTAAAACAACATGATGGGTGAAATTAACCAATGAGCTTGATCGAGATCTTAGTAAATCCTTAGCACATACTCACTCACATCGAAATCGATTGATATATCCGAGTGCTGTCGCAGGCAAATAGATTTTTCAAAAGTCTCTCACTTTAGAAATTCAAAGTGCTATAACTCAGACATTTTAAAAAATATAGACAAACCAAAAAATGTTCTTGAATCTTTATATCAAGGTCAAACACATTGAAGAAAAATATTTTTCAATTTCTAATTTTTTTACTTAATTTTAAACTTTAAATATTTAAAAAAAAAATGGTTTATCTTTTTGAAACAAGATGGGGGACGATGCTGGCCAACGAAGTCGATCGAGACATTTGTATGTATTATATACCCACCAAATTACTTCCAAATCGGTTCATTAATACGAGTGTTATCACGTGACAAAAATTCAGAATATTTCAAAATGTCAACCTTACTAGAAATTCAAGAGAGCCATTTTTTAAGATGACTAGAACCATTTTTTAAGATAAGGGCGAGACAAAAAATGCTCTGGAATCTTTGTATGAAGATAAAACACATAAAAGAAAAATCTTTTTTTAACTTCTAATTTACATGAAAATTTACGTACTTAATTAAGTGCAACTAATTAAAAAATTTTTTAAAGAATTTAAATGGCTACCATTTTAAAACAAGATGGCGGATGAAACTGGCCAACGAGCTCGGTTCAGACATCGGTATATACTATGCACAGCAAATTACATCCAAATCGTTTTATAAATATGTGTGTTACCGCGTGATAAAAATCAGACAGTTTCAAAATGTAACCACAATAGAAATTCAATGTACTATAACTCAGCCATTTTTTAAAATATAGACAAAACAAAAAATGCTTTGCAATATTTTTATCAGGCCAAAACATATCAAAGAAAAATCTTCTCTAACTTCTAATTTTTGTGTACCAAATTTTAAATTTAAAGAAAATTAAATGGCTGCCACTTCGAAACAAGATAGCGGATAAAACTGGCCAACGAACTCGGTTCAGAGTTCGGATTATAAGAACTTTTTTAAAACAATGAAACGACCCTACATGAAAATCTACAAACTGTCTTCTTTCGAGTTCATCTACTAGTAAAAACAAATACTTTTGTAGAATTTTTTCATTCACAAATATAAATTCCGACAAAATCATGTTAAAGGTATGAAATCATATAAATTTATTATTTATTTGATGTTATTATAGCAGGCTCAAGCAACACGGACGGATTAACTGGTGTTTAATAAATTAAAATGTATGGTCTCTTATGAATTCTCTCAATTAGGTTATATTTGAAATACTCTTTTCAAAAGAATGAATACACTATTTTATTCGATGATAATTTTCTTGACATATTTTTTCGATTAATTTAAAAGTAAAATAATAAATACAATTATCTCTTTGTACAATGAACAATGATGTCGATTTTTGAATTTGCATCATATAAATAACTGCATGAATTAATAACGAATAAATGTATTCGATAATTAGTCATAAAACAAAAAACAAGACAAAAACAAATAATAATAATAATTTTCTTTCATTTTGTTTTAAACAAACACATACACGTTCTTGGCTTAATATAATCATAAGTATATTTATAAGATAGATGGATTTATTAAGCTAATTAAACTAAATCAATAATAATTTGTATATACGGATAGATTCTGCTTGAAATTTCTATCTGAAAACTTTTTCTTATATATATATATATATATATATATATATATATATATATATATATATATATATTATTATTATTATTATTATTATCCTGTCGGAACTTGAAAAAGAATCGAAACTCGCTTTACACTTGAAAATCCTGTTTTGGTCAGGCATTATTATATATCCGCACCGCGTTAATTATTTAATTAAAAAAAATCAAATAAAAACTTTAAAAACTCTTTTTATAGAATATAATACTGCATAAATGTATAATTCTAGTAAGGACGAATATTTAACCAAAATCTTTATATTTAGTATATCCAAAAATAAACACAATTAATAAACATTAGAATTTTGTATCAATAAATAGAACTAGTTTTATAATGTATTTCACGTCTAGTAAACTAATATCAAATGTTTGGAAAACCATACAAAAAATCTCGATTCAATAAATACCAAGAGACCAGAAAAAATATTGCTAAAATCGATATTTCACAGTTCAAAACTGAAATTTTAACTTTAAAAAGTTTAAAGTTTATTCTAATTTGAAAAGTTTTACATTTAACTGAACTTATTGTTTTATACAATAGTATTTTCTTTTAACTTTTCCGTTATCATGAACAGACATTATTTTGAAATAATTCCTGTCTAATATAGCACGCCATGTATTATCACAATTAAGTTATTCTCCTGGTATATTGGTATATTTTTTTGTGAGTGTCAAAAGTATTATTGAACTTTTCCCGAGCCTTAATAATAAATAATAGCATTACATTTCTAACGTACCTGATTAAAAAAAAAAAAAAAAAGCAATAAGAAGTAAAACTCGCAACAATACTTCCTGTCTATCATTGAACTTTTTCTCCCTTGTAATTCTCACAGAAGCAGTAAGATTATAGCACTATTTTTGTAACCATTCAGCATAAATGTTTCTGGGATTGCTATACATCCTGTTCATTAACAATCTTTATCATAGCACTAGTTGAAAAATCTGTTTATAAAGGTCCAGACTTCCTTGTTGCGAATCTCTGATTTGCGGTTTCAAAACCGCAAAGCTTGAAATATATAAATGTATTTTGATAAAAAAAAGTATTTTGAAAATACAAAATACTTTGAAAAAGCATTACAAAATACATTATTCAAATACTTTCGTTTCATCGGGTCAAAATACAAAATACAAAATACAAATGTATTTTGAAAATGTATTTCAAATACATGTATTTTCGATACTGCCCAACTCTGTATATATATATATATATATATATATATTGCGCAACTGAGTTTTTGTATCCCGTGATTTTTTTTTCCCCTTTCTCCAATGAATGTTCAACATTCATCCATGCAAAGGGGAAATTTTTCTAAAGAATTTTTTAATTTTTTACCCCAAGGTTTAAGCAAAGCATACCTACTGTTTTAAAATTTTGATTGTTTTTCCCAATGTGAAATTTTATTTTTTTAAATATATTTCTGCATATTTGACCAATGTATGCCTGCAATAAAACAATTTTATGTCTTAATAATTTTACTCTTTCATTAAAACAGGTGGAGACTTTAACTGATGCTTGGAGTTGTTCTGTTTTACTCAGTCTGAAATCCTAAATTGAAATATATCAGGATTCAAGAATTCTTTATATATGGATGACATTGTATTATACATGATCCTCATTTGGACACGAGATAGCATATTTTTTAACTGAATGATCAGACTGCAGTAGAATCCTAAAACTGTCTAAGAATAACTCTTTATGTAAAAGGGTATTGTACTAGTAAATATTAGTCTGGCATACATATATGTTTTAAAGACTGTATAATTTGTATTTTCAATAAAAGTAGCTGCATACCACAAACCAGCTTAATTGTGTTACTATTTTGTCTCTTTATTTATTTATTTTTTTAAGATATTGCAAGTCTGCTGTTAACAAATGCTTTCTTTTCTAATACATATTATTAAAAAAATTAATAAATAAGAAATCTTAGTTACTATTTGGTTATCCCGTCAACCAAAAATCTATCGCTGAACTATAAGATTTAATGCCAACAATGGATGATCGTAAATCTCACATTCAATTACATTAAATATGAAACATGCGTCTAAAATGCCATTGATTTTTATTTCACCTTTTTATTTGTATTTTTATTAATATTCTAATAACTTACTTGTTCTTTTGTTATTTAAAATAAAAATTATGTCAATATGTATAGTTTGGCGATTTTGTATAATTTGGCAAAATGGGTTGGCACGTTAACCAAGTAGTGCCGAAATTTTGGAACAGTTCACTGGTAGCAGAAGGTTTGAGACCAGAGATGGGCATTGCAAATTTTAATTTCTGTTTTGGAATATTTTTTTTTTTTTTTATCGAATCTTTATTTTGCTTCATATTTTTAGCTCTTCATTACCTAATACAAAAGTTAAGATTAATATTAATAATAAATTATGAAATGCCTATAAACACTACAGATAAATGATTTTTTGGTTAATTAATGCTTCAGTTGTAAAAATATTTTACCTGCAGATTACTTTTTGTCCCTGAAGTTTTTCTGCTACTGAGTTCATAGATTATTATTGTTAAGGAATATTGAAAAAAAGAAATTATATAAGTAATAACATAATCACTTGTGTTGACACTGCTATTAATAAATTAACCCAACAAAGTAAGTATCCAATATATACCTACCATGAAAACTCATGCATTTAAAAAACAAAAGCTTTAAAATTTATTTAAAGTAATTTTTGTAATGGCTGATCCTATGGGTTAACTGGAGGGTTCTGTTACTCGCAGCTGCCTTTTGATTGGGATTATTTAAGCATGTATTTTGATTATGTATTCATTATATTCAGTGTTCTCGTTGACATTTGACGAACTTTAGTAATTTGGCTAATTGAAAATAAAAAGTATTTGCGAAATGAAAAAAGTATTAGCAAAATAGATCTGAAGTGTAGCACATATTTTTTTTCCTTAAATCTTTAATCATTTAATGTACCCCCTTTTTTTCAATATGTTGTAAAATAACCTAAGTTTTTATAACTGCGACAGCAATTGTTATTAATCTAATTTCAACAATCCGCTACAAATATATGAAAAATATCAACATATTATAATATGTGTATATATATATACACATGCATACGTATGAAAAATGAAGAAGAAAGAAAAAGCAAAAATTCAGCACTAGCAATTTGGCGAATCTAATCGCTTGTTTACTCTCCAAATGAAGAATTTTAGTCGCAATTTGGCACAATGGCGAGAACACTGATTATATTTGTTTTATTTACTCATTAAAAAGTGTTGATTTCATTATTGAATATTAGCCAGAAACAAATGTTGAATATTTTTTGTTCCTTTGCTTTCAAATGATTTAATTTACATAATTGAGTTATGTGCTATGTAAATTTTTAAAAGAATCATGCTTGAAAATTATTTTAAAACCATTAGAAATCCATAAATTGAAATAGATTTAATTGAATTGCATTTGAAATTACAACTTTTTTACTCGTTTAGCAACAGAAAAATAAAATTATGTAATGGTAATAAAATTTGAGGAAGAGGGGGAAATGGGATTGCATAGATTATTATTACTGCAGGATTTTGGCAACATACTCCTGAGTTTCAAAATATTTCTTCTGATTATCTAATATAATTTTTCTCATTTTATTTTTAAATATGGTAGAATAGTTGCAGACATTTATTTCTTCTCTATGTTTGATTAAGCTATTTGATACAATAGTAATTCAGGTCATATATATATATATATATATATAATGACTCAGTATAACTGTTAATCTTGCTATGTGCAAATTTTCAATTTATCTTCAAAAATCTGATACTATGAATTTCATTTTTTGAAATTAATAAATTATAACTTATATCAAAATGCAAATTGACTTTTTAAATGTATTCATCATGTATCACTGAATTTCTTTATTAATAAAGAAATATCATTCAGAACTTTCATATTTTATTGTAAGTATGATATTTTCATACATCTAACAATTGTACCTTTTATATTACATGAGAAAATGTCGAAAACTTTTTTTTTCTAATGCTTATTATTTTAAATTTTATTTACTCTTTTTTTTTTTTTTTTTTTTTTTTTGGGGGGGGGGTCTTGCGAAAAAGATAAAAATTAGCAAAGTGTAGTATCAAGATTTCAGCGTTTCATATTCAAAAAAAAAAAAAAAAAAAAAGCTACAGATTATGAAAATAATAGCTGAGTACATTAGAAAAAACTTTTCTCAAACCTGTGAAAAGGTTTGAGGATATACAGGTTAAAGGAATTCATCCAGCATTGTTTAAAGCTGTGTTTAATAAAAATATATTACAGTAGACTCCCTAAAATCTGCACATAATTTATGGGTGTAAACAATGAAACATTTAGTTCAGATACAGGGCAAGGATATGTTTAACAAAAGTTTAGGTCCTTTAAACCTTTACAAAACAATTTATCTTAAAACAGGACCCTTCACAAAATTATTTGCCTCTTAAATAGACCTTTTACAGAATTTTTTCACCTTCAAATTGGAACTTTTCACACATTTAATAATAAAATCTGGCTTGTAAATAAGCAGTTGAAGTCACCAAAGAACATATTAGCTTTTTATATATGAAAAATAGAACCTGAATAATCGAAAATTTAAAATTCACAAAATTCTAACTAGAATTTTCACAAATATAAGAAACTAATTTATAATTTCACAAAACAGGACCCTGTGAGAAAAGGGTTCTACTTACTACTTTTATCTGACTTTCTTTAATAATTTTGGTATTTATATAATTATTGCAACCAAATGTGCTTAGTTATTGCAACACCTATTAATGAAGTTGATGCGGTTACAAAAACCAAATTTATCTCATTATAAATTCATTTGTTTACACTAAACTATTAACCAAAGTGATTTGGTTTAAAAAAACAAAATTACTTTCTTGTTACCGAATTTGTTTGGCTGCATTAACTATTATCCAAATAAATTTGATTCTAGAAAACAAATTAATTTGTTTTCTGCAATAAAATTTATTAAAAAAAAGTATGTTCAAAGTATCAAATTTATTTGGTTATGATAGATATTAAACAAGTAGATTTGGTTGCAAGAAGCAAATTTATTTTATTTTTCAAACCAAATTCGTTTGGTTACCGTAATTATTAATCAAATGGATTTGATTTCAATAACAAAAACGATATGTTTGTTAAAACAAAATTTCTTTGGTTAAAATGTCAATTAACCAAATAGATTTCGTTGCAAGAAACAAATTTATTTTGTTTTTCAAACCAAATTCATTTGGTTAAGTAATTATTAACAAAATGAATTTGGTTTCAATAACAAAAACGATATGTTTGTTGAAACAAAATTTCTTTGGTTAAAATGTCGATTAACCAAATAAATTTTGTTGCGAGAAACAAATTTATTTTGTTTGCGAAACCAAATTCATTTGGTTATAATAATTCTTAATCAAACAGATTTGGTTACGATGACCAAATCTATTTGTTTATCATAACCAAAAGCATTTGGTTACGACGACAAAACAGAACCCATTAACAAAATTCATTTGGTTCTTGTAAACAAATTATTTACTTGCGATAACAAAATAAACCTAACAAATTGATTTGGTAAATCCAACAAAACGTTTTGTGGGGGAAATAGTACACGAAAAATTTTGTTGAAACAACTTTTTTTTGGTAGTTTTAACAAAATCGTTCTTTCCGTGTAAAGTGCTAAATATTAGGCAATCCTACTACTGTTAAATAATTCTGATAGTGGGGGAGGAGGAATTTCAAAGCTAATAATTAAAAAAAAAGTGTCCGGCTATTGCACAATTGCACAATGACCTTATTGTTTGATCCAGTAAATGAATTTTAAATGTTTTCGATAAGCTTGTGTTAATGCATCTCAAAAATTCATACTAATTGTATTCTTTTTGTAAGAGAGTAACATCATTAAAACATACCGCAAGCAATTTTTCTTTATTGAGCATAATATAAACGAATAACTTAGTGTTTCTGCGTACGCATATTGTAATTGTTAAACCTAACACATCAAATAGTAACATTCTTCTAGTGCACCTCAATTATGCATTTAAATTTCATTATGTTTAAGATTCTGTACACTATTTAAATACATAGCAAATTATTTTTCCCCATAAATCATAATGAAACGGAATAATTTTGGGTGCTCCTTTAAATTAACTACAAACGTTACACACATCGTTTTAAATACCAACATGTCATGGCAAACTTCAATAACATATATCAATTATACATGTCTACCCAAATGCATTTACTCGAGTTAGAACACGGACAGACAGGCTACAGATAAACCGAAGTCTTAAACACTATTCATGTATGTTGAAAAGTGTTTAAAAAGATTAAATAATTTAAAAGTTTATACAAATATTTTAATAATGTGCAATTATTTAAAAATTAGTAATAATTATTAATTTAAAACAGTTGTTTTAATTATTATTATTTACAAATATATTTATTATATTTTACAAATATATTAAAATATGAGTATTTATATCTGTTTATTTAAGATAAAAATAGTTTGTTGCTTAAATTTCTATTAAGAAGAATGCTTTTGTAAAAGTTTTTTTTTTAACTAAACTTAACACATTTCTATGAAATACACGTAGACTTAAAAAAGGGATTTTGCTTTTCGTAAACTTCATTTTTCAGTTTTTACAATGGCTAACTAGAATTTCATTAAAGAATTAAAGAAAAAAAACATTATGAATTATTTTTCTAAAATGAATTTTTTTTCAACAAGATACTCTTTGTGTTAAAATTCCCATGAAAAATACGTAAATATTTGCCTTTTATTTACTTATTTGAAAGAGCGTCTTTAAAACAATGATTACTGTCCCTTGGGTAAACGGTCTTTTATTGCCGGCCAAAGGTCAAATTCTTTAAATGGCCAATATAAGGGGATGGGGACCTTAGAAATATGCCTTAACACATTTGGATAATAGTGTGTATATTTCAGGGATTTCTTTTTTATTTCAGACATTCCTATTCCACAACAGAATTTCAGAAAGAATAAATTTGTTTTACGTAATCCCGAAACGTCTGTCATTAAAAAAAGGCAATATATGTATATATATAATATGAACATTTGAATAAAAAAAAAAAACCATACTGAGCAATTAAATAGATAAATAAAATGAATATAATAGAAATTTGTAGAACCAAATCAGAATTGTCAAGCCCTAAATACTTTGAAACTACAAATGAAGTGTGTGGTTTCATCTTCGTATTAGCCATGAAAAAGCAAAATAACACGAATTTCGGGCTACCAAAATTAATTAAAGAAATACCAAGTAATCTATAGTGGATATGGAGAAAATAAAACAGTTATGACTATAAAGTAGAATGAATCCCAAATGCACTACCAAACCCTGATATCGCACGTGGTAAATTAAAACATGAAGTATTCATATATTCTATGACAGAAAAATGGAGATAATAAAATATTAAAAACAAAAAACGACTTATCGTACACATCATATTATTAAATTGATAAATTAGTTAAAAGCAGAATAATGTAATAACAGAAAAATTAAACCATACACCATAGTTTACCCTATTATTATTTAAATCAATAACATTTATTTTGACTATGCTAGGCTAAACTCAATATCTTAATTAAGGAAGATTAAAGATTAAAAAATACCTTATTAAGAAATGTATCCTATACATTTTGTAGTGATATAGTACACTCATTTATTAAAAGTGAAGTGCCATTTAATAATGTAAATGATTAAAATTATTAATATAATAGATATAACTAAAAATTTATCCATACTTTGGTGTTATTTAAACTCCATAGAAATTTTATAGAAAATTAACAAATGAATTTCCCACTCTCATTTTTTTTATTTTTTTTAATATATTTAATTAACATTTGCGTATTATCAGACAACACCGCTCCTCCTTCGTATTCTAACATCTACCAACCCAACCAACTTATTATATACATTTTTTTAAAATATATTTTTTACATTTTTAATTTTTATTTTTTATTTTTTATTTTTTATGTTTTAATATTTTTTTTTTACTTTTTTTAGGCAAAGTGTTAATTATTAGATCATGTACTAATTGTATATTAAAGAATATATGAATTTTTCAGGAAAACCATTAAATATAGCATCATAAACAAGCTTTTTAATATTAGTATTAATTAAATGAGAAGAACATAAACATTTTATTCTATATAAATGATTAAGGATTATATTACGATATACAGAATTATGAAGACAGGTTTAAAATTAGTAAATGCATTAACTTTAAAATTAAATTCTTTCCGTTTGTCATATATATCAGTTATTAATTTGTTTTCTTTTAATATAATTTTAAGATAAAAAAAGTGAATGGTATTATTAAAAAGCAGGTATTTTGTAATTTCTAGATTGGATGGATAATCAACGGGTAATTGAGATATACTGGTATTATCAGTATCAATTAAAATTATATCATCTATAGATCGATATAAATGTATTTTATTATTAAAATATGTACGTTTATAATGTTATAAGTCTGATAATATACTAGATGTACTACCACTTTGTGGTATACCAACTTTAATATATATAATGTTATCTTGCATGATAAAATTATTATAGATAATGAAATTAGTTAAAGTAAGAAAATAATCAGTATCAATGTTCGTTGATAGACCCAAATCATGTTGATATTTTTTAAAAAGATCATTTATGATATTATGTAAATCTAATGAATCGATATTATAAAAAGGATCTTTGAAGTCATAGGTAGTTATATTTTTTATACGTTTAAGATTTTTCATAATATTAATCATTTCATAACTAATGTTTATACAATGTGTATTATCATTGGTTTTAGTAATTTTATATACTCGATTATGAATTGTTAATAGAAGTTTGTTAGCAGCATTTATTATAAGTATTGCAACCAATCGTAACTGTTCTAAATTTAACAGGATTCTTATGAAATTTGGGTATAAGGACTGGATAAGGATATTTAAAGTTAGTAGAGTTAATGTCTAATAATTTATAAAAGCCTTTAATTTTACGATTGTTTACAATTATGTTATCATTGGTTTTTTTGGAATGTATTATTAGTAGATATACTAGATTTAAGCAGTTGATGATAATAGGATTTACATATAATTGCATAATTATTTTGAGATTTATCAACATAAATTATGACAAAGTTTTGTTGCAATTTAATGATTTGCTTGAAAAGATGATTTATAATCTATATGTGAAATATCAAATTTTAAAGACTTAGTTAATTTATCAATAACTAAAATTTTCCATTGATTGAAATATTCAATAGGTTTGTTATAATATATTGCTATTTTATAAATAAATATATGTATATCATAAGCAAATTGTTTTATTATAGAATTAATGTTTAATTTGGATGGAATTCGATACTTAGTGCCATAACCCATTAATTTTCTTAGTGTTAAATCATCTACAATATTAAGATTGCCAGTGATATTATGTCCAAGATACATTATTTATGTATTTTTGTAGAGAGGGGTTATTGCATTTACATGGTAAAGTACTAGAACCAGAAGTAGATTTTGAGAACGAATTATAGTTAAAAATCTTTTTACCTATAGTTATGGGATTCTTAAAAGTTTTTGATAATTCAATATTATTTATAGGAAAATGACAGTTTTTATCATTTATTGTAGAATTAATATTGATTTTATTAAATATTGATTAGAAAAAATGATTACCATTTGAGAATTAGTTTGTAGAGTTCTAGGTTTTTTTTAGTAAATTTATATTGTAAAAATTAACTCTAGTCATAGTTAGATCATAAAATATATCTGAAAAATGTGTAGAGTAAGTTTTACTCAGAAATATAATTAAATCTGAATCGGTCAGGTAGTTTCCGAGTAAATGGATCTTAATTATCGCATACTTCCCATAGGATTGCACCAAGTCTTATCTGTTCTTATTAAGTTTTATAAGTATATATGTCAGTCCCCTTTGAAATAAATTAAACTTTTACACAAACGCTTACAAAAAATGAGAAAACGTATTTTCATTATATAGTATTAAAAAATCCTTAACTCACGAAACATGCACTGACTGAAAGAAATAATTGGGCGATAAAAACTTCTCTTTGTTACATTTATCAATGTATCTCTGGTCAATATTACCATTGTATTACCTCATTTTATTTTAATATTAGTAGTGCTCCTGCTGGTCCATTTTTTGAAAATCAATAATTTTTATCAAAAAATTATGTGTTACGTTTCTGTAATAACAATAAAAAAAGTCTTTCCAGTAAGATTCTATGACATTTATAAAACAGATATTTCTTTGAAAAATAATGAAGTTCAAAAAACGGACCGATTGGGAGCCCTGTATTAGCCAATATAGAAATATTTAATTTTAAAAATACTCAGTCAATATTTATCTAGTATTGTTAAAAGCGGATGTAACATCTAAAATATTCAATATTAATGAAATATTATATAATACTGGGGATATTTCAGCAAATGTTTCGTAATAATGATATTACATTGCAAAAAACTGAATGTTTTGCTTAACAGAAGTAATTATAATGAAAATGTAAATTTCCAATGCTCAATCACTAACACAGCATTAATTCTATACTGAGCTAGAGTCATTTTACATCAAGATTTTATCACACAGTTCCGTGATTTTGCTAAATCAAAAAATATTAGAGTTAATGTAAATTAATTACTGACAGAGGTTCATTAATGTTTTGAATTCATTCATACTTGAAAATCCATAGAATATAAAAACTACGTACTCTAAAATAACGCATATGTATAAAATAATAATACGATATTACTTTAAACGTGTGATTTTACAATTAAATTCCAAAAGCGGAAATTATTATATTTTTATCAGTAGAGGATTCTGAAAAAAAAAACACCCAGTATAACCCTCTCATGCATAAATTATTTTTCATTATTTTGCATTATTGACTAAAAATCATTTTTTGAGATAAATGAAAACCCATTATAAAATAATTTTATTATTGCACTATATGCTAGCTATTATCTATCAACAAATCGGATCTCTATAAATGAATGCTCAAAAGTTTTTTGCTTAATAATGCGATAATTATCTGTCCTCATATGAGACCCGTATGTATGAGAGGGTTAAGCAAAGGCAATCTTTAGTATTATTAATTTTTCCAAAATCCGTTGAAAAACATATTTTAAAACAATCGCAAAGTATATAACCATATTTAGAAAAAATATCCGAATTTAACTGTTTTTAACTCTTTGTATCACCGCTTTGTATTCATGCAATATATCCAATGGTCGATGTTATTTATACGGTGCGCTTTAAAATATTATTTTATTTATTGCTGCTATCTGCTAACATACCAGTTAATATATATTGTTCATAAAAATTCTCGAATAACTGCAATAAAGAGTTACTTTTCGCTCCAAAGTTTATTTATCTTTTGAAATATTTCTCATAGTTATTGCTGAAATGAACTTCGTGAATTTTGTAAAATAAAGAAGGCTGGAGACGTCCGAAATTAGATTTTTTACAAAGGTAAGTTCGTGCACATTACAATTTTGTATTAGAAAATCGACAAAATTTATGAGAAGTAACGTATTTATCTGTTTATGACAGATGTGAAAACAGTACCTTTTATTTATTTTTTTTTAAATAATTCTTTATATGTTTAAAATAGAATATTATAACACCTGATTAAAATTTTTTCAAATTGTAGAAGCTAAATCACAAAACGTTAATTAATATTTTAAAATCAAAAGCACATTAAATATATAATATTAAGTGTGGCATAGGAATTAATATAATATTGCTTGAATAGCGAGAAAAACATTTTTCTATAAGCCTCTTATTACGGTAAAGCAAATATTACGCAAACAAGTTTTTAAAAGATAAAATAGCCTTTTAAATAATATTACAGTTTAAAATAAACATGAACATTACAGAGAATAAATCAGTAAATTTTCTAATTTTTCTCATTACTTTAACATTCATGAATTGCATTCATTACATAAAACGCAACCATTATGCATAATAAATTTTCCAAACGGTAATATGCCTACCACCAGTGGCACACGGAAGAAAAATCATTAACTATCCACAAAAGCTGTTCTAGCAATCAAAGCACTGAAATAAACGTTTTATGCAGTAGCACTCAAAGCGTAGCAATTTTAAATAATTTATACTGTCACAACGATAATAGATTATGTAAGGAGAAATTATTAGTCTGTTCAAATTATATGAATTTAGTCGAGTGAAAAACATGTTATCATTACTTATGCTTTTTGATGGTTTGATGTTTCAAACAAAGCTGGTAAGTTACGCTAGTTTTTTTAAACACGATAGGGTGGTGATAGGAACAATTAAAAGCAAAGAAGCTGACCATTATACTTGACAGTAACTATTAAAGTATCAAATATTTAATTCGGTTGATTTTTCAAAAGAATTAAATGTGGTACGATTTTTAGTCATTTTTATCAATAAATATGTGCTTGCATAAATAGAATTATTTTTTTCATAGAGGTGGGAGCAGGGGTCGAAATAATATAAAAATTCTATTTATTTAGTGAAATTCATTTCTACAATTTTTATTTTTAAAGTAAAAAAAAAGCAAAGTGGTCGTCCATTATTTTGACAGTAATTATTAAACTATCAGAAGTTTATTTCTGATACTTTTTTAAGGTGTGATCTTTAGTGTTTTCGATTAAGAAAAAGCTGAGTGATTTTATTTACGCATAAAATGATTTTTTTTTTCATTTTAATAAAATAGGAGGAATAACGATGCAGTTTCAAAAATCTATATTTATCCTTTGAAACGCACTTGGTAATAGGTCACGGCCAAATGTTACGTTGTAGATGCCGTGAGGCAAGTTGACCTCTACACTTTTACTCCTGACCCACACGCCAATACAAATATAAATTGTATTTTGGAGTAAAGATTAATAATTCATTGCCATATGGAAACTTTATATATAAACGCATTTTTAAATGGGCTTAGGGCCAAAAAACCTATAGACTAATAAAATCTATTATTAACTATATTTAACATATATATTGTTTATATTTTATTAAAACTAGAGCAAATTACCAGTCTCATTTGTAACATCAAACCATCGAAAAACATAATTAATGATATGCGTTTTTCACTTGACAAAATTCGTATAATTTTAACGAGCTAATAATTTCTTGAGACGTAATCAAAATATATCTTCAAACAATTCAATGTTTGAAAAAAATAAGAGCATTTTTATGATGCAAAAAAAAAAAAAAAAAAAAAAAAGAGCATGTAATGATAAAAACTAATTTTTTTCATTATGATGATAAAAAATGGAGTTAAAGAAGAAACATGTATGTACTACTACCTGTAAATATTGATTTTTATGTAAACTTTTTGAGCTATAAAATGATAAAAATGATTTTTTTTTCCCTTTTTGGAATTTAGAAGTCTTAAGTTCACTTTTATTGTATATTTTACATAATAAACAAATAAGTAAATTATATTGCAAAAGATACTTTGTTAAACAAAAAATTATTAGTTTGTCGAAAAAAATTATCAATAATCTCAGTGAAAATCCTCTTCACATCGTAAATTATTTTCTTTATTGAATAACAATTTGATATTTTAGGCTGTATGGTTGACCCTTGTATGTGAATTTAACGTTTATAATGTTGTTTTTAACGGGTCAGTTTACTTCGAAATTAATGAAAATGTCGATTTTTTTAATATTAAGCAAAAGTTCGTTTAATTGTGAATATTTTGACACCTCATTGTTACCCATACGGTAATTATGTCGTGAGATGGTGTACATTTCGTTAATACACCCAGCACAATTACTCATACAAAGTAAAACTTCAATGGATTTTTCTCAATGTTCATATTTACATCACTTTCCTGTTTTAAAAAATGCTAAGGCTTTTTTATGAGACAGAGATTTTATTGTGTGTGTTTGTGCTTTTTTATATATGTGATATATCAACGCATTGAATTAGCCTTCAGGTTTTTTTTTATTTTTTAAAAATAAAAGTATATGAAGATGCATTAGATTCCATAGTTTTTTGCTATATATATCAATAAAAAAGTACATGTATCTAAAAATCTTTGCACAATTTTGCATAATGCACATTTGAAAATCTTAAAAAGAACATTGAGCAAAAATATTAATATTTAAAAAGGAAGCACGGATTTTTTAAAACTTTTTAAAGTTTTAATTAAATATGCAGTTAACTTTTTTTTCTTTCAAATTTCACTGTTAGTTGAACATTTAAATGCAATGTGCTAACCATTTAAACAATATTTTTGAAAAAAAAAATGCTGAAAAGGTAAACTGCCCCCTTAAATGCTAGTGCTCTCCATATTTTTGTTGGATGTTATAAACATTTAGTACAATACTTTTGTAAATTCAGTTATGTTTATGTTCGATTAATAATTACATAAAGAGAGCAACAGTTGTCCATGTACCATTTTTTTTAATCGGTCAAATATTAAGTCTATAGCAAAATTTTATGTAGATATGTCTACTTAAAAAAAAAATGAATAACTATTTTGATAATTGACATTGTTGATATTTGTATACAATAAAAAAAGATTGACATTATTTGCGATTTGCAATTGATTGAGTTACGAATCTAATAACTAGAGAAAAAATGCTTTATTTTATTAATATTTTCGTAAGATTCCTTACTAATAATCAAGATACATCATCAGTCTTATTATAGTATCAGAAACTTCATAATTACTGGTAGATAAGAAAGATTGATCCTTATCGTGACTTTGATTATTGATGGCTTGTATTATGTAGTTATTTCAATTTTCTGTTTACTACTTACTCAACTTATGATAACCAAGCTTTATCCCTTAAAGTACCATCACAATAAAATTAATTCACTAAAAAGCATATAAATTATTTTAATTACTTTTTAATTAAGTTATCAAAATTTTAACTTTGATTTATCATTAAGGAGTATGTGATATTAATAATAAATTTAATTAAAATGATCAGGTAACTTAAATGTTGGTATTATTATGGCATCATTCATTGTTATCTCTAAAACGTCGTATGCTAAATGTAATCACAATCTAATTAAACCTAGTCTTGTATTACTCCTGACAAAAAGTATGAATTAGCATCTAGCTTTAACAACACCTGATTAAATGTGTAGAATTTTATATAAAGAGTTTAACCCTTTCCGGCACGGGCAAAATCTGTTAGTAAAATGAGAAATTATCGACTGACACCGGAATTCACAAACGAATTTTTTAGATATTTTGAATTCCTTAATTTAAGCTTTAATTGTGAAAGCAAAATCTTACTAAAATATTATTGGTGTCGTTTGCAAGTTTGGAATTAAAATTAGGTATCCCAGACCGGGCACAGTGTGCCGGAAAGGGTTAAGCTGTTAAAATTTTGTTTGCTATTAAAGATTCATAAATATGTCTAGAACAAACGGACCTAAAATAATTACAAAATGACGTCACAGTTATTTTATATTATTCTGTTTCTCTAAATTTTGATAAAAAAAAATTAGAAATGTAATGAATATTCGACTGATAGTCGGTATGCGTTCTATTTGGCTTAAAAGCAGAACATTCGGTTCATTCAAATAATACAGTTTTCGGACAAACAGCTCAGCCGAAAGAAAAATCACTGATATTTACAATTTTCTGAGTAGTTGAAATTGCATGAGACAATTCCAAAATGCAATCTTTAACTCATAATGAACATCTTTGTTTGTTTCTGCCACGTTAGCATTTGTTTCAGTTTTAAGAATTTAATTGTTTGAGATAGCAGTCATAATTAGAATCAGTCTAACTTTAACTTGGTGATTTTCTTCATCTTTATACATATATAAAAAATCAAAGTTTAAACTTGGGGTCTAGCAAAGTTGAAGTGCGAAAATATCCATTTTCATGAAGATGTTTAAAGCGTGCATTCCTATTTTGAGCCATACAATCTAAATGTTCCAACACCAAAAAATTTACTTCCTTCTCCAGGCTTTGATGAAAAAAAAATCCATCATTCGAATAAAATCCGAAATAAGTGATGATGAACTACTTTTTACAGTAACTTTTTCAAACGATTTCAACAAACTAAAACACTTTTCTCAAAGAGCAACCATTCATTTGAATTAAAACTAATTTAAATTTTACTTGTATTATCTTTAAAGCTGAATATGTTTAACTCTAATTGTATAACAATATCAATTTATATATTTTTTGGTTTAAATTGGAATTTATGAATTAATAATCGGCGCCAAATAAGCCAAATATTTTGGCTGTATCTTCACCAAATATTCGGTATTCGGTTATTCGACCAAACCACTATTCATTGTATTACTAAAAACATGGAATTACATCCTATCTGACAAAAAATATAGATTATATTCGGTCAAATTACATGGTTAATATCTCATACTTCCAGACCTTTCCTTGATTATAGCTTAGATGCTGGCAAGTATAGACTTAACAATGTTTCCGAACTTTTTTGGATCGATGATTTTCCATGCTTTTGGTACTGAATATTATAGTTTCATAGTTGATATTGAATGTAACTTGAATACTGTGTTTTGCAAAATATATTATGTATTTTCCAATAGGATTGATATCTTGGCTACATTCTGGTCACACCATTTGATAAACAATATTTTATGATTTTTTCCATCTGGGAGTTATGGCACAAAGCACTGACAACCATAATTAAAGCATCCCTCTCCAACCCTCTTAGAAAATATGCCTCCCGAAATCAGTGGTTTTCAAGCTCCCTTTAAATTTTCAAACTCCAAACGAATTACCCTCTACAATCACTTGCACCACTGCAAACATTTAATTCGTCGCTAAAAACCACTTTACTCCAATCATTAAAAACGAGCTCTGTTTTTTTTTTTTTTTTTTTTTTTTTTTTTTTTAGCTATTACAGGGTGACAAGAAATAACTTGGACGCCCATGATACATTATAACTTTAATGCTAATGAAAATATTACTACAAAACTTAAAAATAAATATGAATATATCATTTCGTCTAATATTTTTACAAATTTTCAAAGTGGCTACATTTTTCCTTAATAGATTGCTTCAAACGCGTCACAAAATTTCCGGCTATGGGCCGCAACTCACTTACTGATATTTTATCACATTCCTTGTATAAGAATTTCTTTAGGGATGCTAAAGTTTTATGATGTTTAGCACACATCCTTATCTCCAACATGGACCAAACAGAATAATCCATTGGGTTCAAATCTGGGGAATACGGTGGCTATTCTTGAGCTCCAATGAAGTCAGGAAAATGTGTCTTGCATCAATCTTGAGTGACTTTAGCTCTGGGTGCTGGTGCAAAATCATGTTGGAAGGTCCATCTTTTGTTTCGAAAGAACTTTTGTGATCAAGGTAAGACATCTTTCAAAAATGAGTTTGCGATATGTTTGTTGATTAATCTTTATCCCTTGATCAACAAAAACAAGTGGTGTTTTCCCATTAGCACATATACCACCCCAAACCCAGACTGGGGTCGTTGACGCAACATGTAAGAAGGTGCTTCTGCTGACCCAACTCTATCATTATGGCTATTGTGAATTGTGCTTGTTCAATTGAAAACAGTTTCTCATCTGTGTAGACAAATGCTTGCCATTGATCACCTGCGGCCCGCTTTAACAGTTCTTTACAGCGTTGAAGTCTTCTATGTTTGTTCTCTGCTGTTACTTTTGAGCCGCTTTCATTTTATAAGGATGAAGACCAAGCTCTACTTTCGCCGTCAAACGTGCGGTTTCTATGTTGATCTTCATCTCTCTAGCAACCTTTCTCATTGAAATCCTAGGATATCGTTGAACTCGCTTTTTGATAACTGCCCAGTTTCTTGATGTGTCAACTGTACTCTTTCTTCGTCTTCCTGGCCTGTCACCTTCATGTCGGAGTTCCTTAAACCTTTTGATTGTGTATGAAACCGTCTGCTTAGGCACTTTCAATCGTTGAACAATTTCAGATTGTATTATTCCTTGCTTATGTTATTCAAGTATGGCAGATCGTTTGTTAACCTTAAAGATTATCACAACTAAATTACTTATACCTGTTTAGTAGCTTTCTAGAATCAATTCTTTATGACAATAACTTTATAACTTTAGTGGTAGTTACAGATTTTTGGTTTGAAACTTCATCCAAGTTATTTCTTGTCATCCTGCATAACTTGACTTATTTCTGCGAACTGTCAGCTTGCGTTTTGTCAGGATTTTGGATAACGGTAGCCAGCTTTATTTAATCTATTTCGTTATTTATTTCCTGTTCATTTCACATATTCTACGTAGGTAAGATGTTAACAATATCATATAGTAAGTTTTACTATGTTCAGTTTATTTTTCAAGAACTGAAGCATTACCATATTGGGAAGTAGCGTTGCTCCAATTTCGTCCCCCTTTAAGTTCTTATTTTCGTACCGGGGACGAAATTAGGAACTTTTTTCAGCATTGTCAAATCCTGAAAAATAATGTTCCTGCAATTTTCTACGTAGGTATGTATAGACCTAGTCTTGAGGATTTGCTTCAAATTTTGTAAATAAGCTCATTCTAATAAAAGATCAGGGAAGTGCCACTTATAACACCGGCAACTTCTGCCCGAAATGTTTTAGCAACATTGATCACTGGATCTCCGCTTAAAAACAAAGTGAAAAATTCCCAGGCGAAGATAAAACGCTCAGCTGAGAATAAACTTCTGACAACTACCACTCTCAAAAGGAAGGGAAAAATTCCACCGTGTAAAAAGTCCAAACATGACCTATCTAACATCATTGAAGACGAAAGTGATTATTCAGTTGAAATTCTTCATGATGATAATATTAGCGATGATGACGATAATGATGCAGAGTGCCCTATTTGCTTGAAGCGTTTTTCTTATGATAAACATGGGGAACAATGGGTTCAGAATTTCAGTGCTGTCCCAGGAAACATGCTCAGAAACCAAAAACAATACACAATTTATCTGTTCCTCATGTTTGGATGGATAATTTTTTATGTTATTATTGATGCTATTATTTACTATTAGGATTAATAGTACATTTCTTTATACATTAAATTAAGGTAAATTAAGCTAATTATTTATTTTGAAATAAATTTTGATTTAGTTAAAAATTAATCCTTGGCTTTTTGGATTTTTTCCAGAGGAACGAAATTGGAGCATTTTTTTAATTTTTTTTTCATATTGAGATTTTTTTGAAAAAAAAAAAAAACAGTTTTTTGTATTGTTAAAGTTTTTTAGAACAACTTTTGCCCATGTTTCCATATGTCTATACAAAATCCAAATTTGGTATGTTTTGGCATGTCTGAAAATTAAAACGTCCAGGGGCCTAAAAGGAACTGGGGGACGATAATAGAGCATTGTATCTTAAAATAGTTCCGTTTTCACTTCTTAAGTGCAAAAGCCTGAACACAAACACCCCCACGGAGGGCATCCCACCCATTAGGACCTATATCCCAAGCGTAGATAATTGGCCGGCATAAACCAAACCAAACCAAACCTAAAAAGCAACAACTTTCACATTTTTTTAATGATAAAGTAATAATGTTTGTGGGAAATGAATAATAAAAAAATACATTAAATAATATGGTAAATAATAATAAATTTTGAAATGATATTCGCTACTGTGATTCGATCTTGGATTTATATGTTACTTACATTCGTACATGTATTTTAGATAAAAATTATTTTTGTATTACTCTTTTTCTAGTGAAAATAATACAATACAATCCATGAACTTGGAAGAATATTTATAAGTTTAGTTATTGGCGTCGGAGGGTTAATAACTATAAAAATAGTTATTTTCAAGAAAACTAAATTTGCATAAAAGAACGTAATTGGTTCGCATGCTTTAATTGGTTCGGGACACCTCGAGCCTTCGGGAATTCTCTTTAAAATGACATTTAAATCATGTTTTTATCTTAATTAGAACAAGAAACATTAAGTTTTTAGTTGTTATGTTTTTAAGATAGTTTTTAAGCAATGGTTGTGACAGAAACTACTTCTTGTCTTGTGAAAACGCGTTTTTCTTCATAATGAGTTTTTACAACATTTCTCGTGCTTAAATTTTTATAAGTCAATAACTGTTAAAGATAAATGTGTCAAACTTGACACATGTCTTTTTCTGTTGTTTTAATTTTATTTTATTTAAGCAAATTTGAAAAAAAAAATACTTTTATTTTTTTTTATGCTACATCATTGAAAAAAAATTACTTTAAATATTTTTATATTTTTTAATTAATACTTTTTAAAGGATGAATGAAGATTAAAACTTTATATTTCTGTTTATTTAAATGAATAACAAATTGAAATTCTGCAAATAGTATTTCTATCATAATGATTTTAAATTACCTCACTTTTTAAAGAAATTTAAATTTTAAAATTAAAAAAAAATAAAAAGTTTTTTCATGTGATTTTGTTTACAAATGATATCGTTAACCACCACAAAATATTCAAAATTTTAACTCAATAATGAAAGATTATTTTAAAATGTGTCCCTGACAACTAAACAGCGGAATTAAATTTAACTTTAAAAGAAAAAAAAATATTACAAGGTTAAGCCGAATATCTTATGAATCTTTTATTTATACTGAAGGCTACTTTCTCCAAGGTATTTGAAAATCTTTTTAGACGTTTACATCCGATTTATAAAATTTCCGTCTTTTTTACCGATTTTTTTTTTTTAATATACATATAAATCCTACAGCTATCATAAAAATGCCAGTTTAATTAGACTTTCGCTGCTATCTATAAGAGAAATTTTCAAATCCATATTCGCAATCGTGTGGCGCACTCGCAAACTCACTTTCATAAAGAAAAAAAAATTGTAAAACAATAAAAAATATAATGGTTTATAATTTATTTAATTTTATTTATTTATTTCACAGTTAAAGCGATTTTGAAATCTCGAATAAATTCCATTTTTTAAAAAAAAAAATCTGCAAGCAGCGTACTTTAGCAAACATTTGACAATTCATCTTGTACAAATTTTGCCTGTAAAATAAGTTTCCTCGCATTGTTCATTGGGTAGTAGTGAAACATTAAGCTATTAGGAACTCCGGGAAATGAAAGTTTTTCAAAAATGAATAGGATAGATACGGTCATTTTCAAAGAATAGAATTTAAAAAAAAAAACATGTAGCACTTCCAACTTTTAACTTTCTCATCGCCATGGACTGACATATCCATTCACTAAGCTGTTGTAGGTTTCACTGCAATAGAAACGTTATTTAAATTTATACAATTCAACAGATATAATGCAGTTTTAAAATAGGGGGTAATTATTTATATTCTATAGGGATATATTCATGTAGATAATTGAGTTTTTAATACTATATTGGAAAAATCATCCTTTTTAGCATTTTTTTTAAAATGGCAACGGAATCAACATTACAATTTTGCCCATTTGATGGGTGGTCAGAGGGTTAACCGAGTATGTGGGATGGTAAAAATAAAATAAAATAAAATAAAATACGCTTTAATTTTTAACATTTGAGACAAGTGGTGATTGTAAATTGTAAATTAGTTAAAAATAAGGTAGAAAATACGAGTATGTTAATGAAAAACATAAACATTAACATATAACATTAAATCGTACTTCCATTATTTTTTTAATAAGTTACAAGTTTTAAAATTAAAGACTTAAATTAATTAATTTTTGAACACTTTTTAATTTTTTTTAAAGATATCCATTCGAAAATCTGTTCAGTCGAAAAATTCCCATTTTGCAGCAATAATTGCAAAAAATCTCATACCCGTGTCATTAAATTTGAATGTGTTATGTTTTAATAAAAACTAACCATTATGAATGGAGAACATAAATTAAATTAGAAATATAAACCTGTGAGCTATTGTAAAAAAGAAACAACAGGAGAAGATAAAATACATACAGTTGACTTTAAACAAAAGAAAGTTTTGGCTTGCAACAACGTTACTGCCAAAGAAATCCAAATATTTCTAGAAACAGTTTATTTATTTTTTTATTACGTTTCTAATATTTTAAATTACGTCATTTTATATAATCTCTTCGTGTACAATTTTTAATTTAGATACATTTGTATTGCAGTTATGATTATGAATGATATTTTTTTATTGAAAGTGCGCCATTGTCAATTTGTAAATAGTTACAATTTTTACTGATGAAACAACATATTAAATCTGTAAACAATGATCTAAGTCAGTTTTTTTTCTTCATTATAATTCAACTAGTAAATCTGCAGATCAGGAGCCTCAACGTCGCTTTGTACATATATATATATATATATTTAAACACACTTTGGGTAATATTCATAATAATAATATAATATATAATAATAATATTATGTATATATAATAATAATATATATATATCATAATAATAATAATAATAATAATATATTGGGTTATATATAAAACTTTAATTTAAAATTTTCATAGTATTTAATTATTTATAAAAATAAAATAAGGATTAGAAGTTTTCAGCCTTCGAAAGCGGTAAATTAAAAATTTAGGTATGTTAGGATATTCTGAAATTTTCATGATCTATTATTTTTGTTTTTTATTATAACATAGTAGATTTCTTCAGGGGGCGGAGCCCCCCTGAACTCCCCGTAGCCTCACTTGATTTAAATTTGCCACTTTCTAATAATTGTGCTAATGGTTATTGTATATCTTGCATTTCCTTATACATTTTGATTTATAAGGATAAGTAACAGTTTGGACCAAATATTTTTCATTATCTTCATACTTCTACATACCTGCCAACCACAAACACCTAAATCTGATGTATCAGGAACTTTTGTAAGTGTAAACTCAGTAATCTAGAGTTTTACAATTTTGTTTAAAAAAATTTTTTTTGATTGCATTTTGTAGCAGTTATAGCGGGACAGAGAAACATACAGAAGAACAGACTAACAGATGAAAAACAATAAATTTTGTGCCTTCAAAGTAAGCCTTCACTGAAGTTTCGGCAATGGCGTTATTTTTCATGAGTTATTGATATCCATGTTTCTTGTATTTTTAACGACTACTATAAAATACCTGTTTTTTTTTTTTTCAATTATGACGTCAAATTTTACCAATTGAAATATTTGTTAAAAATATAATTATTTTTTATTTCTTTTGCTTCTAATTATGCCCCCATTTTTGTCAGAAAAATTCTTATTAACGAAACAAATTTCCGTTTTTAATATTTAACAAAGTATTATTTTTATTTTTATTTTAATTCTGACGTCATATTTATTTTTTCTTAGTTTGGTTTTTCGAATGGAAATTGCTCAATTGAAACTTATTGCCGTTAAAAAATATTCCAGATATTTTTTTTTTTTTTTTTTTTTTGCTACGATAAAGGAAATTGGTTAAATTTTATCTAAAAAATCGCTCTTGATTCTGTATGAAAAAGAACAAAATTTTGAATTATTAAGGAAAATATTTGAATAAAATTAATAAAACATAGCCTATATTCTTTTCTGGGCTATGTTATATTTATCCGCAAAGATAAAAAGACATTAATTAATTCATCAGTTTTGACGTTGACTTTATTTTAATTTATGTCCACGCTTTTAAATTTATAGCATTAAAATATAATAAGGATTAGGATGAATGGTTACGTAGCAACCATTAAGAGAAAATAAAGAAAATGAAATAAATACATTTTAAATAAGTAAATCTCTAAACCAAATTGGTTTATATTATTGGAACACATTTATAAAAAATCTCCAAAATTTGTAGTAATAACTTTAAAAATCTGACAAATGCATAGACGAAATTTCAAAACAATTTGAATAATTTAACTGGTAAATTTCAGTATCCATATATCATTGAATTCCATTAATGAAATGTGCCATTTTCTCACAAGGAAAAAAAAATTGAAAATCATTGGATTTGCCATAGAAAAGCATTATTGCGCAAAATAAAATATTCTATATTTTCGGAACGAATGAATCAAATCTAACAAAAAACTATACAGCTTAATCCCAGTGCCTCACTAACATACCCACTTAATTTCAAGCCAATCGGATGTTTTTTGCGTTAGTTATCGCGGAACAGGCAGACTGACTGACTGACAGACTGACAGACGGAAACCAAAAAATTTCGTGTCTCCAAAGTAAGCCTTCATTGACGTTTCGGCAATTAACTTAAATGATAAATGTATGAACGCTTTGTAATGATATTATCGCAGCAAAAGAAAAACATTTTAATTGGCCAATTCTATGCGAAATGATATCAATTTATAAGTGCAACATATTGAAAATTAATGGAAAGGCTTTTTCATTAATATACAGGGTGAGTCATAAATATCGAACAATAGGATATCTCCTTAAATATTGACGCTAGACCAATTGGACAAATTCCAATTGCAAAAATTCATTAAAAAAGGTGTCATATTTGATGGCCTGTGTTGCAACTCCATGGGTGGGAGTCTGTTTGAAAAAATACGAAAATTAAATTTTTATACAGCCCCCGTAGTGTTAAATTTCCAGTTAGGAAATTATTCCTCATCGATTCTTGAATTGAACAAAAAAAAATTCATCTCCATATCTATAAATTTCACAGAGATATTTAAATCCAAAATTCTCCAAAATTTGTGACTTACACCACTTAACCATACCTCTAAACGAAGAGTTTTTGACTCATTTTGAAAGAAAGAAAGGAACCATCCACATAGTGTCCGTTTTTAAATGTCGATTTAAGACAGCGACTCTCCTTTAGGCACAAAAAAGCAGCTTACAGATATAAAACTAAACCTGTTTTCAAAATTTCCTTTTAGTGTGCACTAAAAGTCTGGAGGGGTCGAAATGTCTTGCTCAGGTCCCAAACTGACACAGGAAAAATTTCGGTCTCGCCTGAAAAAAGTTAAAATCATAGCCCGGCTCGGCCTCACTGAATTTCTACATAGTTTTTTACATCAATATGAGTAAAAATTGTTTCGTATAGGTGAATTCTGACTAAAAATACTTATTATAGCTTTTCTTTTTTCATGTTTATAATTTTTACTGCCAAAGAAAAGCATAAAGCTTCGATATATTTGTTTTATTAATGAATCTCTATTTATATGTAAATGTTTCACTTTTCCTTTAATATCGTTTGCTATACAGTAAAATCATTTAAGATGGAATCTTATGGGAAAGTTAAAAATGCGCTACAGACAAGTTCTTTTTTTAGGAGGTATAAGTGCAATCTATTTCTTTTTTCTTTTTTTTCAGGTATTATGATATTCACTTTGCATGGATCTTTTCCGGATAAGAGAGGATTGCGTCATAGGCAGATTCGTTTTCACTGATTTTACAGTATTTTATTTTTCCCCCTTTAAACATACTATTCTTTATAAAAAAAAAAGAACTTTAAAGTTTTTATTCTAAAATAATGACGATTTAAAAATATATGCACTTTTTGTAAAAATTTTTGGGCTGAGCAAATTTTACTTATTTTTGCACGGATTAGACCAGTCAAAGACGATAATTTTAATACGGGTTCTTTTCGAGACTGGAATTGAAAATTTAGTCCCGTGAAGAACTAGGAAGAAGGAAGACAGAACAGGTTCGAAATGAAAAAACATTTATGCCTGGCCGAGTCTTCAGAAAAAAGTAAGGTCCCAGGCCTGATGTAACCCTGTCCTAGAACACAAACTTTTTTTAAAGGCCTCACCAGGACGATTAAAAGCCTGAAGTTGTGAGAGTTAAAGTTATTAAAAAACTCTTAATAAGCATATTAGAAAAAGCATTGTTTTAAATAATTGACGGACTTTTAAATAGTAGGGGAGAGTGGGGTGGTGTAGATCGCTTTTTACAAAAGTAAGAAAATCAACTTTGTTTGACACAAACACAAAAATTTTAATTTATAGACTGCAAGGTGAAACATTTTTAAATTTCCCCGAACATTATAGAAATGTAACACGCAAAAGCTATTTTGTAATTAAAGAAATTGTAAATTTCAAAATATGTCCCATGCCTCCTCACTAACGGGGAGGTAATGCAATGAAAAAAAAAGCTATATACATAAATAATCTATTGTCGGCTAGATATACAATCAAACAAAGACTGTAGGTTGATAATGTATGTACCACAATATAAAATTCTTGGGTTTTCACGACTGGAATGAAAATTCAGGATTGGCAGTCATAGTTGACATTAAAAAATCCCCGATTAAATTTCTTTGCATTCTGAAGTAACTGAATATATTATCAATGTTATAACTAATGCACTATCCTATAAAAATTTTTGCATGCAACAATTTACATTCATTTTATTAAAAAGGGGGGGATTGGACATGTCCCATTTCTCCCTTTGCAGACATGTTCCATTCCTCCCCACTTCCTTGTTTTGTGTTAAACTTCTTATGTAAACAAAAATATTATTTTTATTCTTAGTTTAAATAATGTATCTTATGCAGTATAATGTTCCATAAATAAGGAAACTATTAAATATATGCATAATGTAGTCATTAGTATAGTATTAACTAAAAAGTAGGGGAGAGTGGGGATACTTGAGCATAGGGGATACTTGAGCCACCCCTATTATCTCTACAGTTAGTTAATTTTTCTTTCTAAAACTGCCAATATGATAGCATATTTATAGTTCTGAACATGTAAAAAAGAAATCACACATCTTGGTACCATTTTGAAAGTATAGTGATCAATAGTTGTCTTTTCCCTATCTGAAGTAAATATTTGGGTGCATGGTTTTTTTGTTTTTTTGCAATCAAAGTTTTGTTTAAAGTTGCAACTATATACATACATTCAATAAGCATAATTTCAATTGTATTTTGAGTCTAAAATAGTTCTAATTGCTGCATGCTTTATTTAGTAAAACTCTGGGAAACAAAAATAGTGATAGTGGGGATACTTGAGCCAATGAGAGTGGGGATACTTGAGCCATGTCTTAACCATCCCCACTAGAAATTAAACATGGGTGAAACAAACAAAAAATAAAATTCCATCCTTATATTCACTAATAGGTATTTTTCTGGAGAAAAGGGAGAATATTTTTTCATTTTATTATTTTTTTTTCTTAAAAAAATAACGACCTAAAAATGTTTAAAAATGTATATTTTTTAAATGAAAATGTCTATTTTATTTTTCGATTTGACTAACAAAATAACCTGTCTAGATAAATGTAAACATAGTTTTCAATTTAACTTTCATTAAATGAAAATAACTTTTTAAAACGGTTTTACAGGCTATAATCTCTAATACTTTAATTAGTTAGGTCCAACATATTAAAATATTTATTTTTTAATATAACATATTAAGATTAGTATTTTATATTGAAATCGTAACCTCTGTTACTGTAACTTTTTTTTTAACTAAGAAAATTGAAGAAAAATTGGTAAAAAGAGCGCACAAAAACAAGAAAAGCAACAAAAATCCCAGTTCAAACTTACCTACATGGAGCCAAAGAGGAAGACAAAATCTTTTCCTGTGAAATCAAAAAAGTGTTTGGAATAGTAGAATGATACATCTGGCTTAAATTCCGACAGCTACTAAACTAAAAGCATGAGTTCGATAATATCATTAGAGGAAAATTCTGTCAATGATGGTGATGATGTGAAAGAAAACCTTCTATTGATGGTTGGTTACTAATAAAATATGCCAGAAAGAAAACTGTAAAAATATTTGTTGGATAAGTGCTTAATATTTTGAAAATGAAATTTGCCCGAAGAATTGCAGATTCCAAATTTAAATGGCTCTGAACTGAGGATGTTTCTACCGTCGTTATAACTCAAGTTCAAATTATCCTTCGACAACCAGTTTTAACGACAAAAAATGATTATATTACTAGCTTTGTTTTCTCAATTGGTTTTGAAAGACTTTACGTTTCATAATTTATCATTCTGTAAAATGTTTGCGCAAAAATAAAGCGAAAAAAATTACTAGGTATTTTTCCGTAGTGGCTCAAGTATCCCTTCACTATGGCTCAAGTATCCCCGCCATGGGGATACTTGAGCCATGATGTAAAACAAAAAATAAACATTTATTATACATAGAAAAATAGTTCAAAATTTATTGAAAGTGGTTTTTAGTTGAAGGAAAAATATCAAATTTTCATTTTCAATATTTTATTTTATTCTAAAAAAATATAAAAAATTAAAAAAAATTAAAATTCAAAAAATGGCTCAAGTATCCCCATCTTCCCCTATATGATGCAAATTTACTTTTGATTCTTGAAATAATCTTTCTTTTTTTTTTTTTTTTACAATTGCAGGCGTATACAGATCAACATTTTCTTCAACTGAAGTTGGTCCACCATTGCTTCATCTTGTGTGATTGATGAAATATTTAGAATGATACATAAACAGAAAAACCAACTGCCCCACTCTGCCCCACTCGCCCCTTCAGAAAAGAAGTCAAAACAGTAAAAGCTACACTGATTCGTGTGTTTAAACTACAGAAAGAAGTTATTTTTTCACAAACAATTTTTTAAAAACACTTGAACATTTTATTAGAAGACAATCTTTCCTTAAGCTTTAAATGCGCTTTGCTGAATGATATATTTTTTTCACAATTTTTAGGCTTTAAATTATTAGGTGCGTTCGTAATTATGTAAATACGTAACACCTATTGTTGTCGCTCAGTCCGTTCGTCCGTCCGTCTCACAGTGGGGTATTTGTCAAATCTGGGCGGCCAAAATTATTTTTTTGTTTTAAACTAATTTAAACGGTTCAGAAACGTTTATGTAATAAATATTGTTTACTATTTTAAAAATCATTGATGTTTTACAACTCTGTACTGGTTTTATTGAACAAAATTAATATTATAGAATAAATGATAATTGTGATAAATAGCATTATTAGTGTGGTAAGGAGATGTATTATTGGAGTATTATTGACGGTGTAGTAGTAGTGAGGCATATAATAGATTTTGCCAGATAGTTTTGTTGTTTATGTTGCAAATTAATTGAATTGGAACTAATAAGCTCTGAAATATGGAAAGAGGAAGAGGTATCACTCTCAAATTTGCGATCCATCACTGCCCCATTTACATATAAGAATTAATGCTCATTTTTACTCTTAATTTAAATTTCCCAAACATTCTTTCAAATAAATGAATAATCGTGTCACTGTTAAATTAAGTTATTCTTAAGTATTGATTTATGCGCAAGTTTCGGTAATTTTAAGACTGATTTTCTGGATAACAATGAATTTCAGCTTGTTGTAGAAAACTGTAGCTCGGGTATAATTTTTTTTTTTAATATCGTCTTATAATTTCATATTGGTTCCTGGAAAGATTAGTTTCGACAAATAATGATAATGTTTAAAAAAAGGAGATATTTGTGTTTTCTTTTCTGTTTGCTGAGTTCTCAAATATGCTTTTTTATATTTGGATGATTGCTTTGGTGATTATGTTAATTCTTTTGACACATGGGCAACATCTATCTTATCTGAAATTTCTAATTTTAACTGAACGGCATGTGTAAGTACTTCCACATCTGTTGATCTCCTCAAGCTTTCAAACATTCTCCGCTTTGTCCTATCTTTAGATTCAGTGAAAGTTTTTGCTGTCGCCCCTGATCCATTTATTTTACTTGAAATTTCTAATGTACCTTCAAGCCAGTCCTTAATTATTTTTCATAAAAATATCTAATTTGTGAAGGGCTGCGATCCATTTGCTCTTGAATTTACTCTTAAATTAGGAAAAATTGTGCTTGAAATTTTTAAATTCATCATCATCAAAAGTATCATTATTAAGAATGTAATTTTCAAGAAAATTCAGTCTATCATTTACATTTGATGGTTTTGCTTTTGCATAATATTAAAAAATTCATTTCTAGTCATTACTTTAACATTCGAAGATTCCAAATTAAAATAAATACGAAATGTAGAAAAGGGAATGCATAATAAATATATACAATTTAGATAGATAACATTATTTTATCTCTTATATTTTTTAAAAATCTTGCAATCTTTAACTAATTTTTAACAAAAACTTATGTAAAATTGATGCGACTTATTTTTTAGCCAAAAAAAAAGTTAACAACAAGCAATAAATTCCTTTCATTTTCTGAAAAGTGCTTTAAAAAGATAAAGGCGAATTAATACATTATTTTAAAGCAATTTTTTTGCAAATTAATATAAATTCATTTCAATAAGATTGACTGAAAAGTAAACAAATATGATCACTTTCTAATAAATCATAACAATATTTTTCATTTTAAAATTTATATCATAAATATGAGTTAAATATTTGTACATAGTAATTTCGGATGCTTACTCAGAAATTTGAAAGTGCATATTTATATTGCCTTCATTTTCAAAAGCAGACGAATGCAGAACTAATTTAAACGAAATCACAAAATAAAGGGTGTATACTTATTGGTACAACAAGTAACTCTGCTTGGAAAAGCTTGGAAATATAACTAAACCCTTCGTGAAGTCAGAAATAAGGGACAAAAATAATAGAAAAATATACGTTATTTTAAATTAATTTTACGAATACGAAAACTATCTTTCTCTTAATTCAAAAATTAAAAAAAATAATAATAGATACCTGCCTCGCCACTATCCATAACGATTAGATTTTAAATACTTTCAAAAATAAAGTTATTCAACTTTCCAAAATAGAAAGTAATAATGCACAACGATCTGACGCCGATGCGTTTAATGGAACACTCTAATTTCAACTGATAACAGGACGTCATCGTTTGCTTAAACAAGATAAAAATGGTATCATAGGATTCCCAAAAGACTCAGCTTCAACCTGTATCCCTTCATTCGATCTTGCGTTGTACTTTATGAAATCGACTTTTGTCCAGCCAGATTCTTCAAATACCCCACAGTGCGTCTGTCCGTCTGTCTGTCCGGCTATCTGTCCGTCTGTCTGTCCGTCCGTCCGTCCGTCCGCATATAACAACGCAAAAACTACCCAACCGAATCGTTTGAAATTTAAAATACATAATTATACTATAATTTTGTCGAGTCATTTCAAATTTTATGAAAATCGGATGGATAGATCAATTACAGGGCCAATCAAAAGGATTCCGTTACATTACGGTCAATGAGGAAAAAGTCTGAAATGCATTTTAATCGTTTGAAATTTAAAACATATAATTATTGCGTAATTTTGTCGAGTCATTTCAAATGTTATGAAAATCGGATGCATAGATCATTTACAGGGACAATCAAAAGGATTCCGTTACATTACGGTCAATGGGGACAAATGTTTCAAATGCATTTTAATCGTTTGAAATATTCTGTACAATCTGTGATGCAAAGAATTTTTATTATTAAATTACAGGGCCACACAAAAGTATTCCACTACATAATGCTATACGGAGAAACATTGTTTGGGGCGTGTTTTAATTATATTCAACTATTTCACATTTTATGAATAAGATATACGTTGCTGAGGTGTAATAAAAATTACTTCCTGCATATTTATAGAAAAGCAAAGATTTCGACTACTATACTGTATCCGGAGTACGCTCTACTATATCAGTAAGATCTGAATATTTTTAAAACTTCGTTATCGTACGAACGTACCTCATTTGCTACGTTCACGTGCAATTTCCAACTTGTTAATTCAAGAATCGTTCAAGAAATAGGGTGCAAACTTGGAACTTGTCTTTTATTTTTATTTATTTATTTATTTATTAGATTAGTTTTAGGATGTGATTTTGTTTTCAAATTATATTGTTAACCGTCACAAAAAAGAAAAAATTCTTACTCAAGAAATATATTTTTTTGCATTTTTCCTTGAACTTTTACAATAACATTTTTCTTGAATTGCACGTATTTTAATTTCTGTCTGATCCCTTAAAACCTGGCGAATTATTTAAACGGCCATAACTCTGTGAGTTTTGGAGATATGAAGGTGAATTTTTGTGTGTTCAATTCAGGAATCAATGAGGAAAGTATTCCAAAATAGAATTTTTACCCTACGGGGGCTGTATAAAAATTAATTTTCGTATTTTTTCAAATAGACCCCCCATGGAGTTGCAACTTATATCATCATATATGGCACCTTTTTAAATGAATTTTTGCAATTGGAAGTATGGGTCTAATTGTAATAATTATGGAGATAGCCTGTTGTTTTGATACTTACAGTGGCAGTCAAAAGTTTCCGACCAGCAAAAATTTTTCAGTTAATTTGTAAACATACCAATATGAAGATCAACCTCAAAGCGATACTTATACATTATATTGACATACTAGTTAGGAACTTACTTATAGAAGAACGTGTAAATATCAATAAATTTTATTGACAAAATTAAATATAAAAGAAAACGCATGTTCTGAAAAGTTTCCGGTCACTTATCATTCTTTAGTTTTTTTCTATCCATAAAGTGTTTTTTGGTTGTGTTTATGAATGAATCAACGTGTATAGCATAGTTTCAATTCAAATTTGAAAAGTTCAACAATTATTGTTCATAAATGAGTGATTAGTTTGTCGCTAAAAGGCCAATCTTCTCGAGATATTGCGGCTAAGTTATCGATCGGTAAAATCGACTGTAAACGATATTTACAAAAATATATAAAGATGGTTATGGCTTTCAGGACTTTCAGAGGTCCGGGAGACCCCGGAACTTTATTATTCCTGAGGACAGAATTAACAGGAGAAAAACCATTGATAATCCGTATGAAAGTTCCGTTGCAATATACTGCGATTTACAAAATGAAAATATTGCTGAAATAAGTTACTCTACCGTGTTATGATGCTGACATGATACAGAACTTCATGGAAGAGTCGGTGTTAAAAAATTTTCAGAGGTAAAAAAAATACAGACGTACCCTACTTTCATTTTTCAAGGAACACAAAGTCTGGTCAAGTGAAAACCGGAAAAAAGTTCTATTTTTCCATCAATCGAATTCGAAACAGTTTTGGAAGTGATGGCAGACACAACGTCCGATGACCTAACAACAAAAGATATGATTCGAACTATCTTATTCCTACAATGAAGCATGGCGGAGGACACGTTATGCAGTCGGGTGTATTTTCCTCAAAAAGTGTCGGTCCACAGCCAGGTGAATTATACAATGTATAGTATAAGGATATCTTGCAAGACTATTTTCTGCCTTATTAGAGAAAAAAAATGTGGACGCATTTTTTTTCTTAACATGATAACGACATAAATAATGTTTGCAAACCTCGATAAGCAATGGTTTTCGCACAAAAAATTTCGTTTTTGAAATATTCAGCCCAAGCGTCCAGCATGAATCCAATAGAAAATCTTTGAAAAGAGGTTGACAAAAGTTTGCGGAACTATAAATATTCCAACTCAGCCGAAATTTCGCCAAAATTGCAAGAAATGTGGGAAAAACATACCATAGACGATCTTTAACCGTTGATTGTATGAATGTCACGTTGCTGCGCCGCAGTACTTATTGCTAAAGCTAATAAAATAGTAATATGATAAAATACTAATTGTAAATGTCGTTTATCACTGTAATTTTCTATTACAATACCACTTTTTTTGCAAACTTTTGAAGGTGGACGGAAACTTTTGAGAACATGCGTTTTCCTTTATACTTAATTTTGTCAGTTAAATTTATTGACATTTACATTTTCTTCTATAAGTAAGTTCCTAACTATTATGTCAATAAAATGTATAAATGTCACTGAGATTCCTCTTCATATGGGTATATTTACAAATTAACTGAAAAATTTTTGCTGGCCGGAAACTTTTGACCGCCACTGTATGACTCGCCCTGTAGTCTTATTATCTATGTTATTTAATTCAAACACTTCTAATTTACACAGCATATTTATAGCCAAGAGTTTAGAAAAAAAAAAGTTTTCACCTTATACTAAAATGTAGTTTTTTGGTACATAAATAGTTGCATGTAAATAACATAAATAATCAGGATTTCATTTGTCTGTCCCACAAAGAAACTTCCATTGTAAATGAACAAAGTCAGAATAAAGGTAATTAATTTAACAAGAAATTAATACGTAGCTACTGAAGAAAAAAAGGAAAAGGGGTTACTTTAGTAAAGGTTAGACCTACTTGCCTATATAATCTCTAAATATGCTAAAATACTTTGTTAAATCACCATAAAATGAAAAACAATTAAGAAATTAAACAGGACGCGTTTCGAGATACAACAATAACAGCTCGTCAACAGCTAAAGCAAAACACGCGTCCGTAAGATGTCTCATTCATCTCGAGTCTGTGCCTTACGGGCACGTGTTTTGCTTTAGCTGTTGACGAGCTGTTATTGTTGTAGCTCGAAACGCATAATGTTTAATTTTTTTTTCATTTTATGGTGATTTAACAAAGCATTTTAGCTTATTTATCAATTTTATCGCCAGTTATTACGGTGTTTTTATTACTATATAATCTCTATGTCTACAATGTTTAATTTAGATGCTTTTATATTGCGGTTATGATGATGATTCATATTTTTAATCTAAATGTCAATTTGTGAATAGTCCTAATTTTCACTCATGAAACAGCATGTTAAATTTTGCAAAATTGGTCTAAGTCAGAATATTTTTAATTATAATTCAGTTAATTTAAATGATAAATATATGAAAGTTTTGTAATGATCTTATTGCAGCAAAAGATAAATAGTAATTGAACAATTTTATGTATAAAGATGAAACGTTATTTTGGAAATTAACGGAAAGACATGTTCATGGATATAATCTTATTTTCTATATTATCCAAGGTGTCCACTCTCAACGGTGGTCAATGACTAATTTCTAAACCGCTAGTCATAGACATATAGTTCCAATTGCGAAATTGCTTTTAAAAATGTAAAGAATCGTTTTTTGAGAAATTTAGGTCGAAAATTTTTTTATTAAAAAAATACGAAAATTAAATTTTAATACGGTTCCCCGGTCCTATAAGTGATATTTAGTAAATTTTTACCACTGCTCTAACAAGTAAGACAAATAAAGTCCCATTCCTCTGTGATTAAAACTGACCGAGTAATAGCTGTTTAAAGTTGAAGCATCTTTTTTTCAGCAAAATAGTGGTCAGTCACAAATTTACTGGAAATAAAAATAAAGGTCAGATATAAAATTTAACATTAAACATTGAGAGTAAAATAATTTTTACAATATTATTTTTAAGTACCTATTGATGTTTACATATTAAAGCAAAATATACAACTTGTATGCAAAAAATATAAATAAAACAATAACAGAAATTTTGTTAAATTAAATTATGAAAAGCAACAGTCACAATTCGTTACAAAATGATATATATTTAAAATTATATTAGAATACTTAACCTAACGGAATTTAGTGTAATTCTATAAAATAAATAAATGGCGCGCACCTAAAATAGTATTAATATTACATTGTCATTGGATATATATAAATATGCGAATTGAACCTCGATCGAATATTTGGAAGTGAATTAAAATTTGAATACAAATTTTGAACTAGGAAAACACACATACGAACATTTTAAGTAAAATAAAAGCTTATCAAAATAATACACCATTTAAAAATAAAATCATGAAAAGAAGCAGTTTCATATCATTACAAAATAAAACATATGTAAAAATACAATTGAGGATGTGAATTTTGAAACTCGCCTTATCGCTTTTTTTTTCTCTATCAGTCTATACCAATCTGCACTAATGTAACACTACAATCTCCAAATTTATAATGAAAACCGATGCACGCATTTAAAGGTTTTTCGCGATTCCCCAAAATTTGATTTTCTCGATAAAGAGAATTTTGAAACTCACACCTTAAATTATTTTAACCTATCTAGAAGTTAATTAATTAAAATTAACACTACCATAAATCTTATACGGTGGCAACACCTTCAGTTAAATCACTTTTTAAATATTTCTTTACCTCATTTAAAACATTTTTGTAATTGGAATTACATGTCTGCAACAAATGGTTTAGGAAGTACCCATTGGACTGTTCTGGAAATGGACGCCTTTTACAAAACTTTAAGCACTTAGTGTACATTCCCTTAAAGCTCAGTCCAATTCATCCGTTTTCAGCTACAGAAAAGTGGTTTAAGTCATGAAATTTAAAGTTTCATAACTCGGTCAATTTTAATGTTAGATGAATGGGACTTTTTCCTCTTACTTGTTAGAGTAGTGGGAAAAATTTACTAAACATCACTTATAGGACAGGGAGACCGTATACAAAGTTAATTTTCGTAATTTTTTAATAATATTCTTTTTTCCCCCTAAATCGCTTAAAAAACAATTCTTTACCTTTTTAAAAGCATTTTTGCAGTAGGAAGTACATGTCTATGACTAACGGTTTAGAAATTAGCTATTGGCCACCATTGAGAGTGAACACCCTGTATATAATCAAAACCAGGGGCGTGCCGACACAGTGTGCAAAGTGTGCGGCGCACACAGGCGCAGAAGTAGTAAAGGCGCCAAAGATTTTAGTTAAATAGCAAATACTTAAAAAAAACTTCATTTAACTATACTAGAATGCATTATAATTTCTTGGCATCTGTATTATCTTTTTTAGATTTACCTTATACAAACTTACTTATAAATATTCTATTCTTTGTTTAAAAATTTATTTCGTTTTATTCTGCTTATGTGTTCCCCTAATATGTCATTTACACTCATTTACACTTTCAACCTTTATAAAAAGAGGCGTACCTCATATAGTTGTAAACAATGAAAGGTGCCATAATTCACATGGGCTGAAAACATGCAACACTATTATCTCACTGTAATGAAAAAGCGTGATGTATAGTTTTATTATATTAGGGACTTTTCACGTGTTTTTTTATTTTTAAATAGAAATTATTGCCTTACTGCAGAATTTGTCATAAATAAGAATAAAAATTCTATTCGGAAATACTGGTAAAAGTTTCTCCTACAACACTCAGGCCATGAATAGAGGTATACTTTAGAAACACATATGATGCACGTATATCTCACTGTGATAGTTATAAGTACCCTATGATTCAGAAACTATTTAGAAATAATTTGCAGCAATAATTTAATTCAGAGTAAATTTAAAATTAAATTTTCAGAGGGGCGATCTATCTTCAAAAGTTTTGAAGCTGAAGAAGCCAGAAACCTTCATCACTAAATAACAAAATAATAGCATTAAATAATTAAAACTAAATAAAGGTGACTGATAACTATTAAAAGAAACCTATTCAAATATTTTTTATTTTTAAAAATATTTCCTATAACCCCTTGCGGCGCGGTGGTATATCTATGAAATCACTTAATTTTAATTCCCAAACGCCACATTGACACCGAAATTTTGGTAAGAAAATTTACGATTTATTGAATGCGTGAAATGTAACTTTTTTTATTTACAAATAAAGTTATTTACAAATTCTGGTGTCAGTCATTAATTTCAACACTTAAGCAATGAATTTGCCCTGCACCGCAAAGGGTTAAAATAGATTTTTAATTAAGATGAAACATTCGAATGGGCGCCAAAATAACTTTCTAAGGGCGCAATTATGGCATCCGCGGGCGACGCGTTTGAGAATCTTGAATTAGAGAAACAGTGTAAAATCAGAATTGGGAGGTTATGCATACATGTAGGGGAATACATTTCGTTGGTTTCGAGATAATGAATCTCAGATATAATAAGCTTAATTTGCAAAATGTTGTCTAGGAGTATTCATTCGGTTTAACTAACTACGAAAGTCTAATCTTTCTTGGTTATACTACATGAATGAAACTATGTACAAGTGGATGATTTACATATGAGTAAAAGATAAACATTTTAACTTAGGTCGTCTGTATATTACATTAGCTGGGGGTATATTACATTACTTGTCTGACCGTTATCCGCCACGAGATGTTAAAGCGGTTCACTAGTTCATCTGACTCAGGGATGTAGTGCAGGGTATGCGGAGGTATACACCATACACCCTCTGTTTTTTTTTTCGAAAAGTATTAGCGTATACTGTATCCACGAATTGCCATGACTCTAGCGTATACCTTCTGCCTATAGCGTATATCTTCTGATTTTTTTTACGACTTGAACACCGTCTGACTACAGTTAACTCCGCATTGCAACTGCTGTCGTTCTCACAGGAAAACTACATACCGTATTTTCGGGTGTATAGCTCGCATCCCTAAATCGAGCAGTGCAGTAAAAAAGTTCGTGTATAACCCGCGGAGATGCATCGGTGTATAGTCCGCGGGCTATACACCATTTACGAACATATGTTTCGATCAGGGTTCGAAATTAAAAGCCATTAGTCATAATTTTTAACACAAATTTACCAAATTTTTTCGTGTTGCATAATACCTAAAATAATTCGGCTGAAAAATCAAGATTATCAGTACCGTAATTATCGAAAGAAACGCCGCGACGTTTACGTGTTTTAAGGTAAAATTTTAAGCGATACGGCGTTTACGCGCATTTTTTTTTTTCAAACAAACGTGATACTCTTTTAGAATTTTTCCGAAAAAAAAAAAAATCGGTGATAAATTCAAAATTTTGGACATAAAATGTATACGTATCTTAGGCGAATCCTCGGAATCGGTCCGAAATGTGCAAACTCTGAAAAGGAACGATTCCTCGTACTCTATCTGAAAGGAAAGGAATCCGGAAAAGTTCGATTCCTTGAACTCTTTTCGAAATGAAAGAACTCTGTAAAGGAACGATTCCTCCAAATCGTTTCGAAAAAGACCGACTGCTCTGAATCGTTCCGAAATGACATAAATCACGCGCTTTTTTGTTCTTTGCAACAGGGTCGGGTACCAACTCCGAAAAGATGCGATTGCAACGGACTCTATCTGAAATGAAACGACTTCTGAAAAGTTCGATTACTTGAACTCGTTCCGAAATGAAAATACTCTGTAAAGGAACGATTCCTCGGAATCTTTTCGGAAAGAACGACTGCTCTGAATCGTTTAGAAATGACATAAATCACGCACTTTTTTTTTGTTCTTTGAAACAGGGTAGGGTACCAACTCCGAAAAGAAACGGTTCCTCGGACTCTATCTGAAATGAAACTACTCCAGAAAAGTTCGATTCCTTGAACTCGTTCTGAAATGAAACGACTCTGTAAAGGAACGATTCCTTGGAATCGTTTTGGAAAGAACGACTGCTCTGAATCCTTAAGAAATGACATAAATCACGCACTTTTTTTCTTTTCTTTGCAACTGGGTGGGGTAGATTAATTTTTTTGAAAAATTAACTAAATTTTAAATGATCTTAAATTCAGAATTGTCGAGGTTGAAAGGGTTCCGGATTTTGGTTTTTTTACTCTACAAACACAATGAGGTGCTGCAGCACCGATTCACTAGCAAATTATTTTCTGATATTTGATTTATAGATTTTTTTTAGGTCTCGCGTATAAGTCGACCCATCCCTACTTTGACGTTCTTTTTTTTGTCTAAAATTTCACGACTTATACGAGAGTATATACGGTAGCTATTATAGATCTATCGGTGCAATACTTGGCGATCTTTGCGACATTTCTTCCAAACCCAGAAATAACTGTATTTAAGCAGTAAAAAAAAAGCCTTTACAAACATGGGAGAACTCTCTAAATTTCGCGGCACAGCGAAAAAAATTTACAAATTTTGTTTTTACAAATGTTTTTTTTTTTTTCAAATTTTTTGAGGTTTAAAAGTTGTAGAAAAAATATCACGATTTCCAATTTAAAAAAAAATATTGTAAGTAGTAGATAAAGGCCGGTTCTACGGCCACAGGCGTGATGCGTGATGAGCAATGAGCAACTGAGAGCAATGCTTAATTGATCAGACTCGTCTTCCTCCTTATCGCAATACTCAATTATCTGACACCACTGTTATCAATTTACTAATAAGATGTACTACATATTATCTAGAATAATAGTATCAAAACAGCTTAATATCTAACAACTTGTTTACTTTAGCTCATTTTTGTTTTCTATGGTATTTTTTAGAAAGATGTGAATACAAGTAAGTTTTTAAAAAGTATAGATCTCTCTTACGTAATTAATACAATTGTTTGGGTATATGTATATGTTATTATATATACATGTTAGTAGGCGTATGTTTCTCTCATGTTGTATATGTGTTTTAGGCATCAACAGACATTAAAAAGTATATATCGCTCTCATTATAATTAATACGATTGTTTGAATGTATGCATGTGTACATGTTAGTAGTTACATATTGTTTAGATGTTACTAAACAAACATCTATCTGAGTATATATAATTACAAGTAAATATGAATGATATAAATGTATTAATATGAATATTTGATATGAATGACATAAGTGTAAAGATACTAATCTTTAAGTGTTGACATGTTTATATACATATATAAGTGTCTACATGCATATTCATATAACAATAAAATTTATTAGTAGAAAAAATTACAAAATCTAATTTAAAAAATTAACAACAACAACAAAAAAGTTTTAACAATATATATATAAAGTTCAAAAAAATTAATATAAAAAGTTTTAAGAAAAAAAAGCTTAGCCAAAAAAAAAAAAAAAAAAAAAAAAAAAAAAAAAAAAAAAAAAAATTAAAAAAAAAATATATATATACATAGAAAGTTTTAACAAAAAAGTTTACAAAAAAAAAGTTTTAACAAAAAATAAAGTTAACAAAAAAAAGTTTTAACAAAAAAAAGTTTTAACCAAAAAAAAAGAGTTTTAACAAAAAAAAAAGGTTAAAAAAAAGTTTTAACAAAAAATTTAACAAAAAAAAAAAAAAGTTTTTACAAAAAAGTTAACAAAAAAAAAGGTTTTAACAAAAAAAAAGGTTAACAAAAAAGTTTTAACAAAAGTTTTATAATATTTTTAAGTTTAAAAACATACAATTTATTAAAAACTGAGCTTACTGATTTACTGATTTATATGTGTATGTTACTTCTAATATATTATATGACTACCGACATTACGTTACGTTCTTAATTAATCATTTCAAAAAGTAGCAAATGTATAAAAACAATAAATTAATATACTCTCTTGTTTTATTAAAATAACTTTATAAAAAAGTTTTCAAAATTTAAAAACAAAATGAAACATTACTATTATGTTTTCAAACATTAAGTTTTAAAAAATATTTTAAAAACATTCAAAAGTATGTCTAACAAAATTATTTATAAATGAGCGTGCTTATTTATGAATATACTGTATATAAGTGTAGAATAAATGCATATATTTAACAATCTATTAAAACGGATTATGTATATGTTTTAAATAAATACTCATATATAAAAGAAACAATTTTTTTATTATAAACAAATCAATTTACAAGAAAACTATATTTACAAGAAAACTATATTTACAAGAAAAGATTTATTTACAGAATACTTTGATCTTGATAATTCATCATTATATCACCAATTTTCTCCAACCAGTACAATCTTGAACAATTTGACAATGTCCATAGGCTACACTTGTTATTCCATCATTCAGTAAATAGCGTTTATCATCGAAAGGGCTTAAGCTAATCTTATTCTGTGTTAACGTGTACAGACGGTGTGCATCTTGACCAATTCTCATCTGTACTTCGAAAGAAGTCGATTGGTTTTTAAGACAGTTCACATAGTCTTCATGCTTAATTTTGTGACGCACAACATAAGTCGATACACCCTTAGCTCGTTTCTTCTCTTCATTGAAGGATTTCAGGGAGTACATTTTGGATTTCAGCCCAAGAAACTCAAGGGCTAAATCACCATTAAGTTCATCCTTGAACTTGCCGATTACTTTCTTGTTAACATCTGAGAACAGTGAATGATGTTTCGGATAGTCTGAGAAATCAAAAAGGTTTGAATGCTGTTTCAAATCATCATAAACATTTTGCGTTTTAATATGATAACACAACGAGTCCGTGTCGGTGAATAACAGCTTTACAGTATCATCTTTATATGTTTTCTTTATGAAATTATAATGAAAATTGTACATCAGCACTTTAGAGAGCACTAAAATAGCAAAACTAACATAAATCGGTCGATTCATGAGTATGCTAGTTTTCATCCTTTCAACGGCAGTTAAATCTTCATCATATGTTTTAAAAGATTTAAAAGTGGGTGAAGCCACTAATTTCTTGTCTCTTTTTTCATTATTAACAAGTACAATATTTCTACGTTTTCGTAGTTTTTCCATAGTTTTCCCAAACACAGAGTTATTCATTAGTTTAAAAAAGTCCTTTTCAAAAGAGGATTTAGCTTTTTTCTTTTCTCAGTATTAAAATTAATATAATTTTTAAGCCAAGGTGCTTGTCTAAATTTAAGGACTTTGTGAACAGCTGTAAGTTTTAACCCGAGTTTTAAATAAAATTTAAGATTACGATAATGAGTGATATAATTCTGTTTATCATTTAAATTTGGAATGAGTTTAGGGGTTCCTATGAATTTTCTATTGTTAACTAAGCTATATGCATATGGGGATAACATTTCTTCTTTTACGACCAATCTCTCAGGAGCTAATGGGTATTCATTATGTGACGGATGAAGTTCTTCGGGGTACTTCAAATCAACCTCGAAAATATACCCAAAGTCACTATCATCAGCTAACGATAAAATCCATTCTTCTGTAATATAATTTGTCGTGCACCATTCAAACCCACCATATGGAAGAAATTGGAACATAGCCCAGCCATACAAGTTATTAGTATCCCAGTGCATGATATAACTAGGATCCTCATCTTTATTAAATTCTGGTGTATTGGGTATGTTCGCTCTGGCATATCTATGACTAATCATACTGATACCACCTCGTATGCCGTTTTCGATCATAAGCAACATATCAATATCAGTGAGTAACTCTAAAGGTGTTTCAGACATTTTCAAACAAGCTTGCCAAGCAAGCAAAGGTGCGGTAAATAAATGTGCACAATCAATATCATAGTACTGCTGACGTAATTTCCTAAATTTCTGGAAAACATCAGCAATTAGTACAACATCAGTCTTGACATACAGATCATGATATCCCCCAGAGATTGTATATCAAAGGTTTTCCAAACCTTCTGCGCATGCTCATAATCTCTCGCGTCTATTGGTTCAGAAGGCAAACTATTAAAAAATGCAGAAGGTGGAGGAAGCTGTGTTTCGTTGAACTTTTCAAAACAGGTCAAGTAATCATAAGGGTAAGCTCCTTTTCTTGTAAGTAGATCAAGATCAATATTTTGAGGGAAATTTTCTTTAAGAACATTAAACTCAGTCGGTCCCAAGTTGTTTACCAACTTTTCTAACGATGTCGGCAAAAATTGAAACGAGTCTAGAAAGACCATCTGTATAGGACTTGTTGGCTTTCTTAACTTAAAGGTTATGTAATTTTCCAAAGAGGTAGCAATCACATCAATTTCATGATCTTTAAATTTTCCTAATTTGCTCGTAATATGGTGCCTATCATAAATTTTTCAGATTGTGAAATATAACAGGAATTGTTTTACATTGTTTATAATTCAAGTTACATTCCACATGAGCTGCTCCTCTATATTCTCCAGAGATGTGATCATGATCACGTGTACGTTTCGAATATAATGGTTGTTTACAAATATGACATGATTTTGCTTCTTGAAATGCCTGTTCTTGCGCGGGTGTAAGCCTCATAGGTTCAATATTCATCAACTTCTCTCCCAATACATCTTTCTCATGCATCATTTGTTCTAAAAAGTGATCCACACAGTCTTTACCACGATATACTTTCGCTTTCTTCACGCATCTCCCATCGGGTCCAACAACGACATAAGCATACCCACAGGGAAAATGGTATGTTGTTTTTTTAGTATAAGATGTTTTAGAAGAACGTGTGGAGGATGCAATAGGTATGAGTAGACTCTCAAAGTCCGCATAGATAGTATAAGCAATAGGGCGTTGAAGATGAATACCAGAAAACTTGAGTATGTTATCATTTTTACTGGGCATCTTTATAACCTGTGCTGTATGTTGACGACAATATTGATCATGTTTATTCAGGAGATCTTGCCTTGAAAAACGATGTAAGCATCGATAACAATAAAATCTAGCATGACCATGTTTCGTCAGATCACCTAAAAGTATCGAAAAACTTCTGATTAAACAATAATGTTGCTTTTCACCATCACCAACTAATAACAAGTTAATAACATCCAGATCCTGCTTTTCAGAAATATACAGAGGACATACTTCATCTTCTTCATATCCAAATACATTAATCCGTAAATTATTCAGTTGTTCAATAATGGGGATCTTCTGAAGAAGAACAGGACACTCAACATTCCCTAGTTTAATATCACTCTCATAAGGAATGTAATGAGAAACTCTTTCAGGCTTTTTTGTAAAATCTAAGTTTAATTTAAATTCCAAAAGACACCACGCCAAACACTTGTTATCTTTATTTTTCATATTAAGCACTGCTTTTTTATCATATAATTTCTTGGGTAAAGCTATATATGAACTTGCGGCTAAAGGACGATATTTAGCAATCTTAAGTTCTAAATGATGAATTTTTTGAAGTGTCCATCCAGATCCTCTTTGTATAAATTCTTCAAAGGATTTAGTTATTTTGGAAAATCCTTCTTCAACATGTTGTGAAATTGTATCTTCTGTAAGTTCAATAAAACATTGGCATCGAAAAAAAGTCTGAATCTCTTCCATCTCCTGATTGTCAGTCAAACGTTCAAGAGATATTTTCATCACCATATACCATTTAATCGCACCTTTTTCTTGAATTTCACTCATAAGTCGCTCTTCTAGTTCAGCTCGCAGGTGAGTATGAAACACTGCTATATCACTTTCTTCACGTTCATCAGGATAAAGCATAACAGTTTTAAACACATTAAGCACATCAGATTCGTTTTGTTTAATTTTTTTGGACTTCACATTAGGTTGTTTTCCGTTTTATACTTGCAAGAGGTGTACGAGAGTGCTGAGTACGTATATGTTGTTTCAACTCCAAATTACGCCCGAAAACTTTACCGCATTCATGACAGAGGAATTTCAAACTTTCATGTGATCTGAGATGATGCTTCAAACTATCGCTTCTTGTAAAAACAATCTCACACTTATGACACTTAAATATAGACTGTTCATCAGCATTATGGTTTTGAAATGTCTCACTAAGTCAGGTTTCCTTGTGAAAGACTTTTGACACGTGTTGCAGATATGTAACTTTTCCCCCAAGTGAATCTTCATATGCTGATTTAAATGAGAAGTAGAAATAAAGCGCTTATCACAGGTAGAACAGACATGCATCTTTTTTTCATTTCATCTGTCACAGTCTTTACAGAAGCAGATTCTTCAAGTGTTGTGTTGATATTTGAAGAGAAATTATTTTTCAATGCAGATTCTTCAAGGAATCCATTATCTTCTAATGATTTAACATTACTATGAGTCTTCAAATGTCTTTGTAAGTTGGATTTCCGTCCAAAAGTCTTCAGGCAGACTTCACAGGTGTATAACTTCTCATCAGAATGTATCTTTATATGCTGTTTCAGATTAGAGATACTTGTAAAATTTTTACCGCAAGTCAAACAGATAAACTTCTTCAAAGATGTTAAACTTTCCAAAGACATTATCTCATCAGTAGGTATGATAACATTCATGATAAATTAAAAAAAGAAAAAAACTTTAACTTTAAAAAGAAAACGATAAAAAATTTTCAATATAATCACTTAGATAATGCGAGAGCAAATAAAAGCACGTCTTATCTCAACCAAGACTAATCATCAAATGACGAAAATCCGATTTTCCCCCGAATATTTATACCTCCCACACCAACAATCTGAATCTAACGACAAAACCTTTTACTTGATGTGAAAAAATAAAAGATCAAAATCATGATAATGTATGTCACTTGACGAGTAAACAAAAGATAAGAGTCATCAGAGTACTTTTCCCTTCCTATTGATAACACGCAAATGCTAATTTAACTAACTTCACTTTATACACAATTAACATTATGAAACAAATGATATTATTAAAATGTATTTACCAAAGTCCAACACTTATGAATAAAAAAAAAACTTTATTCTGACATAAATAATTCTACTTTAAAACAATGTTTCAAAACTTTCTATATATAGAGAGTCGTGATTTCCTTGCATATCAATAATAAATATTTCATACATTAAATTATATATTTTCAATTTAATTGAAAATTCTTAATATCTGAATACATGTAAGAATGATAATTGAAAAATATAAAATACAACTATCAGATCATTCAAATAAAAAATAATAAAATAGATGGAAATATTAATGTACCAATATTCAATAGTGAACTAGTAAGGCGTACAAAATCATCTGACTGAGATTATTTAAATTTTTTGATACAGCTTTTATAATTGAATAAATTATACCATCAACATATTAATGAAACTTAGTAAAATTTTTATATAAATATACTACACACGGAAAATGTCTAAAACTTAATAAACAGGTCATCCACATTTTTTAAATATAATAACTTAATATATTACATAATTCTGTGTACTATCTTACATTAAATTTAACAACAAACAGTAATTTTAAATTATGGACTTAAATACTACTTGATGAAAAATAAAAAAAACTAATTGACCATCAGCATTGAAAAATCCATGTGTAATCATTTCAATGTATTAAAAAATTCCATGTACTATATTACTATCCTACATAAAACTTAACAAAGTAATGATTTTAAATGATAAACTTGAACTACTAATTGATGAATATTAATTAAAAGAAAATAATTAATCATCTACATTTTAAAAAATACATACATAATAATTTCAATATGTAAAAAAAAAATTCTGTATACTATATTATTCTACACTAAATTCGACAAAAAATAGTGATTTTGAATTATATATTTGTACTAATTTATGAAATTTAATTAAAATGAATAAATTGATACAAATTTTAAATTTATAACTTGAAATATTATAAATATATGTAATGTTATCTAATTTTGACTTATTACAACGAATCATATTCCCTGCAAACATCCTTTTCCGCAAATACAAACCTTAAAATTATCTATTGTTTAGAAGTATCTTTAAAATACTCATTAAATATTGTATATATTAAATCTAAATACTTAACTGTAATTAATTTGTTATTATTTTTTATTATTAAATTCCTTCAAAGAATCAATAAAACGGCTTCAAGTTCATTTAAAAAATTGTATTAATAGTATCAACATACAAATTAGTCAATCTAAAATCCTTCTATGTGTCATAATCTAAACTCATATTCTCAATCAATTCTCAATCCTAACTTGATTACATACTCGGACAGCAGAGAGATAAAATATTAATTTAAAAAACAAAAAATAACGAAAAAAGCGGCAATTGTCCAAAATCTCGATAGATGGCGCTGCCAAAAACGAAAAAAGATAAAATAATAACATTTTAAACTAATAAAACAAGATAGTTGCGTCAGAACAACTAAAGACTAGTAGAGGAGTAATGAGAGTTTTACCAACACATTTTGAAATTTTATACCCCCCCTAAAATATTTAAGCCCCCTCAATTTTAAGCCCTCCCCATCATCCTACTACAGTATGATACACTCTCTATCAGATAAGCTTCTCATTCGGGTGGTGGTGGAGGACCTCCTCCTCTCTCTGTGAGGTGGTGGTGGTTCCACTTCCACCATCCACCAGTTCACTTTTTGAGTTCACTTAAAAATTCTTTGAACGGCCGGGAGTTCAATTTTTTATAAACTGTTAAACGCCACATTGACGACTTCTTTGCGAATAAATCTATTATCTAATTTTAAATTGAATTTTAAAGTGGCCAAAATGATGCCAAAAGACACAACGAAAGGGTTCTTATGTAGTTTATATATATATATATATATATATATATATTGAAATTTATCATAAAAAATCTTCAGAACTTCCCGGATGACCCAATATAACCATTATCTACTCTCTTAAAATGTCAGCCAAAAAATAACTCAAGTTGAGCCGAAATTTGCGCATTTCACGTTTTGAAAGGCAGCTTCTCATAAAGAGTTGAAACAACTCAAGTGAGTGAGTTGTTTTTAAACAATTTAAATCAAGATGCGTTATTTAAATAAGCAATCTACATCAAGATGAGTAAAGCATTTAAAAAACAACTCATTCACGATTCAATAAATTACAGCTCTTTCCTGAGAAGCCAAATCCACTCTTTCGTTTTAAGAGGGTATAAAAATGATCGAATGGCTACGCAAAAATTTTAACGTTATATGTACAAGTCTATGGACTGTACAGAAAAATTTGAATAATTTTCTAGTTTTTTGCGAAATTTTCTAAAGATAAATGTCAATTGTGTTATGCGTTTTCTAACTGATTTTATATTTAGCGCAGTAAATAATACACAATATAAAAAAAATGCGGAAATTGTCCAATCATATCCGTTTTTACAGAAAATAATCACGTGAGCGTAATTTAAGTCTATTTTGACCATATTTACAGCCCATATTTAATTAAGTACTGTTATAAAACCATTATCTATAAAAATGGTCTAATGACTGAGCAGTTTGATGCACACTTTTAAACCTTCACTGAACGATTTTTTTCTCTCTCTCTCTCTCTATATATATATATATATATACATAAAAATTAAATCTATATATCGGTCTAATAATGGGAAAAATATTTTTAAAAAAATTAAATTTAAAATTTTCAGCTAATTTTTTATATTTTATAGCGTGTACCCTATATTATTTTGGAATTAAATGGGCTTAAAATAATTAATTTTATCTGATTTAAACTCTGAAAATTTCATTACATTGATATTTTAATGTTTTCAGTAAAAATAATAAAGATGAATTTTAACTTAATAACTTGATCGATTTTTTTTCTGCTTGTTTGTTTATGAAGAGCAAATTTTAATTTTTTGTTAAATTCAGCCATCTGACATGGACAGAATAAATGTTACTTGATTCTTTGGATTGTTCTTGATTAATTACAGTGATCATATTTGCCAAATTCATGGCACATATTGAGAATTATAGTGTTTCCGGTATGTGCCAGATGTGGCACAGCGTGCAGTGAAGGGTTAACAATGAAAGACTGTTTCCTAGAAATCCCTACAAACTTTTCTTGTCTGGAAAGCTATGAAAAAACGAGACAAAGAATACAAATGGACACTGTAATGTAACTTCAATAACTACATTACTTCATTGGTCTTCAATTAAACCGTTGCGTCAGACATTAACGTTTTTACTTTTGGTGTTTCTTGCTAGACGTTGAACAAAATTTAGGTCCATAATTTTGAGACAGTATTTGATTCGATTGTTGAATTTCTGGATGGTGTCTGCTTTACATTCTTTCCAGTCTTGGGCCTACGATACGCTCAGAACTGCAGAGTTGGTTGAATGTTGGTAAAGTTAACCGGATTATCGGACTTCAGTACGAAAATGGTGTTTTGCCGGTTGAAGTGGCTGAGAATGATTTTGCATTAATAACTGCTGGTTAAGTCTGGGCAGAAAACGTTATCTCTGCCGTTGTAGTAGCTTCGGATGTGGGACACGAAACGACGTCGGATGAACTTATTCAAATGTCCTTGTTTCTTGACAACGGACCCAGACTTTCAGATCAACAGACGAGTCAAGCCTTTCCGATCAATTTCGACCAAAAGAAGATCTTGTCTTTGAATTTCACATTAGTAAGGAATTTGATGATAAATTGTGTCGTTTAAACGTCAAATGCGTAGTAGCTACCGTTATCATTAAAGTGGAATGAATGAACTTGTAATCCAGGATGAGTCCTTGAGCAGAGAATTTTTGAACAAGCGAACACACTTCATGTTTGGCTGCAACCATTTTCTGAGTTGGCTGCAACCATTTGGCTGCAACTTTGGCTTGGTGAGTTTTTGGACCTTCCTTCTCGACCAGAGCTGTTTTGGGATCGCGAGTCTCATATTGTAACGTTGTACAAATCGTATATAGTTCGCTTATAGACATTCTAAGCAGAAAAATGTTCCATCTAAACTTGTGCCCCTGATTAATATTGCCTTCTTAAAAGTTGTACACACGAGTACGCAAACACTCCTCTTTTGACTCCATTCTCGAAAGACACAGATTACTTAATGAACTGTAGGCTAACGGTCGTGTCTTTACATATGATAATGTAACACTTCACGTGCAGATTTCACTTGATTCGTAATCTTTTGCTATAATGCATAAATGCAATGTTTGTGTGGATTTTTAGGAAACACTCTGTCAGGTTTTTTGATGAGCAGATACTATTTAGGATTACTGTTATATGAATCTTTTTACTTATACATTGTATTCATATCACTTTCTGTAAACCTGGAGATTTAAGGTAACATTTTTTTCTTATTTGGAATTTAATCCGAACAATTTTTATTTATATAGTACTGTATCAATAGATGGGAGTTCTTCCTGCCCTTTAAAATGAATATCTAAGATAAGGCAAGCAAAAGGATTTCGCTCACTACCTAGTATGAAAATGGACGTCACGGGAAAGTGACATCTTTAGATAAGACAGAATTCGGCAGGCTGTTGTTTGGGGAAACGAGTAGTGGAGAGGAATCACCAGCTCTTATGCGGATGCCAAAGTACGTTTTTTCCGTGAGTGGAGTTTTCGGATGGAAAGTCTATTGAGGATCGGACAAGAACATAGGCTCTGTCGTATACAGACAGTACATCCGGAAGATCAAAAGTGATCTCCGATAAATCTTTTTAACAAACCTTGTGTGAGAGGGATATAAGGTATTTTAATAAGTAAAACGAGTACGCAGAAAGTATTTGCTATATGTAATTTAATGTTAGACCGGATCATCTACATCTCAGTCCTTAAATGTAAATATTGTTTGTTATATGTAAATAATGTGTAAATAAATCATTCTTTAATTTTAATTGAATAAGTTTAACACTCTTGCTGATAATCTTTCTCGCAACATGCCCGATATCACATAAATATATCGGTGGTGTCAGCATACAGAAAGAAAGGAACATTCTTCTAAGTTGTGTCGACTAAGAAAAAGTGTCACACACTCCTTATGTACAAATTTATGGATAATACAAATCTGCACAAAAATATTTGACTACTTTGCCAACTATGGGCGGAAATTGCTTAAACTGAGTTTTTAAACTGTTTATTTATGTATCTTCTTTCATCTTATTTAACCGTGAAGTTTCTGTACGGTATTCCGAATACGTTGGAAAGTTTTTTCATAAGGTATTGCTTGACGCATGCTCTTTCTTTCTTTATTGTTCCAATTTAAATTCCATTTTTTGTTTTAAATTTTTAATTTCTCTCTAAGAATCTCATTTAATAGATATTTTTATTGTTTTTCACGTACAGACCAATATACGGCGGTATGCCTCTTTAAAAAATGTTCTACAAATTAAGCCCTAAAATCTACACTGTTAAAAGTTCGTTCTAAGTTGAATTAAATTTTATTAGTTTAGAAACTGTAGCCACCAGATGAAATAAAAAAAAATTAACCTGATTCGGTACGTTACAGGAATTTCCTTTTAGGTAAATCATAAGCTTGTGGATGATGAACAAATAACTGGTAAAACGTTGAACCAAGAATTGGTTAGGTGTTGAGAATAAACTGGTTAAATCAATGAATCATAAAGTGGTTATGGTTATATTTTGCAATCAAGTGCTATCCTGAACGAGACCTTAGTTTAAAGGGATTCTAACTTCATTGTCGGACCTAGGATTGAAGCCTGACACATCTGGACTTGTAGCTCAACAGCATTATCACAAGAAAATTAAACAACTAGTTTTCTGATTTAAAGCACCTTACTGAAAGCGTATACAAATTTTTGTATGTATTGATTGTCAGTTGAGTAACTTCATTTTTTGGTTAAAGTTTGATTCATTTTTGTAACTGAGCTATATGTAAGAAAAAAATAAAACTATGGTTCATATAATTAGTTCACACTGTTTAACATCTTAATATTTATAATTTTACCTGTGTACTATTTTCTTGATTCGAAACTAGCCTGATTATATTTATTATATATTTTTAAATTGTGTTCAAAAACTTTTGCTAAAAAGCTCTTGACAGAGTGCACAATAAGACAAATTTATGTTTGTTTGCTACATAACCTCGATTGCAACCCATACTTCGGCAAAAATATAAGGAGTCTGACTTCGATCCGAAGCAGAATTTGCGCTCATAAACACTAACAATAATGAAAATATTTTAGATAATCTTCAATAGCCGTACCTTGCTTTGTGTGAAATGGAATATTACGAAAATTCTGGCAGTATGTAATATTTCGGCCTGTAGCAGCATGTGCAGTGTCAATTACATTTCTAAATATAATATAATTCAAGGATATTTGGATGCGAATGGTAACCATTTAAACCATTTTTAATCATATCGTTACATTTTACATGCAGCAAGGTAAGGCAGTTGAAAGTTTTCATATCCATTATTTTACGATACTGCATGAAAATGTGGATTCGGTGGATAAATTTATTTTGTTTCCTTTGTATTTTTTACTAAAAAAAATGAATAATGTTCTAGATTCTGTGGGAACTATTGCTCTGAAATATCATACCTGTATACATGGAAAGATTTCATGGACATTCTTGCAGTCATATTATCTAGATTTTTTTTTTCAGAAAATATTGTTCTGGATATGATTACGCTATGTATGTTATTGTATGATGTCCGTATGTATGTTATTTCTCTCAAACTCTGTAAAATAGTGTTTACTTAGTACGCATTTGCATTAAGCAAATATTTTCCATACAAAACCTCAAACTTTAAAATAAAGAATTTCTTTAATGTTTATAAAAATAACTCTCTTAATTAAAAAAATATTTTACAAAGATAGAGATCGGTCGTCCCTTTCGTAATATTTTTTCCAAAGATACAAATTTTTTAATTTCCTTCTTTTAAAGTGTTTTGCATATTGATAAGTGTTTGCATGATGTCATCATAAAGGTATTTTTTCATAACAAGCATCATTGTGTTTTGCTGATATGTCAGAAATAAATATTCTATTCTCGCATCCTTAAACTTCTCCCTTTATGATTCTTTGTATTAAATTTGCTGACCATTTCCTTTTTCTTCTTAAGTAGAAAACCACGTACAAACTGCAGTTGTTCTTTACTTCCACAAGCAGACAGTGCTTCCTGTTTAGATCCGTTGCTTAGTGATGCAGGTAAGAAATAGTCCAGAACCCACCCAGGCTTCCGTTAGAATTACGTTGTTTTTGAAGTTTTTATTTCGGTTGAATAAAAAATAAGTCATTCGTTTCAAGATATTATGTAAAAAAAAAGAATAATATTCGGTTCTAACAATTATTAATTTAATGAAACGGTTTGTATGTGAGCCTTAAGTACAAACATGTGCTTAAAGAAATAAAATAAAATGAAATTGCTTATAAAGAAGCTGAAGAGAACGTGAAAATTATTCCTTGTATATAGATTTCGTTATAACCGGTTTCTCTGCTACAAATTTAAATTTGAAATTTTAGAGAAATTTTAAAAATCTCGATTTATCATATATTTCCATTTAACCAGTTTCACTATATGCCAGTTTTATTGTATCAGTGCCAATTTCTTGCTAATATTTCCTCATTTGATTTTGTGAGGGTTAGCAAGAAATAAATCATTAAGTTCAAATGCTCTGGACTGAGTCCTGTTGTTCTGATTAACTTGAAAATAACGCTACACATAATACAAATTCTACAATTTCTTATATATATATATATATATATATATATATAATACCATTAAAAGTAGACAAGATTCGCCAACGGATTTTATCAATAAAACAATAAACCAAAACGAAGAATTAAATTGAATTATAGTAAACAATATTAACCATTTGAAATTAACCATTGAATATAATAACTTATAGCACATTGAACATGGAAGGAAAAAAAGACATACATACATACATATATATATATATATATATATATATATATATGTATGTATGTATATATATATGTGGGATATTGAGTGATTAACTTATGATTTAAGCAAAACTAATATTCTTGAAAGCATAAAAAGGTTTAATAGACATAAAACATGTACGTAACATTCAAAGATAACAGTAGAAATGAATAATATTCAGTATAAATAAGCTTCCCTGAGCTTTGCATTAAAAATCCATCAAACTCGCCATCGCTGAAATCTATAGAACACCTCGTTCTTTTCACGCATCATCACATGAGTCTCACTTGGGATATCACGTTCATTAAATCATTGAGTTCATTATCATTTATTGCTGAATACTTCATTCTTTAATCCCACATTCTCGGTCATCCTGACGTTTCTGACGTCCTCGGCAGATGCTTATAAAAATTTAGACACAAATTTACACAAACAAAACAGGTAAACATAAAACAAAAACATGTCACGTTATGCAGATGCATTACTCCAGAACTTCATATATTCTGCAGCAGTTGATGTCTTGTTGGGACCATCATGGTCTCCAATTTTCTCTACATCATAACGATCATTTGACTTTACTTTAGTAACTTTATAAGGTCCATGGAATTTTTCCTTTAATTTCAGACCTGTGCCGTACTGCGTTCTTTGGATTGCCACGGGATCATTTAATTCATATCTCTAAGGTACTCTTCTCATCATGTTAAATTGTTTTCTATAATTACCATTACTCGAAAAATATAGATTTCTACGCGGACCATTAAAATTTGTTTTGATGCTTGTTTTATTATTCCTTTCACACAATTCAATCCTTTCTTTTTCAAAAATTTCAAGCTTTCTTTCCCCTAAATATTTTCTCCGATTTTCACATGTGTGACATTTTCTATTAAAATTATTTCTCGAATAATATTTCTTTTCTTCATCTCTATCATTGTAATCACGCTTCTTGTAATTTCTGATAAATTTCTGTTTATTTGCATTAACTCCTTCAATATTCTTTTCTTTCCTCGTGTTTTTCCGTTTATAATATTTTTCAACTTTCCTCGTTTCATTTTTATTTTCATTGGCGCGTGCACATAAATTGCGTTTTTCTTTTAGGTCATTCATTCGTCCTGTTTGTGATGTCTCGTTTCTTTCATTCAAGCTTTTCTTACTAATTGAATTTCCTTCTTTCTCATTTATTTCTTTTCTAATTTTCAAATTTCTCACGTGATTCAAATCAATTTCATTTTCTTCTATGACTCTCGCAAAATTAATCAAGTAATTACCTCCTGCATTATTATCATTTGCGACAATAACATTTTCATCACGTGAATTATCTAATGTAGACGTTTTCATTTCATTACTATTTCTGGCAGCATGATTCAATTTTATATCAGAATTCTTCTGAATTTCAGTGTAACCTACTCCAATATTGTTGCGTTTGCCAATGATCTTAATTCCGTTCTCGTCTATCGCCAAATTTAATTTGCTAATCACATCATATCCCAATAAAATATCATATTCAAGAGATTCTAGCACGTACAAATTTGTTCTGATTAGAAAACCATCAATATTAAATTCATATGGGAAGTATCCTTTTGGATAAACAACTATTTTATTTATGCCGGACAAAGACATATTATTTGAAAATAATCTGGGCAAGCCTATTTTCGTATAACATTCATAACTCACCAAACTGATATCACTTCCAGTGTCAAAGAAGATCTGTGTCTTTTCACCGTTAATATCAATATTTATCATGTAATCTGGTTTGGCGCTGTTGGTTTCTTTGATTACTGCAGAATTTATCTCCTTGTGATTGGATAATCGCGGATTTTGGCTCCCGTTAATATCGGTGTCTAACATGTGATCCGGTTTGGCACTGTTTGTTTCTTAAATTAATGCACAATTCACTTCTTTGTGATTGGATAATCGCGGGTTTTGGCTCCGATTTTGGTTGTCATAATTTATTTGACTATTATTCCCATTTTTACACTGGGATATTACGTGGCCAAGACGGTTACATTTAAAACATCTAATTTGTGCCCTGTTTCTTTCATTTAAATTAGAAGATTCATTTCTATTAGCTGTATTATCTGTAAATTGTTGTTTTCTTAAAGTATCATAAAGTTGAGATGGTAACCACGGTTTTGAATTGCCATTTTCGCGCATTTTTGACTTCCTATCTTCAAAGTGGTGTGAGTTTCTATTCATGGTTTTAACATTACGCCTTGCTGTTTCATAATCATCTAGTTTACAAACTAATACATCAACATTTTTAATTTTGCGAAGATCATCGATAAAATGTTCTTTCATTTCTATCGGTAACCTTCTCTTGATTTGATCTACTAATATTAATTCTTTTAAATCTTCAAAATTGGATACATCAAGACCGGTAATCCATTCTTCTAAATAATTCCTTAACTCAAATGCTAGATCGCGCCAAGTGGCTGAGTTTTCTTTCTTATGCGACATTAATTTTTGCCTAAACTCTTCTGGCGTCAATTTGAATCTTTTGAGCAGCAAGTTTTTTACATAATCGTAGTTATTTGTTAATGTTTCTGGTTCTCTAGTTATAACATTAGCAATTTCTAGCGGCATTAAACTTAATAAGTGCATTACCTAATTTTCTTTTGTTATATTCATCCTAGAAATCTGTCTCTCGAATAGAGCTAAATAGATACTAATATCACCCTTCCCATCAAAGTGTGACATTAATTTAGACAAATCTGATTGCTTACCTGTACCAGTTACAGCCGAACCGTCACTTGTTTTTGTCATATTTCCTTGAAGTTCAATTTTTCGTAATTCGTACTCCATCTCCATCTTCTTTTCCTCTAATCTTCTTTCTGCTTCTAACCGTCTTTCTTCTTTTTCTGCCTCTAGCCTTCTTTCTTCTTTTTCTTTTTCTGCTTCTAGTCTTCTTTCTTCTTTTTCTGCTTCTAGTCTTCTTTCTTCTTTTTCTGCTTCTAGCCTTTCTTTTTCTATTCTTTTCTATAGCAATGACTTCAAGTCGAACTTTTACAAAATTTTCTTCATAATCCTTTGATTCCGTCATCAACTTTATCAAATCAATGATTCCTGGAATCTGAGGCACAACTATACCTAAGTCATCACATAATGTTAACAAGTCCGCCTTTCTAGCTTTATTCAGAACAGACATTATAATTTTTGTTTATACTTCAAGAAAACAATATAGTGCACTATCTTGCAGGCTTGATGACGGATAATTTCTAATCATTACACATATAACAAACAGTTCCTTTTTTTAATATATAATACGTTTTAGTTTAAAAACAAAACATTCTTCTTAGACTTAGATCTTCTTAGTACAAAATAGCTTTCAACGTGAAATTCAAATTCAAATATAAATCAGCGAAATCATTCAAATCCCGGCAACGAGCAACCAAAACTTGTGGGATATTGAGTGATTAACTTATGATTTAAGCAAAACTAATATTCTTGAAAGTATAAAAAAGGTTTAATAGACATAAAACATGCACTTAACATTCAAAGATAACAGTAGAAATGAATAATATTCAGTATAAATAAGTTTCCCTGAGCTTTGCATTAAAAATCCATCAAACTCGCCATCGCTGAAATCTATAGAACATCTCGTTCTTTTCACGCATCATCACATGAGTCTCACTTGGGATATCACGTTCATTAAATCATTGAGTTTATTATCTTTTATTGCTAAATACTTCATTCTTTAATCCCACATATATATTCAAAAACTTTCTAAAAGTTGACGCTGTAGGTTTCAAAAAATGTTCTATAGACTTATAGATAGGTCATTTGTGTCTTCTGCAGAGATGATATTAAGCCCTAAAAGCGGTTATTACTTAAAAAGGTGGGTGAAGGTATATATCATGGTTAGTAGATATAGGGCATAATAAATAACATTTCCGGGTAGCGTATTTTTTTATGTTCTCCAAAAGTCATTGTTCGCAATTAAAACTTTCATAAAAAATTAGTATAAAAAACATAAACAGAAAGAAAGACAAAATCAGACTAGCCAAAATTCATTTTACAGATATAGTTAATTGAGTTTAAAACTTTAAGCAAGTAATGTTAAAATAACAAGCTCATGATAACCGTCCATCACATTCATATCGTAAGACTATGAAGTTCTTTGAATTCAATTATTTCCTTACTATTGTACATGCAACTTTACAAACGTTTACTTTTTAATATTTTATTTACTTTTTAATATTTTTCTATAACGTTTATCCATTTTTTAGAACGGTTTTTAATGAACATTCCAAATTTACTACTCACACGGATTAAGCTAAACCTTCTAGACTTTTGTCTTTAAATACACCAATCCATCCGCAACGCCTTGCACATGATGTCTGCATTTAATTGCACCTGTTGTATTTCCAAAAATGCAAGTTGACACTGGAAAATATGCATATATAGCGGAGAAATGCTAGTGATTCTGTCGAGAGTTCTCAATTAACTCACATGGTTTTTTTTTTATTTTTTTCAGGGTTATACTATTCAACTGAATGGAGATTTATGTTACATCACCAAGAAAGAGGAATTACTATCTTCTGCCTTGATATCAACTGTTGTACTTTAATACTTTTTAAGTAGTATTATCTGTAGAGGTTATATTTTCTAAAATAAAAAAAAATGTTTCTATATCTAAATATTTGTACTAAAAAATATTGATAATTGACAAAGATCAAGACATGCACGAGGCTTATTTGATACATAAGTTGATTTTGATGTGACAGATGACCCAATTGGTAAGCTTGTTATTACACAATTTTGTACAAATTTAAAAGGAAATTAGCCGTTTCTGTTCTTCTAAATATGTCTTACATTTGCCCCTGTTTACATTACTTTTATTTTATTTTTTTTACGTTTTTATAAATTATTCTTAATAGTGGGCAGCGCAAATGTTAAAATTATGTTAATCGCTGGAATTGTCTTATTTATTCATGTTTACAGCGCCGTGGAAGACAACATATTCCTCTGCGTGTACTAATCATACTTTATACCTTCAGTCAACTTTTTAGTTAGTAATATTAAGTAGGGCCTAATTTTTTCCATAAACCTTCACATATATGTTTAATATGCTGCAAAAAGTGTATAAAATGTTTCTTTCATTGCTAATAACGTGCTAAAATTTCAAAGCTTTCCTCTCATGTTAATGCTAGCTAATAAAGAAAACATTTGTCACTGTGTTCGAGATATTCGTTAGAATAACTGCACTCGCCGGTTTAAAATGCAATTTTGTGATTACAGTATAACATTTACTGTGGCGCATTAAAAATTTATCTAAAGGCATATAGGGCTTATAAATTTGAGTTTCTGGGAGTTTACTAAACTTGAAAAAACTTACTGAACACTTATTTATGTGTTAAAGCGCCATATTTGGGATTTTGTTTTATTTAAGAGAAACGCATCATTTGGTTTATCTGTAGTTGTAGTTTGGTGCTAATCAGAACAGTATAGTGGAACGTGCTGCAGAGCCCTTTGAAATGAGTGGGTAACGTATAGAGATGGACTTTATTTAACGTATTAGGATAAATAACAATGTTATTCATCAATAGTATATTATTTAGTAACATGTTAACGGAAAGTCCCTGTTAAATTTGTAACGCATTGCCCAAAAAGTATGTAAAAAATAAAAAGAAAAGGCTGAAAGAAGTTTTAGAAATTCATATTTAAAATTATAATAAAAATAAAATTTCCAAATTTTGTTTTCGATACTAAAAGGGAGCTTAAAAAATGTAACTTTCAAATAAAAAATTCCTTCTTTGAACGCGCAAAGCTAAAACGAAGAAATCATTAACAGCGCAGGCAATCAAAAATCGTCCTTTTATGTCTTAGTAGTTTTTAAAGACTAGATACATCATCCACATCCATTGCAGATAAATTAGTAAAAACCTTGGAAGCTTTATAAAGTGATTCGCAAACAGCCAATCAAAGTCCAATTGACTGGCACACACTGGCCATCTGCCAGAAAAACAAAAACAAACAAACAAATACACAAAAAAAAATCCACGTCTGTTAAAAAATTCCCAGAAACGGTATAGAGCTTGACAGTTATTTTATTACAAATATTCATTGTTGTTGATTCTATTGCTGCTAACACGAAAAAAAAAAAATTTATCTCATCATATGTTATCAGTTCAACTGTTGTAATTTGTTATTCAATAAATAGTGTTGCATAAAACCATTTTAGTAGATGAGATTTATTGGAATGAAAAGCAAGACCTGTTTTTCAATAAAAAAATGTCACAGGACGGCAGTAATTCAGACTTCGTTTCGTTGACTGAGTAAATCCGTCCGCCATTTTTGACCCAGTGATGTTTTCTTTGAATTTCAATGTTTAAAAGGGATCAGAGGGTGGATATAATTTTGATTTCATAGCATTTTTTGTAAAGCTATTGCGATTGGCCATTTTTGATCCAGTAGTGTTTCTAATCCGAATGTTTGAAAGGGATGTAGTTCATGGAGTTTGACAGTCTTTTTCTTTTTTTTTATTTGATACTAGATATTTTATCAAAAAGGAGACATGCGTTTTTATTATTTATTTATTTCTTAGAGTCTCAACACAGTGTTTTTTTTGGAAATATGAGCTATAAACATTTTTATTTATGTGATTTTGTTTTATTGTAAGTAGAAGAAAGACAATGGCATCGCACTGTTTGAGCAAGGATTTAACTTTAACACGCATGTAACTAATTTGAAAAACGTAATAATAATTTGTTTGTTGTTTGGATAAATGTTTTTGATTAAAAATGAATAAATATTTTCAGGCTCTTATAGATTATCTTTGTACAGGTGATGTGTTAATAAATATGGCTGCAGTAAAATCATGTTTTTTTTTTTTTTTTTTTTTTTTTTTTTTACAAATTAAGTTTTTAAAGCACTGTCTTTTCTTAAATAACGTGTTTTTTCTTATCGTTTGCTCGAAGCTTTCTAAACCGTTAGTTTTAGAGATATAGTTCCAATTGCAAAAATGTTTCAAATTTTGTTCTGCATCATATAAAAATTGATTTACGTTAAAATACCGGTTTTTTTTTTAAATATTTAAGAAATTAAAAAAAATACAATGTCTGGATCTTATAAGTTTCTCTGTGTTTTAACATTTAAGACAGTAAAAATTTATTCTTCTGTGACCAAAATGTACCGTGACATGATATTTGCAATTGAATGAATTGTCAGATTTTTAGACATGAAAAACATGTTTTCAGTATTGCATTAATAAACTGCATTTGATTAAAAATGTATAAGGAATATTTTCATATTCTTGTGTTGTTCTTTATGCACATGCATTGATACACAAGGCAGTAATTAAGATTAAAAAAAAAAAAAAAACTTTTATTTTTTCTCCTTTTTTTTCTTTTTTACAAATTATATTATTAAAAGCTTGTTTATTTTTATACAGAGTGTTTCCTCTTAATGTTTACTAGAAGATAATTTCTAAACCGTTTGTTTTAGAGGTATTGTTCGAGTAACAAAAATATTTCAGATTTCATCAATTAAAATTCAATTTACATTGAAATAGATGTTTTTTTTTTTAAAATAATTAAGAAATTTTAAAAAAAATTATAATGTCTGCATCGTACAACTACCATTCAAAAAAAGTTTGCTCGTGTTCTAACGACTAAAATAGTAAAAAGGTTTTTTTTTCTATATCTAAAACTTACTGAGTTATGAAACTTAGAATTTTATGAATTTTTTATGCTTTAGTCAGTATAAATATAAAACGTATTTTTAGTGCCAGAAAACTGAAAATACATGAAATTAAAAGTATCATAACTAGGTAAATTTTGTCCTGTAAAAATTACATTTTTAACCAAAAACATTTTTTAAAGATGTGATTTCATCTAAAAAGAAGCGTCTATATACGTACATCCCAAAATTATTTCAAACATTTTATTTAAAGGCCTTTTAGTTAAAACATCTGTTGACACTATACAGCCTTTAATTATACGTTACAAAAATAACAGGTTGTTGGAACCTGTTACTTGCGCCAGTGTGGAACGGTGTAACATGTAAACCAAAAATAACTATATTTCCCATCTCTAGTAACGTATTTCTTCCTATCTCTGTACTTAGACTTTATATTGAATAAAATCATAACGCATTATTTTTTTTTCAAATAATTTGGTGTGTATGCTTGTCCATAATAAGAATATTTTTATTGCATCGCGTAAACAAAGTTAATACCTATGTAATTCATGTAATGATGCACTATTCCTTTTGTAAAACCTTCTGTTTACAAGTTAAAGGTTTTGTGATCTAGATGACTTTAAAAACTTTCTTTTTATATTATCATATATGTTAATACGCGTAGGTATTTCTTTAAGACAAGGTTTTTATGACATATGCGCATGCGTGATTCTTCAAAAATCTTCCGGTATGACCAAGCCGGGTAAACAGTGCATGAGCAGACACTGAGCTCCAATGGCGTTCAATCACATTCCGGTCTAGATACACACGGAAAATCCAACTCCGTTAAACACCGCATGCGCAGGGTGCTTCCTGTCCATAGCCAAATACGAAATCATACTTAGGAAGTAATCTTTAAATGCAGGAGGACTGCAATGAAAAAGTAATTTATTTGTTTTATTTGATCAGTATCCATGTCGATCTGTTATTATTTTGTACATTTTAATTTATATAGCGGGGTCTTAGGATTATTTAGTTGAGTAATATGGCTTGAGCATCCTACGATATTTTCAAAATTGTAGCGGATAGAAATTGCTTATTTAGGGTGTTGTCCGTTTGTTTATGCGTTACAGAAGAACACCATCATGATATTTAAAAACAACTGAAACTTTTGAACACATTGGTAATGTCAAGGATATGATAGAAAGTCATGATAAAAGCGCATAACAAAATCGACTAGTACTCTGTTTTGTGTTAAAGTTAGTTCACATTCCTCAGATATTTTTGATGCATCGTTCAATATCATTTTGCACATGAATTACACTGAATTAAATTGGAATGTATTATATTAAGAATATTCTCTCTCATGAAATTCATCTAACGAAGAAAAATTTGAAATATCATAAGAAACAGCACGTCGTATTGGATTTTGTATGGTTTTAAAAATGACCTACTTTTTCCTAGGAGCAAATCATTGTTTATTGCCTCCTCCTTGCTTCCTCTTCCCCGTTTTCGGACGGAGGTAATTTAACCATTGTTTATCTTTGCATAAAACTTTTTATTTTCTTTTTAATCTCATTTTTAAATAGTAACTTACTGTGTTCTTATTTCTTACATATAATAAATTGACTTCTATTTTGACTCAAAAACTAACAGCAACATTTTAACATTATCATTTTGAGAATCAATAATAGAGACAAAAATAATTTAAAATTGTGCGCTCAGGTGCGAGTAATGATCTCCTGCATCACATATAAACAAACTGACAGTACGTCACCTGAGAAGGACATGGTTCTATCTGGCCAAAAATCAATTTCGAATTAGAACACTTTGAAAATCAGCATACTCTGTACGTGCAGTTATTAACCTTTTGAGCTCTGGGGTGTAAATTTCTTCAAAATTCCAAATGTCACATTGGCACCAGTATTTTGCAAAGAAAAAAACCGCTTAAGTATAAACACGAAAAAATGCATTAAACCTTTTTCAAACAAATTTGGCCGAATTTTCTGGTGTCATTTTGACATTTCGGAATTGTGATAGATAGTGCTTAAAATTATGTGGTAGAAAATTCTACCATCAGAGCTCAAGGGGTTAAAGTTTGAAAAACACTTTAGGTATTAATAGGTTCGTATGCAGGTATAGACTGTAGTTCTACAAAATCAAAGTTTGTAAATAATATTTTCATGGATTTTTTTACATTTAAAAAATTTAATAGAACCATATTGTTCTCAAACGTCTTGTTTTCCTGGTTCTATCATGTAAAAACATATTTTTTCTTATTTGTGTATTTAGTTTAACAAAGTATAATTTTGTTAATTAATTAGAATAAACATCAGGGGACAGCAAAATATTTATTATTAACTATATTGTAGCCAATAACAACAAATTGCCGCTTCCACTTATTCATACTAATTAAATCCTTTCCCAAAACGAATGAATATACATAAGTTAAATATATTTTAGCTGAAAATAAATTAGCTTAAATATTTTATTAAATATGTACCCAACGACTTTTCTTTTTTAGCGTGCTATTTCAGTGGGGGAGTATGAAAATTAAGACAAAAAAATTGTGATTATATTGAAGTTAAATGAAATTTTTCGCATTACAGTCAGATATATTATTGATCAAAAGAAAAGACTTTATATCTCTAAGGAAAAAGACTCTGTAAGACAGCAAAATAAATTTGATACTCTTCTATTAGTCGAAATTTTGGAATGTATAAACTATGCTTTATTTTATATTAAAGTTAGGCTAATTTCTGTTAAATATATTTTGAAAATACAACCTGTCATCTCTAGGAAATCACTTTAGTATGCTAATTTATCATATTTAATTTTTTACTGCTAATAATTACTTGTACCAGAAAAGATTGCAATAAAAGGAAAATTAATAACTGTTTTCTGATCTTACTCAATTTTCAAAATTTAAAGTCGTTAACAAAATATAGAAAACCAATGCTTTGGAATAAATTAAAATAATTAATACATCAATTTAAAAAACTCAATACTTTTTAAATGTACCGTTAAACAACCAAAATAAACTGCCATCTATATTAATAAAATAACAAATCGCTTTGTCTGTGTGTGTGTGTGTGTGTGTGTGTGTCTGCGATAGTTAGCGAAAACTACCGTACGTACGAAGCTCAAAATTTTTCTGAGAGTAGCCCAATATCTCTCCTGATGCACCTGAAGCTCAGAATTTCAAAATTCTATTTATTAACTGAGTGATTAATTAAATTCCAAACCTCACTCTCATAAAAAAATCGCTTTTTTTAGCTTTTTTTCCTTTTCATTCCCTTATGGTTGGTTGGTTGCATAAAATGTTCGCAGAAATAATTTAAAAAACTGGGACTGACCCTTAAAATTCATAGACTGGCAAACTGTCAGTTTAAAAGAGGATTTTTTTATTACAGCTGCTGTACGCCATGGAGGAAAAAGATAGGTGGTGGCGAAGTAAACGGAAAAAAAAGGTTTGCAATATTAAACCATTTATCGCTGAAATTTTAATATCTCAAAATATAACACGAGGAAGGAATTTTGTATTAATAAGACGGATTGGAAGAAATGAATAACAGCTGAAGCATATTTTACGAAGAAATAGTAATTTTTTTAAATGGTTTTTTCTATTATATTATTTATTAAAATAAATATTTCCTTTTAAAATAATTGAAATTGGAAAATTAAAAATAATTAAATGTCAAAACAAAATAAATAAAATATTGAAAACATATGATTTGAAGTAAAAAATTGTATTACTAAAAGTTTTCCCTTTTTTTCAGAAATTTTTAATACTTTATAACGTAGATGAAAAATGTTTATGATTTAACAATATATTAATAATTCCATGTCAATATATAAAATATAGTGATGAAACGATTCTTTTAAAATCATGCATGAACACTTAAATAATAATATTAATCTAAAATCTAGATTTCAGAGTGCAGACGATTTTAAGACATTAACGAAAGAATGTTGATTTTTCAAGCAAAGTCTTAAATGATGCTTCTATATTGATATTTCAAAGTCATGTGATAAAAATAATCAAATAATTCTTCCCTATGATTGATCTAACTGTATCTTTCATGCATTTTGATCGTGTATTACAGGCAATAATGGCACAAAACGTTATTTTTTAAACGAAATTTTAGTCATCTATTCAATAACAGTTTAAAAGGTAAAAAACAAAGACAAAGGAATACTGGTTTAAACTAGTACATGAATAAAATGTTTCTGCGTTTGTTTGATTTTCAAAAATCTTACGGTAGTATACAAGAAATTCCTATGATATTTTTAGAAATTTGGTAAATGTTAAATCTGAAGCGTTGGATATCATAATTTATGATTTTCAATAGTAAATTAAAATATCAATAACAATAAATCTTTCACAAACTTCCTTTATGGTAACATCTAAAGAAAATTTTTACAGTATTAAAGATATTTTTTCAATCTAAAAACTTTTCCAAAATCAAAATCATATATGAATATCATTTTTATCTCCGGAATAATACCAAATAAATAAATAAAATAAAATAAAATAAAATAAATATTGATGCGTATAGCTGCAAGTGTTTAATAGTAAAAACAGAAGAAATACAACATTAAATAAATACGGTATCAAACGGTTTCAATTTTATGTTTTAATCTCTTTAACCATGAATCACTGAATCATGAGGTGATAAAAAAAAATCATTCAGGTTTTCCGAAGTACGTATGTAAGCAAATTTTGTTTTTGAACGATGACGAATTCATCAATTGAAATGAAAAAAACTTCTTTAAACACCATAAAATAAGTTAACTGCGCAAGGCCTTTCGAAAGAACTTAGTCTTTCTTCGTCAGGCGCAAAAAAGACGTGCGTCCACAATGAATGTAGCGGCACGACTGTCGTGCCGCTACATTCATTAAGGACGCACGTCTTTTTTGCGCCTGACGAAGAAAGACTAAGTTCTTTCGAAAGGCCTTGCGCAGTTAACTTATTTTATGGTGTTTAAAGAAGTTTTTTTTCATTTCAATTGTGTATTACACCAGCTTCAATTCTATACATTGACGAATTCATCATTTCACAGTTTCGCAGAGGAAGATTAAACTAGTTATCACTCATTGGTTTATTCTTAAAAATCAAGCTAATTGAATTAAAAAAATGCAATTTAAATATTAAAACAGCTGCAAGTTACACCGGTTACATAAAGAAAGCATAACGAACAATAGCTTGACAAAAAAAGTTTAACATTATACTACAAAAAGAGATCAATCTTTAAAGCTATTTACTCTTATTCATAGATAAAATTCACTGGAATAACACGTTAAAATAAAATATGACTCATCCTTTTATTCTAAAATTATCTAAAATAAGAGTATAATCCATTTTTTAACTGAACTAATGGCGTACAAAGCTAGCTTCCCGCTCTTGTTCATTTCTCATAAATTACGTCATATCAGTACGTCATGCGCAGGAATCTGAATCTGGTTTGCAATTCGCATAGTAGAAATGTTTAAGGTCGTTAAAAAATAAAACACTTCGTAGATAATCCTAACATATTTCTAGGTTCGTTTATACCATGATCATATTAAGACGATTATGTATCTAAAAATTAAGACATTCATTAAGTCTGAATTTTCAGATTAAAGACATTAACTGACCGAAATTCTTTCTCAGCAATATTTAATTCAGGGGGTAGTAAGATGCCCCCCCCCCGAAAATTTTGATATTTTGTGTTTTTAAAGGTCAGAAAGAGCAATCCCTCCCCAGACCTCCATAATGACTTCCCCTCCCCCGGAGCCACAGAAATCTCTCCTAGAGAAAAGTGTCTAAATTCAACACTTCTTTACATTCACATATGCAGATAAAATTCTAGTGTTAAACAGAGTTGAATTCGGACACTTTTCTCCGGTAGCGACTTCTGTAATGAATTAAAGGGATTCGGGAGGGGGGAATTGCATTTTTGACCATTGAAAACACAAACCCCACATTTTCCGGGGGGGGGGGGATTCATTGTTCAGTGCCTTGAATTCAACACTTGTGCGAAATCCACATTGTGTTAAAGAATTAAATTAACATAAAAAGTACAAATAAATGAACTGAAATTACTTTCAGGTACATACATATAATATAAATTTATTTAAAATAGATTATTAAAAAAATCTTAGAGTTCATTAAAAACATTAAAAAACTATGAAGGCCGTGTAATGGTTGAAAAAATCTTAAGTTTTTTAATGATTTTAATGTATTTTAAGATGTTTTATATCTATTTTAAATAAATTTATGCTATATGTATGCCTGTGAAAGTAATTTCGGTACATTTATTCGTATTTTTTTGCATGAATTTAAATGAGAAGTGACATATTTTAGTGTTTTTCATTCTTTTACTCCATATGTTAATTCAAAGTTGAACGGAAAATTTTAAAACTGTAAAATTGCAGGCTTTCACTCTCCTTAGCGGAGTGAGATGCTTCACTCCCGTCACGAGTGAGATGTTTCACTCACGACAGCGGAGTGGCACGTTTCACTCTCGACAATGGAGTGAAATATTTCACTCTTTCCTAGGGACTGAAAAATTCCTCTCTTTAAGGAGTGTATTTCTTTTAAATTCACTCCGAAAAGAGTGTCACTCTCTCAAAAAGTGAGCATTTCACTCCTTCCACTTTTAGAGTGAAAGTTGTCAAAAAATAAAATTTACTTTGAACAAAAAAAGCAGATCATACCTTCATTTTGTAGACTTAAAGTAGAAAAATTAAAACTTTTACAAAAGCTATAGAGTAACTTATAAATTAATTTACCAAAATTTTTTTAATATTTTCTGTACAAAAATTTGTTAAAAACAAGAATTTAAGATAACTTTATACAAATTAAATATATATAAATCATCCATAATATCGCATTTAAAATGGAAAAAAAAAAAAAAACTGGGTTTACAAACACAATAAATAATTTTAAAGATTCTCAAGCACACCTTAATGTAAATATTAGAGACCCGTTTTGAAGGAATGAATCCACCTTTCTCAGGCAAAATATATGTACTACTATAAAGACAGTAGAAGTAAAACTATATCTGCTATTTTAGTGGTAGCACGCACTTTTTGTTTTCCTGTCTTTCAGATCTTAAACGCATGCATGTCACGTACACTGACGAAAATGTAGACATAGAATCGCGTAACTGTTTTGTTCTTAATCTTTCTGATCGTCCAGAACACTTTTCAAACGGAATATAAAGACGGACGCGTTTGTTTTTCAATGACGCTTCTTCTTCTTTTTCTTCTTCCTTTTTTTTTTTTTTTCTTTCCCAATCGAGAAAATGAAAGTGATTTGCTAAGCCACTCTTTATTAACTCTAAAGTATTTCCCTTATCTCGACAGGCTTTTGCACATTAGAATTTATATTAAAATTCAAAACATTTTAACTTCTTTTTTAAGTCTGTAGAACTACGTGTTTGTAATTTCTCCTTATATGATACTCTTATACCAAACAATCATATTACTTTTCAAATTTTTTTCTTTAAATCGTTTCATGGTAGTGAGTTTCATTTAAATACATTATTATGTAATAAATAATGAATTTAAATTCGTTTTTGACAAAAAATATACGTAATCATGTTTGGCACACATCCGTACACTAACAAAAATTTGAAGATGATTAACTATAAAAATGATCATAAAATTAAAAAAGGAGCAAAAAAGGATCAAGATTTTCTGAAATATTTACTCTCCTCAAACTCAAACCTAGTAGAAAAAATTATAGTTAACACTGAACTCGCTTTAACTCATAACTAAAACCTTCAATGTTTGTAGACGCCGTTAATTTCTTTTATAAATTTGACCACTTTATTTTCTAAGTGCCACTATATCTATAAAAATCGTAATAAAAACAAATTGAAAGTTAATGAATTTTTGTTGCATGTCTGTAATTAATGGTTCCATAGTAAAAAAAAAAAAAAAAAAAATTGTGAATTATTACAGCAAAATTAATAAACGAATGTTGAAACAAAATTATTGTTTTTTTTTCATTTATTATCAAAGTGCGATATGCAGTTTAACTTCTTTTTTTAATGACGACCAAGATAACTTTGCGCAAATTTTAATATTGGGCAGATGTGTAATGACACCTTCTCTATTAAAGTGACGTATGCCGGTAGTTAAAAATAGAATTTCATTTTTTCAATTTTTTGCCAAGTTTGAAGGCTTTTTGCCCCACTATACGTCGGCCCGGCGCGGCCAGTGCAGACTTCCCACTCAGCGCAAAGTGAAGAATAACAGCAGTATAACTTTTTAAGGTTTTTTAATGTTTTACATATTATTTGCTTAGGCGGAATTTAAAAAAAAAGGGAGTAAGAAATGGGATTTGACACATGATGTACATTATGATCTTTTGTGATCATTGATAAAATTTATGCATTAACAGGTTCCTGTTTCCATTTCTTTTGCTTTCTTATTTCTTTTTTCCCTCCATTTAGGCAGAACTATATCATACAGATATCTTTCAGCCAGTGCGGTAATTATTTTTTTAGATGCTTCCTCAATTAAAACACGAAACTCAAAATGTGTTATGATTTTTTCTTTATCAAGAGAGTGTCTAATTTCAGTATTTGTAAAGTTTTCTCTTAAATATATTAAAAAGTTTGTCAGTCAATCAATTTCTAATACAATATCATGTCATGTATTTTTAAAAAATCGACATTTTGATTAGTAATCTAACCTAATTAATCTAGAGAATTGCAGTAATGCAGAATAAAAATATAATTGGCTTTGTGCTCTTTCTCGAATGCTAAATTGTTAAATTAGCTCACAAATTATATGGCACTTACATATTATTCTAGCCAGACTGAGCCAACAGTTGTGTCAAAAATATTGATTATAATAATTTATTTATTTTGCTATTGTCATTTCGAATATTGATTTATAATTGCCATGTATACCCAGCTAAAAAAAGTTTACACTTTGTTTGCAAAAAAGTTTAGATTGTACACAATTTGTACACAAAAAGTGAATATTTTTGAATACTCCGAAAAGTATGTACTTTTTGTGAAAAATATTTTCATGTTTTATGTATACAAAAAAGTGAACATTATAAGTTATCAAAAACGGTGCACTTTTTTTGCATAAAATAAATAAATATTCCGTGTGTGCAAAAATTTTGCAACTTTTTTTTTTTTTTTTTTTTTTAAATCAGATTCCAATTTTGCAAATATTATGTACTATTTTTTATGGATGTAAAAATTAGATTTTTTCATTACAGGGATTATTATATCCATGCGTGGTGCCTTTTCTAAATTGGTGAAAATTTTCCAAGGTAAACTAATGTCGTACTTAACTTGCATTCGATCGGAAGGAATAAATTGGATTATGTCTTAATATGCCAAAATAAAATGAGTTAATTAAATTTCAAAATCGTGAGGTTGTGGGCCCTTTCTCAATAAAAGAAAATTCTCAGTTCGATTTTAATTTTAAGGTAAACAAATGAAATACACTTTAGTATGCTTATCAAATTTGAAGAAAAACAAATTTAATTATTTAAATTTTAAAATCCAGAAATAGGGGTAATGAAACTACCGCGCCCCTCGCTTCATTACCGGAAACTTCCTTGAGATTATCTTATATTTTAAGTTGCTTAACAAAAATAAATTCTATCTTTTAACACATTCGCTGCCGCTTACTTGAAGATGTGATGACCGTTAATGCCGCACTGCAGAAGTGGGGTTTTCCCGGAAGCCGATTTATTTTTTATAAGAAATAATCAGTGAAAGATTTTCCCGTACCAGCGCTTGACTGGCTATTTGACATCACCTCACATCACGCGCTGGCGCGTGAGCGGCCTTTTAACGTTGGCGCCATATCACGCGCTGGCGCGTGATCGGCAGCGAATGTGTTAAAAATAAGAAAAAATAGAAATTTTGATTAATTATAAATTTTTAAACTTAGGGGAGGGGTAATGTTTTTAGTAAAACCCTCTAACTTTACGGAAATATATAATTTCTCTTTTATTTTAAATTTCTCGAAAAGACATAATTTTACTATGTTTTGCAAAATCATTCAAAAATAAAATTCAATTGTATTTTAGACTAAATAATATTTAAATCAAACTTAAGGGAGGGGCAATGACTCTCATATGACCTCTTCCCCATAAAAATCGTCTAATTTTAAATTACTTGAAAAAAAACATATTTTATTGGGCATTTCAAAACGAAAAAAAAAATAGTTAATTAAATTTCAAAATCCTGTTAAGGACAAAATGTGCCTATCCCTAGAAAGAATAAATTTTGCTGTGTTTTTCAAAATCGGAGAAAAACAAAACTTAGTTAAATTTCAAAATCGAGAGAGGGGCAAAAGCCATTCTATGCCCCCTTCCCCCATTGCAAAATTTTTAATTTTTTTCTTTTTTTTTAAAAGTTTCTCGAAAATAATAAATTCGATTACGAATTTCAAAATAAGAGAAAAAAATTTTAATTAATCAAATTTTAAAAAGAAGGGGGGGGGGGAAATTGCTCTCACATGCTTTCATCCCCCTATCAGAAAATTTCTTACTTCCTCTTTTATTTTAAATTTCTCGAAAAGAATAAATTTTACGAAGTTTTTCAAAATTAAAAAAAATTAAATAATTAAGTTTCAAAATTGGGGGAAGTGAAGTGCCCCCCCCCCACACACACACACACCCATGCTCACAACACGCGCGCAAAAACTCCACTTTTTCAACGAGCTTACAATTTGCCCTTTTCCCTTATCAGGTGTAGCTTCCAATTATTATGAAAATTACTTGCGCTTTCAAAAATCAGACGAATCCTGTTTAATAATTATTAATTAATTTATTATTCTTGCATGTACAGCTATAGCGATCTTTCCAACACCAGGAGCCAGAAGCATTAATACTTCTCAACTCAGAGACTTGGAGCTGGTGTGTTTACATGTGACGTCACTCGACCGCGAAGTTAGCTAGAGAAACGAACGTAACGGATACCGCGTGTCCCGTCGTTTTTTATTTTTATTATTTCTAATTTAAATTATAGCGCTTATACCAAAGTTAATTTTTCACAAGTATCTCTGTGAAAGTTTCAAATGACACAGTCATTTGTAAGCACAGGCAAACCCTGTAGAATCGGTGGGGATCGAAAAAAAATTTCGCCTTTTGCTGCAAGTTGGTGAATTTGCAGCGACTTTCCGAATTAGACAGCTCTATTTTTAGCTTCCGAATTATCAGCGGTTATTGTTTGTAATAACAACCACACATTATTAATTTAATTGTTGATGTTAATTTATTCATTGATATTAATTTAATCATTGATATTAATTTAATTTGCTGATTATTTTACATTTACTACATGCTTAGATTGTTTTTGAAAACAAATGGAAATTCTTATGAAAAATAAAAATTAATTCCCCCTTAAATTATAAGTGTTTTGTGAGCTAAAAGGGACGTGAGATGGGCATCACAGATTTTTTCTTTTTTGCAGATTCTTTATCATTAAACCTTTATTTTGCTTCATGTCATGTTTAGTTTTTATTACTTACTATATCAGAAAGTTAATATTGTTAATAAACATTTAAAAAATTAGGACTAAATACACCACAGGTAAGTGACTGTTTGATTAATAAATGCTTCAATTGTAAAAATATTCATGATAAAAAAAATTCATGATTTTTACAAAGACAGTTGCCAAAATTGGCAATTTTTCTTCGTATGACCAATAAAATTTTGGATTTTTATGAAACCAATTGACAAAAACCACGATTTTTACAAAGCAATCAACAGAATTTTTTCTTCTTTGACAACAAAAATAAGATTTTTACAAAATAAATTGACAAAATGTGCGATTTTTATGAAGCTGATCAATGGAATTTATGATTTTCGAGTCTGGTCAACAAAATTATCAATTTTTACAAAGCCGATTAAAAAAATTCGCAATTTTTCTGCACCAATCAACAAAATTCGTGATTTTTACAAAGACAGTTGCCAAAATTCACAATTTTTCTGCATCTGATCAATAAAATTTCTGATTTTTATGAAACCGATTAATGAAAATCACGATTTTTACAATGCAATCGACAAAATTCATGACTTTTAAAAAGCCAATCGATGAAATTTTCATTTTTTTTTCACATGATCAGTAAAATTCTCAACTTTTCCACAGCCGATCAACAAAATTATTGATTTTTTCTTGTTTGACAACAAAAATAAGATTTTTACGAAATAAATCGACAAAATGTGCGATTTTTACGAAGGCAATCTATGAAATTTGTGATTTTTCGAGTCTGGTCGACAAAATTATCGATTTTTACAAAGGCGATCGTGAAAATTCGCAATTTTTCTGCACTTATCAACAAAATTCGTGATTTTTACAAAGACAGTTCCCAAAATTCACAATTTTTCTGCACCTAATTAATAAAATTTATGATTTTTACGAAACCGATTGATGAAAATCTCAAGTTTTACAAAGCTATCGACATAATTCGTGACTTTTACTGAGCCAATTGATGAAATTTGCAATTTTTTTTCACACGACAGGTAAAATTCACAGCTTTTCCACAGCCGATCAACAAAATTATCGATTTTTTTCTTGTTTGACAACAAAAATAAGATTTTTACGAAATAAATTGACAAAATGTGCGATTTTTACGAAGGCAATCTATGAAATTTGTGATTTTTCGAGTCTGGTCGACAAAATTATCGATTTTTACAAAGGCGATCGTGAGAATTCGCAATTTTTCTGCACTTATCAACAAAATTCGTGATTTTTACAAAGACAGTTGCCGAAATTCACAATTTTTCTGCACCTAATCAATAAAATTTATGATTTTTACGAAACCGATTGATGAAAATCTCAAGTTTTACAAAGCTATCGACATAATTCGTGGCTTTTACAGAGCCAATTGATGAAATTTGCAATTTTTTTTTCACACGACAGGTAAAATTCACAGCTTTTCTACAGCCGATCAACAAAATTATCGATTTTTTTCTTGTTTGACAACAAAAATAAGATTTTTACGAAATAAATCGACAAAATGTGCGATTTTTACGAAGGCAATCTATGAAATTTGTGATTTTTCGAGTCTGGTCGACAAAATTATTGATTTTTACAAAGGCGATCGCGAAAATTCGCAATTTTTCTGCACTTATCAACAAAATTCGTGATTTTTACAAAGACAGTTGCCAAAATTCACAATTTTTCTGCACCTAATCAATAAAATTTATGATTTTTACGAAACCGATTGATGAAAATCTCAAGTTTTACAAAGCTATCGACATAATTCGTGACTTTTACAAAGCCAATTGATGAAATTTGCAATTTTTTTTCACACGACAGGTAAAATTCACAGCTTTTCAACAGCCGATCAACAAAATTATCGATTTTTTTCTTGTTTGACAACAAAAATAAGATTTTTACGAAATAAATCGACAAAATGTGCGATTTTTACGAAGGCAATCTATGAAATTTGTGATTTTTCGAGTCTGGTCGACAAAATTATCGATTTTTACGAAGGCGATCGTGAAAATTCGCAATTTTTCTGCACTTATCAACAAAATTCGTGATTTTTACAAAGACAGTTGCCAAAATTCACAATTTTTCTGCACCTAATCAATAAAATTTATGATTTTTACGAAACCGATTGATGAAAATCTCAAGTTTTACAAAGCTATCGACATAATTTGTGACTTTTACAGAGCCAATTGATGAAATTTGCAATTTTTTTTTCACACGACAGGTAAAATTCACAGCTTTTCTACAGCCGATCAACAAAATTATCGATTTTTTTCTTGTTTGACAACAAAAATAAGATTTTTACGAAATAAATCGACAAAATGTGCGATTTTTACGAAGGCAATCTATGAAATTTGTGATTTTTCGAGTCTGGTCGACAAAATTATCGATTTTTACAAAGGCGATCGTGAAAATTCGCAATTTTTCTGCACTTATCAACAAAATTCGTGATTTTTACAAAGACAGTTGCCAAAATTCACAATTTTTCTGCACCTAATCAATAAAATTTATGATTTTTACGAAACCGATTGATAAAAATCTCAAGTTTTACAAAGCTATCGACATAATTCGTGACTTTTACAGAGCCAATTGATGAAATTTGCAATTTTTTTTCACACGACAGGTAAAATTCACAGCTTTTCCACAGCCGATCGACAAAATTATCGATTTTTTTCTTGTTTGACAACAAAAATAAGATTTTTACGAAATAAATCGACAAAATGTGCGATTTTTACGAAGGCAATCTATGAAATTTGTGATTTTTCGAGTCTGGTCGACAAAATTATCGATTTTTACGAAGGCGATCGCGAAAATTCGCAATTTTTCTGCACTTATCAACAAAATTCGTGATTTTTACAAAGACAGTTGCCAAAATTCACAATTTTTCTGCACCTAATCAATAAAATTTATGATTTTTACGAAACCGATTGATGAAAATCTCAAGTTTTACAAAGCTATCGACATAATTCGTGACTTTTACAAAGCCAATTGATGAAATTTGCAATTTTTTTTCACACGACAGGTAAAATTCACAGCTTTTCCACTGCCGATCAACAAAATTATCGATTTTTTTCTTGTTTGACAACAAAAATAAGATTTTTACGAAATAAATCGACAAAATGTGCGATTTTTACGAAGGCAATCTATGAAATTTGTGATTTTTCGAGTCTGATTTTTGTCGACAAAATTATCGATTTTTACAAAGGCGATCGTGAAAATTCGCAATTTTTCTGCACTTATCAACAAAATTCGTGATTTTTACAAAGACAGTTGCCAAAATTCACAATTTTTCTGCACCTAATCAATAAAATTTATGATTTTTACGAAACTGATTGATGAAAATCTCAAGTTTTACAAAGCTATCGACATAATTCGTGACTTTTACAAAGCCAATTGATGAAATTTGCAATTTTTTTTCACACGACAGGTAAAATTCACAGCTTTTCCACTGCCGATCAACAAAATTATCGATTTTTTTCTTGTTTGACTACAAAAATAAGATTTTTACGAAGCCGATTGACAAAATTTATGATTTTTTGAGTCTTGTCGACAAAATTATCGATTTTTACAAAGGCGATCGAGAATTCGCAATTTTTACAAAGGCAATCAAGAAAATTCTCAAAATTTTTATAGTGTGGCGGCCATCTTGTGCAGTCAATAAAATGAGTTTCTCGCAGGAAGCGATCGAGCTAGCCTTTTGCTCGGCAGATAAGACGCTCGCTTTCTGGCCGTGGAATCTCCAGTTCGATCCCTGCCCGGGCACGTCACCTGCAATAGCTATAAACCAATGCAACCATGCAAAAAACCTATAAATTTGTCAAACGATCCTGGAAAAAAAGTATTTTCTTCAAAGGAATGCGGGAGGTAACTCTTTCCATCGTAGGATTTCAGAAAAGCGTGATTTCGGTCAAAGGATTATGGAAAACGTCGTGGCTTTTGTTAAAGGATTACGAAAGTAGTCTAATTTTCTAAGATAATCGTGAAAAATACTCTACTTTTTGTCGAAGATCGTGGTAAAATACTGTACTTTTTGTGGAAAGATTGTGGAGAATACTCTAATTTTCTCAAAAGATCAAAGAAATGTTCTAATTTTGTCAAAAAAATGAGGAAAATATATAGAGTTTGTCAAAAGATCAGGAGAAATATGCGAATTTTGCCAAAAGATTGCAGAAAATATGTGAATTTTTCCAAAGGATCGCAGTAAATATCCAAATTTTTCCTCAAGATCACAAAAAATACCCAAATTTTTCTGTATCATAGAAAATACGAGAGTTTTTTCGAAAGATCACAGAAAAAAGTGTATTTTGACAAAATGTAGCAGAAAATACGAAATTTTTGAAGAAAGTTCGTGGAAAATACACGAGTTTTGACGAAGGATTGCAGTAAATATGCAAATTTTCTCAAAAGATCATGGAAAATATCTGAATTTTGTCACAAAAGGGTGAGAAAAACTATGAATATCTCTAAAGGATCATGGATAAATGCAAATTTCAATGAAAAGACAGTGGAAAAAAGTGCGATTTTTGTAAAAAGTTCCCAAAAAACACTAATTTTGTTAAAAAATCACAGAAAAGTGCTAATTTTGTCAAATGTCCTTGAAACTTCAGCTTTTTTTTTTTCTGAGGCTGTACCAAGTCTGAATTTTTGTTAAAAGTAGCAAATTTTGGCTAAAGATCTGGGGGGGGGGATTTCATCATAGGGTTGTGGGTAAAAATGCAAGCTATGTGTGTGTGTGTAGGTGTTCACTCAGGCCCAGTTAGGAGGGGGGGGGGGGAATTCAAAATATTTTCAGTCTTGGCAAAATTTCAAACTTGCACCCATGGTTCTTTATCTTAAAAGTATGGGACCAAAGCATTTTCGATTAACCGGTGTTCCATAAGTTGTTTTGGATAACCGGCATTCCATAGGATTTTTTTAATAACTGTGAAGCTTATAGTGAAAAGCTTGATAGTTAGTACAGTGCTGTAATAAAAATGTTGTAACGTATTACAGATTATGTGTTAGATGTGGAACAGGATTACACACAATGAAGCTACTGAGATAAAAAATGTGTCACTTTGATATATTGAAGTACAAGAAGATGCAACAACAAATGTGTTGTTATTTAAAAGGTGGCGCAATAAATCAGCATTGAAACCAAAGTTGGAAATCAAAAGAAAATCGCAACATATTATGTAAAATAATGAAGTATTTTACATATATATATATAATAAAGTGCTCAAAATTATGGAATTGACCAAATGAGTAAGTTAACTCTGTTTATTTTATAAAAAAAACATGTTTTTTTTAACACTATTTCTACTAGTGTCCAAAAGCACCTTTCAAAGTTCTGATTTTTGCTTCTAATTTTTAAAGCTAATTAAAACAAATTTCAATGTATTAAAAATGATTCGGAATTGTTTTGGTGCAAAACTTACAACTAAAACAGTAATCATAAATCAAAATATGTTGAAAGGTGTCAATTGACATCGGTAAAAATAGTGTTGATAGTAAAATTTTTTACATTTAAAAAGGACTTGGAATTTTAAGATCTTTTGGTTAAGTCAATTTTCGGATAACCGGAGTGCTACTGTAAATATATGCATATGGGTCATTCTTAAAAAAAAGATCCCTTTTGGGATTTTTTTTTTTTTTTTTTTTTCATTAAAAGCAAAATAAAAAAATAATATTTGAGAGGATTGTATGCATCTCCAAGAACAGAAATTGAATATCAGCAACATGCATTAAAAATAATATTTATTACACTTCAGTGCTGTAATCAGTATATACCGTTGTTTTTCATTTTTATATAGGGTTTTCATTCCTTTAACAGTATAAGGAAAATTCAGAAATAGGAGTACTAAAAAATAAGCACTTTTATGCACCCTGTGTATGAACTAGCTCAAGTTCTCACTAAGTCACTGAATGTAGATTAAATATTTTGATAAATTTCTATAAATATACATGTAATAGGTGAAATAATTGCATGTTTACATTCAACAGTTTTTATTGTGGCCTATGAGCAAATATGATATTACTATCTGATAGCAATAAATAATTTTAAAAAGTTTCCAGTGAGTACTAGTGTTAAACACACAGTTTAACACTTAGATTTTTAAATATTTTTTTACCACAAAAGAGATGTGTGTGTGGTAGGGGGGGGGGGGGGCTTATATGTGAGTGTGAAAAATAAAAAATGCTTGAAAGCAGTGTTCTCGCTGACATTTGACCAACATTAGTAATTTGGCGAATTAAAAATAAAATTCGCCAAATGAAAAAAGTATTAGCAAAATAGATTCGTTGTGTAGCTCAAACTGTGACAGCGATTGTTATTAATCTAGTTTCAACTATGCGCTACAAATATGAAAAATATGTATATATATATATATACATACATACAGTAGACTTCCTGAAATCCACAAACCAGAAATCCGCAACTCTCTAAAATATTTTATGGATGTAAACAATGAAAATTTCAGTTTGGATATTGGGACAAAATGTGATTTTTTCTTAGTTTTGTATCAATTTCATATATTTTTTAATTTGTAATTTTCTTAATACTCTATTCATGTTTTTTTCATAAAGAAATATGTTTTTTTTTTTTTTTTGAAAAAATTCAAGATATTGCTGATATTATACTGGTAATTACAATCTTCTTACCAAGTATATTATGCATTATCAAGATATTTTGGTTATTAAGCTTGGCTAAACTTGAAAAAAAAATTGTTATTTTATGATTTTTATGCGAATTAGTAAGTTACTTTTATGAGGCAAGTTTTGTTGAATAATTTTGGAAGAATATTAATCTTTATAATGAATATTTAATCATACACTATTGATTATTAACTTGACCTTTGCTATTAGAACTTTAATCATTTAAAAAATTATCTAAATTTTTATTATTTTTAGTTCATTACTTATTTTAATATTTTATTATATTGTAAGCATTCATTATAGTTGCGAATGTACTATTAATTACATTCAAACTACTACTGTTTAAAAAATGTAAACAAAGCAATGACCAGAAATCTGAAAAATTCTAAAATTCGCACAACCCCTGGTCCCAAGCTGTGCAGATTTGAGGTAGTCTACTGTATATGCATGTGTATGAAAAAAAGAAAAAGCAAAAATTGAGCACTAGCAATTTGGCGAATCTAATTGCTTGTTTACTCGCCAAATTGAAAATTTAATCTCAATTCGACACATTGGCGAGCAACAGCGAGAAAACTGCTTGAAAGTATGAAGGGATGCTTACAATCAGGATTTTACAGTAATAATAGAGTTGGGAAAAAAAAAAAAAGGAAAATGACCAGATAAAATTGTTAAACTAGGATTATGGCTAATCTTGATTTAGTTTTTGTTGATAAATTTAGTAGTTAGTACCTTCAAAATCTAGATCTACCTGCGGCTGTTAGGGCGGGGATTTTTTGGAATTATCCTGATGAGCCTACAACTAGTTATGTGACAAATCTTAAAATGTAATGTTAAACAAATAAAAGCATCCTTTACAAATTTTTTACTTGCATTTTTTTTTTTTTTTTTTTTTTTTTTTTTTGCTATGTTTTGCATTTTAACAAGCACACACAGAATTATCATTCGATAACTAAAGTAAAATCAATTGTCACGTCCTTTTCAAAATTTTCTGCCAAACGATTTTTTTTCCCCTGTAGATTTGAAATAATTATTTGACTGAGCATTTTTTATGATATTTCAATTTTCATTGCAGGTTTATTTACTTAATGTATGCTTTTGTTCACACTAAAATTTATATGCATTTTTATAGATATAAGTTTAATTTCTGCAGATTTTAATTATTTAGCAGAAAAAAAAACCCTGCGTATATTTTTTCTTTGCACCTCTGATTTTGATTATGTATAAAAAGTGTACAGTGTATGACTATTTGGTATGTAAAAGGAAAAGTGCACAAAATCAGTGTATTTGGCATTTCCGATTATTCACATAATGTATACAATTTAGGGCTATTCAGTATGCAAAGAAGTGTACAAAAAAATGCGCACAAAATCTGAGCGTATTTGGCACCTCTGTGCATAAAAAGTGTACAATTTAGGTATACAAAAAAAAATATAAAAAAATAAGTGGTCAAAAAGTGAGCGTATTTGGCGCCTCTGATTGTGCATAAAAAGTGAACAATTTAGGTATACAAAAATAGTATAAAAAAATAAGTGAACAAAAAGTGAGCGTATTTGGCACCTCTGATTGTGTATAAAAAGTGAAAAATTTACGTATACACTTTTTGTCCACAATTCGGTTTGTACTTTTTGTGTATAAGCAGAGGTGCCAAATACGCTCACTTTTTGTGCACTTTTTTTTTTACACTTTTTTTACAAACTTTTTCTAGCTGGGTATAACTTAACTGTATATTATGATAAATCATATAAATGTAATATAGTATTATTTTCACTGATACACTTTATTTATATTACATATGTTTTGTTTTATATTCAACCTGATAGGCCTAACAAACCATCGGAAATAAAATTTATATTTGAATACCACCTTTTCCGAATAACAGCCTTCTCTTTAACTAATTATTGATTTTTTGGGATTAAATAAGGTAAAGATCACTATTCGAAAATAGTGGTACCAAAAAAATAAATTTTTATACTGTATATTTGTCCAAAAATTGTTAATGTATGCTTTGTAAATTACATGCGTTGTTTCAATTGAGTTACTAAACAATCAAAAGAGATTAAAAAGAGAAAAGAATTATTAATAAAAATACTGTTACATATTTCCGTGAAAGATATTAGATCTGCAACACTTCAAAGACGTACAAAAAATTTTAAAAAATGCGTATGTTGTACAAATAAACTATTGACAGTTTATTTTAAAAAATGGCTAATACTGCTTTAAAAAAAATGAAAAAAAAACTTTCAAAATTGAGTTTAGCCATTGTCGTATAGCCACTCCCAACAGATGACACATGCTTGTCGTCAAGACGCCCGTAAATTAATTAATGTACGCCTATTAAGACAGGTTGAAATAAAACATGTTCCCCGTCTGAAATTCTGAAAGTTTGGACGGGGAAGATGATAAGTGATGTTTGATAAGAAGATGGGTTTAATTTATGAGGCTTAAATATTGATGCTATTTCTTTATTATAAAAACTGAGAAACCAAACATCAAACAGAATTAAAATAAAATAATATGCATTACCTAAGAAAGAAAGATGAAAATTTGTCCGATTTATATACGAAGAATTTCGCTGATGTGATTTATTTTGAGAAATCATAAAACCACAACGAAATTAAGATAAAAAATCCCTGTCGGCTGGGCCTATAGGCGGAGGTAGATTTCGAAGAGTGCTCATTTCATCAAAAATATATATATATATGATTAGAGATAAACCCAATTGAATAACTTCATTTGGCCGTTTATGAAAAATTTTTAGTTTCATTTTTCTGCAAAAACTAGTTTTATCAGAATCATCTTAAGAAAAATTCAGCTCAAATGCCCATTTTGACAACATATTTTGAAATAGATTCTGAATTTATTTAAAAATCGACCAAAGCAGTACATCATACAGTTCCTAAATAACAAAAAACTGTCAGTTGAATGCATTTGAGAAAAAAATTGAATTCAAAAATGAGTCATAAAAACCCCGATTTGTTGTTCGAATACATCCTTAATTCTTTAATCATGATTGCTTCGGAAAATTTTGTGCGAAATACTCACTTTGACAGCATTTTAAAAAATATATTCTATCTTTATCAAAAAACTGGCCAATGCGTCACAGTATATAGTTCCTAAATAAGAGGATCTGTAAATTGGATGCGTTTGAGAGCGAAAATGGATTTTAAAACGAGTCATAAAAACGCAATTTGCTATGTGAAAACTTCCTTAAATTTTCAAATCAGGAAGACTTCGGAAAATTCTGTTCAAAATACCCTTTTTGGTAGCCTTTTTCAAAATATATTCTGTCTTTATCAAAAAACCGATCAATGCATCACATCATATAGTTCCTAAATAAGAGGATCTGTAAATTTGATGCATTTGAGAGCAAAAATGGATTTAAAAACGAGTCAGAAAAAAACGCAATTTCTTATTTGAATACTTCCTTCAATTTTTCAGTCCCGATGACTTTCGGAAATTCTGTTCAAAATACCCTTTTTGGTAGCCTTTTTTGAAATATATTCTGTCTTTATCAGAAAATTGACCAATGCGTCACTTTATACAGTTTCTAAATAAGAGGATCTACCATTTGGACGCGTTTAAAATCAAAAATGAATTTAAAAATGAGTTAGAATATAAGCAGTTTGGATTTGAGTTTCTTTCTCCAACTCCTATTTTTGTTTAATTTCTTTTTGCTATACGAATTGGTCCTATGAAAAACTTGTCAATATAAAAGTTGTAGATATTTTTGAGTAGATGTAAAATAAATTTAATCAGATTTTATATCTTAAAAATTGACGGAGGTATGGATTTTTCTCTTTTTTCAGCGCCCTTTTTCTTTTCGTTTTTAATTTTTTTCATCGGTAAAAGTTGGTCCTATCAAAAACTTGTAAATACAAAAGTTTTAGATAATTTTAAGAACATTAACAAAAAATTTAGTTGGACTTGATATCTTGAAAATTGACGAAGTTATGAATTCTTTTCTCTCAAAATCCCTGTTTTTTTCGCCCCTTGAGCCCACTTCTAAATTTATCAAAAATCTGTCATGCATATACTTTTGGCCCATTTTTAAGAAGTAATATAAACTTTAAACCGATTCGATATCTAGTTTAATTAAGAAGCTATGTCGTTTTTTCGGTTTTCACAAAAACAACCCCTATTCCGACCCCCTTGGTCCGATTTTGCCCATTAACGAACTTAGCCAAGATTTTATCCCCTTTGATTTTATGTACCAGTTTGGTGGAGATTGGTGAAGAATTATAGAAGTTATCGTGTCCATAAAAAGTGAGATATATAGATAGATAGATAGATAGATAGATAGATAGATAGATAAACTGGTGTGATTGCAATAGGTAGTATTTCTTACGAAATCTACCTAAAAAACAGATTGAAAGTTATATTTGACCTTATAACGGGTGTGCCATAAATCCGTTAAAACTTTTTAAAAGATTGACTAACAAGGAGAAGACCAACTTTGATAATTACAGATTTTGATTATTTTAATATATGTTGTACGGCAGAGATCAATTATTTTTCAGGTTCAATGGATTTTATACAACGCGCTTTAATTCTTGAGAAACAGGGGGGGGGGGGGGGTCTAATATAACGCCACAACTGAAATACTTACTTTGAAGAGGCGAAAGTAGTTGATCGTAGCTCAGTCGGGTAAGCAGTAGCCAATCGCCAGCGGGCCCGGGTTCGATTCCTGGACGCGCTACTGTTGTTTTATAAATATATTTTTAATTATAATTTAACAAACTGATTGTCGATTAAAAATTATAATGTATATCATTCTAATTTCAACCTATTTACTTTTTTATTTGCACATAAATAGTTGTGTGAAACATCAAAAATCGATACAAATAAATTTTTTTAAAATCATTTTCAAAATTTATTTCATACATTCTTAATAATTTGTTGATATTAAACTATTGTGTCAATTCGTGATTTTGAAGAAACATCAATTATGTATTGCTTTAACAAGGGAAGTCAATACCATGATAAAATTACTCTATTCTTAAATTAATAAATATAATTATATTAAAAGTAAGAATAAGAAATAAATTACAACCTACTGTTTACATATTAAAGATTTTGAAATTTTAAAAAACATATACTTGTTCGTTGAATTAATTTGCTTAAATTTTGCTGCTTTTTAATTCATTCCACAGCAGTGAATAGTCACTCTATTGTAAAGTCAAAATACCCCAACCTCTGTAAGGTGACTGTTGACTCTGAGCAAAAGTGGAATTGTTGACTCTTTGAAAGAATGAATACTCGCTCTTACGAAGTGAATCTTCACCCAAAAAAGGGTGAAAAATCACTCTTTCAGAGGAGCGACTATTCACGCTTGCTAAAGGAATGCGTTTTTCCCCCACGGATGGACTGAACAGTTACTCTTTCCAAAGAGACTATGTTCATTTTTTTATGAAGTGAATTCATTTTTTTATATTTGTTTATGGGCATTTTAAAAGAACCACACCTTTTAGAACTTTCAACGAAAATAAATACAAGCGTAGTAAAGATTGGAATATTTTATTTTATTCCAATCTTTACCACGCTTGTATTTATTGACAATATTTATTTAATTCATGGTTTGTAACATTAATTGAACTTTCAAGGAGAAATTTATTTAAAGTTATATACCGTTGCGTATAAATTACTTACCGTAAAGTACCGAAATTAAGACTTCTTGTAATATTAGCCCTTCCCTTCATACATTTTGCACATATTATAAATTCTGGAAAATTTATAAATTCCAAATATATCCCCAACCTTCCATTTTCTTCTATATTTCGCAGGAATTACAATTAAAAGCCTCCCTTAACATTATGACAATTTCCTGTCTGCTAAAGGAAACTTACTTTCGGTACTTTACGGTATGAATTAAATTAGATCACAGACTAAAGTAAAGTAAAATATTTTATTCCAATCTTATCCCTTATGTTTGCTTTCATTGGTAGCCCTATAAATATATGATAGTTTTAAAATGCTCATAAGGGCAAACAAATAACCAAAATATTAATTAGTCAATTATTTTTTTCTTTTCAGATACCCATTAAGATATACAGGGTGTATCTAAACTACTGGGCAAAGCTTTAAGAGGTGATAGTACACATCAAGACAAATAATATTAAATGGGAAATAAAGGGTCCCAAACGTCTTCCGAAGGAGATAAGCGCCATGAAAGTTTAGGGTCCAAAATTTGAAATGATTATAAAAAACGGAAAAATTGGTCGATTCGTTTGCGGTTTTCACGAAAACTATTCTTTATGTCAGTATTGTCTTGAAAATAAATTATAAAGATTCCATCTCATTAATTTTTTTTAGAAGTTTAGACATAAACTTAAATTTTGAGCTCAAAATCTGTGGTTAAGTAGCGCAAACTGAACTAACTGTGTTCAATGGGAGTGGGTAAGTTCAAATTTCAAATGATTATAAAAAACAGAATAATTGGTCAATTGATTTACGGTTTTCACTAAAAATATTCTTTATGTCAGTATTGTCTTGAAAATAAATTATAAAAATGAATTTCAAAAAATGTCGATAGAGGGCGCTTTAGACTTTGGAGTAACGTGCAACTATTTTTTACCGTTATTTTTTGGATATCATTAAATTTTTTTGAAGCTTAGACTTAAAATTAAATTTTGTGCTGAAAATCTGAATCGTTGAGAGTGGTTAAGTAGCGGTAACTGAACAGTGTTCAATAGGAGTGGGAAGGTTCAAATTTCAAACGATTATACAAAAGGGAAAAATTGGTCGATTCGTATGCGGTTTTCTCTAAAACCATTCTTTATGTCAATATTTTCTTGAAAATAAATTTTAAAAATAAATTTCAAAAAATTCCGTTAGAGGGCGCCATAAACTTTAGACGAATCAACAACATTTTTTAACTATTATTTTTTGTATCAAATTACATACTTGCAAAAGCTTAGACTTAAATTTTGAGCTCAAAATCTGAATCATTGGGAGGAGTTAAGAAGCGCAAACTGAACTGTGTTCAGGAGTTGAAATGTTACCTGGCCCACCCTACGAACACAGTTCAATTTTTCGCTACTTAATTACTGACAACGATTCAGATTTTGAGCTCAAAATTTAAGTCTAAGCTTTTAAAACATTTATTTAGATAAAAATAAATAAATAAATAAAAATAACGGTTAAAAATAATTGCCGGTTACTCTAAAGTTTAAGGCGCCCTCTACCGGAATTTTTAAAATTTATCTTAAAAATGTATTTTCAAGGAAATACTGACATAAATAATGGTTTTAGAGAAAATTGCAAACGAATCGACCAATTTTTCCGATTTTTTATAATCATTTGAATGTTGAACCTCCCCACCCCCATTAAACACAATACAGTTTGCGCTACTTAACCATTCTCAACGATTCAGATATTCAGTTCAAAATTTAAGTTTATGCCTAAACTTCTAAAGAAAATTAATGAGATGCAAAAAATAACGGTAAAAATAGTTGTACTTTACTCCAAAGTCCCTTGTGATTCTAGGATATACAGGGTGTATCTAAACTATTGGGCAAAACTTTAAAGGATGATCGTACACATTAAGACAAATAATATTAAATGGGAAACTAAGGATCCCAACCGTCTTCCGAAGGAGATAGGCGCCATCAAAGTTTAGGGTTCAAAATTTGAAATGATTATAAAAAACTGAAAAAATTGGTTGATTCGTTTGCGGTTTTTACGAAAATTATTCTTTATGTCAGTATTGTCTTGAAAATAAATTACAAAGATAAATATCAAAAAGTGCCGACAGAGGGCGCTTTAGACTTTGGAGTAACGAACAACTATTTTTTACCGCTATTTTTTGGATCTCATTGATTTTTTTAGGAGTTTAGACATAAACTTAAATTTTGAGCTCAAAATCTGTGTTTAAGTAGCGAAAACTGAACTGTGTTCAATGGGAGTGGGTAGGTTCAAATTTCAAATGATTATAAAAAGCAGACTAATTGGTCAATTGATTTGCGGTTTTCACTAAAATTCTTCTTTATGTCAGTATTGTCTTGAAAATAAATTATACAGATGAATTTCAGAAAATGCCGATAGAGGGCGCTTTAGACTTTGGAGTAACGTACAACTATTTTTTACCGTTATTTTTTGAATCTCATTAAATTTTTTTAGAAGCTTAGACATAAACTTAAATTTTGAGATGAAAATATGTATCGTTGAGAGTGGTTAAGTAGTGCAAACTGAACTGTGTTCAATGGGGTTGGGGAGGTTCAAATTTCAAATGATTATAAAAAAACGGAAAAATTGGTCAATTCGTTTGCGGTTTTCTCTAAAACCATTCTTTATGTCAGTATTTCCTTGAAAATAAATTTTAAAGATTAATTTTAAAAAATCCCGTTAGAGGGCGCAGCAAAACTTTAGAGTAACCAACAACCATTTTTAACCGCTATTTTGTTTACCTAAATAAATGTTTTAAAAGCTTAGACTTAAATTTTGAGCTCAAAATCTGAATCGTTGTGAGTAATTAAGTAGCGAAAAATTGAACTGTGTTCGTAGGGTGGGCAGGGTAACATTTCAACTCCTTAACACAGTACAGTTTGCGCTTCGTAACCCTTTCCAACGATTCAGAATTTGAGCTCAAAATGTAAGTCTTAGCTTTTGCAAGCATTTAATCAGATACAAAAAAATAACAGTTAAAAATTGTTGTTGGTTATTCTAAAGTTTAAGGCGCCCTCTAACGGAATTTTTTGAAATTTATCTTTAAAATTTATTTTCAAAGAAATACTGATATAAAGAATGGCTTTAGAAAAAACCGCAAACGAATCGACTAATTTTTCCGTTTTGTATAATCATTTGAAATTTGAACCTCCCCAACCTCATTGAACACAGTTCAGTTTGAGCTACTTAACCACTCTCAACGATACATATTTTCAGCTCAAAATTTAAGTTTATGTCTAAGCTTCTAAAAAAATTTAATGAGATTCAAAAAATAACGGTAAAAAATAGTTGTACGTTACTCCAAAGTCTAAAGCGCCCTCTATCGGCATTTTTTGAAATTCATCTGTATAATTTATTTTCAAGACAATAATGACATAAAGAAGAATTTTAGTGAAAACCGTAAATCAATTGACCAATTAGTCTGCTTTTTATAATCATTTGAAATTTGAACCTACCCACTCCCATTGAACACAGTTCAGTTTTCGCTACTTAACCACAGATTTTGAGCTCAAAATTTAAGTTTATGTCTAAACTCCTAAAAAAATCAATGAGATCCAAAAAATAGCGGTAAAAAATAGTTGTTCGTTACTCCAAAGTCTAAAGCGCCCTCTATCGGCATTTTTTGAAATTTATCTTTGTAATTTATTTTCAAGACAATACTGATATAAAGAATAGTTTTCGTGAAATCCGCAAACGAATCGACCAATTTTTCCATTTTTTATAATCAATTCAAATTTTGGACCCTAAACTTTGATGGCGCCTATCTCCTTCGGAAGACGGTTGGGACCCTTAGTTTCCCATTTAATATTATTTGTCTTTATGTGTACTATCACCCCTTAAAGTTTTGCCCAGTAGTTTAGATACACCCTGTATATTGTCAAAGTTATTAAATCGCTACTGGAATTTTTAATGACCATGATCATGCATTAAAAGATACTAAGAATGAGAGGCATCAGATTTTTTTTTGTATTTAATTCATTTTTTATTTATATTTTCTTTATTAAAATTCTCATTTATTGATATATTTAATTGTTATATTTAATTTATTTTAATTGTTATTTATTGCACCTTACTAATTCTCTTGTTTTATTCGGCATTTTCTTAGTCTAATTAATTTAATTCGCTTAATTACCTAATTTCTTATTGTTATCTACAGACACAGTTTACTTTTAGCTTATGCTGTTGATGAATATCAAGAATCATCACATAATTCTCAAAATTGACTTTCCGTTACTTTTTAACAAACAGTATTAATTATTAAATAACGAGTCCCATGTTTTTTCGCATAATTTTCAAATATGAAGGTGACAATGAACTTTCTTTTTCGTTACAATTACTACTTAGTTTATATTTATTTACATTGATGATAGGAATAATATCAGTAATATCAATAATATTAATTATTTTTAATCCTTTGCTGTTGCATCTCCCTCAAGTATTTTTACTGTAATTAATATTTTGTATTTGTTTACATTAATATGTACCCTTAAATTTATTTCTACTTGCTGCCTGTCCCCGGCCAAATTTTCTCTCTTATCCTCAAGATACGATTTTTAAATTTTATTTACTTATTTTATATTATATATGAGACACAATATGCCTTTCTATTTTATCGCACTTAAAAACTCCCCGTATCAAATTATTCTCAATAAGTCACAGGCTGTACCCATTTAAACATCATTCCAAATTATATAAGAAAGTACGAGGTGTGGCTAAAACATTTTGAGACTAATGGTGTAAAATATTTTATTTTAAATCAGTGGCGCAGCCAGAATTCGGCTCTGGGGGGGGGGGGGGGGATAGAGTTACTTCAGGGATGATTCTGGTAGAAATTTTTTTTTCGGAAATTGGCGGGGGGGGAGGATTCTGCGAGTTACCCCCCCTTTAAGAGGGTTTATCCGCGATCTTCAGACAAAATGGGCATTTTCCCGCGACCTTCAGACTAAATCAGCGATTTATTTGCGATATTCTAGCAAAATCGGCGATTTATTGCGATCTTTCGTGAAAATAAACGGTTTTCTGCGATTTTTTGACGAAATCGGCGTTTTTCCGCGACCTCTAGACGAAATCAGCGATTTATCTGCGACAATTTAGCAAAATTGGCGATTTATTGCAATCTTTTGACGAAATCGGTGTTTTTCACTGTGTTTTTTTATGAAATCGGCGTTTTTTCGACTATCTTTAGACAAAATTTGCAATTTTACGCGATCTTTTCTTGAAAACGTCGTTTTATCCCCGCGGTCTTTCGACGAAATCGGCATTTTTCCTTGATCTTTTGATGAAAGCGGCCTTTTTTTTCAATGATCTTTTGACAAAATATTTTTAAGCAATCTTTTATCGAAAACGGCGTTTTTTGCCCGACTTTTTAACGAAATCGTCATTAGACGAAATCGACGTTTTCCCCGCGGTCTTCAGACGAAATCAGCGTTTTATCTGCGATATTTGGTGAAATTGCCGTTTTCTCCGCGATCCGCACAGGAAATTCGCGTTTTTCGGCGATCTTTTGACAAAGTTCGTTGACAAAAACATAGACGAAATTGTCGTTTTTTTCACGAAATATTAACGAAATGTGTGCTTTTCCGGCGATCCTTTCATAAAATTTGCATTTTTCCGCGATTGTTTTATCTGCGCGCAAAACCGTACAAGTTGGCAACTGTGAGAATCGTCTTCTGAAAGATCTTATCGAAAAATGAAGAACATTTCTCAGTTACATAGCTTTCTAATCATGATATCTACTCGCCTGAATCTAGGAAAAAGAGTTATCGGAAAAAAGTGACAAACTACAAAAGTGGGAAAAAAAATGATATGGAAAAAAAGTTACCTGAAAAAAGGGACAATATAAAAATTTTACCGGAAAAAAATGACAAGGAATTGATTTTGGGGATTTATTGGCTAAGTATGAAAGGGGGGGGAGGTCGGGGGTCGGCTTTTAATTTAAGTGAATGTTTTTTTCATGCTGAATTAACTTCTTTGATTCGATTTTTGGATATACGTTCATACCGAAAAGATGCTGGCCTGATTAGTTTTGGGAATGGAAGATTACCCCCTCCCCTCCGCCCTAAATAAGATAAATGGTTTTTAAGCAGAATTATCCAACGTGTTATTTCAAACAATTTCGGATATAGGTTCTTTCTGACGAGGCTTATATATAGTATTGTGGTGTCGCGCCGTGAGTTTCTGTTTACTAAGTTGGTTTATTTGTTAAGTTCATCAATAACACATTTTTAATTCCTCAAGTTCTTTATTAGAACCATAGACCAATTATTAAAAAAATAAATAAAACGACATTACAACTACATAGGAGCCTCACTCCAATATTACATTTCGCTTAGCACATCTAAGCCATCTTACATCAATGTACTTTCTTGTACATTACCAGCACATGTCTCTCTTCCAACTACTTTCCTTCCCTCTCGATGCGCAATAATCCCAGTGTCCCCCTCAGCTCATAGCCGCTGGACCAGTGCAATCATTTTCTAGGCATATCCCCTGAGGTCAATAGCACCTGTTCTTAACAGCTTTTGAATGAAGATACTTTCAACTATGCATACCGTTTCAGAATAATACTTCGCTATCTATCTTCTGCCACGATTAAAGTTGTCAGTACGTCGTCGCAGTCTATAATGCCTGAAAAATTTTGGGAGTTTAATGGTTAAGTATAGAGGGTGCATGGGGGATAACCTCTCTTAAATTAAATAAATAGCTTTTTACGCAGAATTATCCGATTTGCTTCAATTTTGAATGTTGGTTCATTAAGATAAAGGGTATCCCTGATTAGTTATGGGGTTCTTTTTCTAATTAAAAAGGGGGGCCGCGAGTATTCCCCCCCTTAAATTAGATAAATTATTTTTTATGCACAATTATCCGATGTATTTCAAATTTTGGCTATAGGTTCTTTCTTATAAAGTGAATCCCTGAATAGTTTTAAGTATTTTCTTATATATCCTCAATAGCTGTTTGCATTTAAAATTGTGATTTATGTTGCTGCATAGCATTTTTCAGTATTCTATAAATATCGTAACAATGAAAAAATATCCTGTTTTTCTTAAAATCTTTTTTTTTTTTTTTAATTTAAATCTGTTTTTATTTTTTAAGCGTTCAAACCTGAAGACCTATCAAGAACTACAGGTTTTTAAACAATTAATTTTCTAATTACTAACATAAGATAGTAATAAAAAAAACTATTTTTTATTACTACAAATTAATGTATTCACTAGTTCATTCGTTCGTGACATACAATATAGTTTGTACATAAAAGTTTTCTACCATACATTTTTTTTATGTTTTATGTTATATTTTGTGATGCGTAATATGGGACATTAATTAGTAAAAATCCAGTTTCAAATGATAAATATTTGGCGTAAATTAAAATAACAATTACAACAAATGATTTAGTATATTACTTTTTTCACAAATTAAAAAAAAATAAATAAATAAACCAGTTTTAAATGCAAAATGAATGGAAATTAATCATTATAAGGAAAAAGGTAAAATGTGTTATAATGTTTTCTGACATAATAGTTATCAATCATTAAATTAAAAAATAAAGAAAATTGGTTTTTATTTGTTATTTGCTTTCTGTTGCATTCAACTCGCTTTTTTATGTTACTTGAATATTTTTGTGGCAAACCTTTACAGGGAAATCCCCTGATCGACAAATTTCCTAAGAGTCTAGCCGCCCGCGATATCTACCAGACATCCCCCTCCGTTGAATGGGGAAAGCAAGCTTCTTTCCTCGAAAGAGTTTCCTGAAGGGACTGCTGCATCCCTCCCTATTTTAACTTCATTCATTAGCTTATACGTCTTACCATAATGAAACTACATCCAAAATTTGAAGCAAATTGAATAATTCTGCGTAAAAAGCCATTTATGTAATTTAAGTGGGGTTATCCCCAGTTCCCCCTCTATATTTAGCCATTAAGCTCTTAAAACTATTTAGGGATCCACTTTATGAGAAAAAAACCTATATCAAAAAGTTGAAATACATCGGATAATTATGCATAAAAAACAATTTATCTAATTTAAGGGGGGATAATCGTCCGTATCCCTATTTATAATAAGCAAAAGAACCTCATAACTAATCCGGAATACGCTTTATCATAAAGAAGCTACATCCAAAATTTGAAGCAAATCGGATAATTCTGCATAAAAGCTATTTATTTAATTTAAGGGAAGTTATCCTCTGTTTTTGCCTTTATACTTAGCCATTAAACCCTTAAAACTATTCAGGGATTCACCTTATCATAAAGAACCTAGATTTAAAATTTGAAATACATCGGATAAAATAACGATTTGCATAAAACCGATTTATCGAATTTGAGGGAGAAATAATTGCTTGCCCACCCCCTTTATAATAAGGAAAAGAACCCCGTAACTAATCAGAGATACGTTTTGTCATAATGAACCTATGTCCAAAATTAGAAGCAAATCGGATAATTCTGCGTGAAAAGCCATTTATTTAATTTAAGAGGGATTATCCCCCGTCCACTCTCCCCTTTATATTTACTCATTAAACTCTTAAAACTATTCAGGGATTCACCTTATCAGAAAGAATCTCTATCTAAAATTTGAAATACATCGGATAATTTTGCATAAAAACCGATCTATCTAATTTGTGGGGGGACGGGGTTAATTGACCATCCTCCCTTTATAATAAGCAAAAGAACCCTATAACTAATCAGAGATACGTCTTATCATAATGAACCTATGTCCGAAATTCCAAGCGAATCGGATAAATCTGCGTAAAAAACTATTGATTTAATTTGAGAGGTTACGGATGGAGGGGGGGGGGGTATCATATGTCCAAAAGCTAAACTAAAACAATTAATTCAGCACGAAAAACCCATTTACCTAAATTAAGAGCCTCCCCCTAACCCCTCCCCTAAATACTTAACCTATGAATCCCCAAAATCAATAATGAATTCCCAAAATGAATAATAATTTCCCAAAATCAATTCTATATCGCTTTTTTTCCGGTAAATTTTTTCGCTTTTGTAGTCATGTCACTTTTTTCCGATAACTGTTTTTCATGTAACTTTTTTTCCGTTTACCCACTTGCCTATTTCGGGCGTTTTTTAAATAAGAATTAATATTAATTTAAAAAATTGTCTGAAAGTAGTCCCTTTAAAGTAGTAGTAAGTAGAAAGTAGTTAGAAATTTGGCGCCCCCTAAATCTCTGCGCCCGGGGCGACCGCCCTCCCCTCCCCCTTTCGCACGGCGCTGTTAATATCTTTCCAGAAACATAAATATAAACGAATTATATACTTTCCAAACATACCTGGATTTCAAGAATGCTTGAAGGAATTCGAAAGATTAAAAAAAATGATCTCTTATATCTATCTTTTTCATAATTTTCTTCTCTGAAGAGGATTTAATATCCTCCATAGCGAAACGCACAACAAAGGAAACCTTAGCACTACAGCAACTAACAACAGAATGTTTGTGGAATTAAGTCTATCCTTCAAAGCAGGCGAGCATGTGTTTTGTGTTTTTCCTGGAATTCGAGAGTGCAGTCCCGTTTCCAAAAAAAAAAAAAAAAAAAAAAAAGAGCAAGAAACAGATGCAACTAATTAAGATCCCCCCCCCCCCCAATGGTGCAGCATTGAAAAACCCGAGACGGCATTGGCAGCGACAGGAAATGAAATGACCATTCCTTTTAGTCTTCGGCTGATTTCGAATAGTACAAATGAATGCCGACCTTTTCCGAAATTTTTGAGTGACCAGTTTTCGATACTGATACTGTTACTATGTGCTTTCCTTATTTTTCAAAGAATATACATTACTGCCGCTTAAACGAGTCAAATATTTAAATAAAATTTGATTCAATAAAGTGGCAGATTTCGAAAACAAAACAAATAAAATTCTAACTTTAGTTTTGTTTTTTATGATTCGGTTCATAAAAGTGGAAATTTTTGTATTTTTGTCATGGCTCTGGGAGGGGGGGGGTTAACCCCCAAAACTCCCCCCTCGCTGCGCCACTGTTTAAATTTATTCATATTACGTTACTATCCCTTTCAATATACTTCCTTCCTTTATCTCTTAAAATCTCCTTTATCTCCTTTATCTCCCTTTATCTCCGTCCTTAAAATTCCATGGAGGATTGATTCTATGGAATTTTTCAGTTTTTAAATCAGTGCTGGAAGTCTTCTTTTGTAAGCTGTTTCATGATACTTTCTACTTTCTCTTTCACAATTTCAACGGCCAAATCTGGGTCCTTTTAAATGCAGATTTCCCTTCAGGTGCAGAAAAAAGTCACATAGTGTGAATAAGGTGGACAGTCCAATACTGGGGTGTTGTACTTGGCTAGAAACATCTTGACAGACAATGCAGCATGACCGCAGCGTTGTCCCGATCCTGATGAAGCACCAATGGGTTGCTCTTCCACAATTCGTTTTTTTTTTCTTTTCGTAATTTTTTCCGAGTTGAGCAAAGACCTCAAGATAGTAATGTTAGATTAATAGTTTGACGCTCAGGAACCCAGTGAAGGTACACAATCCCATAAATATAAAAATGTTTACCGCTGTTGACATCTAAGGGAGACCCGGGCAAACATCATCATCAATGTCTTCTAGGCCATCTTGAAAAAGCTTAAACCATTCGATTAACCCGCGCGCACTTGATAGGAATTCATTGACGTTTATTTCTCATAACAAATGATGAGGTTTAGTAGCGGATTTTCCACTTTTAAAAAAATAATTTTCACATTAATTCTTTTTAAACCGGGACGCGGTAGCACAGACAATCACTTCATCGAGTTCACAGTTGAAATTCCAAAATTAGTTAAAACTTGATGCATATATTAAAACGCAATCGGTCTGCCAAGTCGTATCTTGATCTGTATCAAAACATCTGAAAACCCGATTTTAGTGGTTGACTCATAAGTTTACCTTTGTGTTTTTCTGCTCCCTTTTCTCCATGTATTTATGTCTTTGGGTGCAGGAAAACACAATGTTAAACCTACGAATCACATTATAAAATCGAGTTTTCAAGAGTTTTCTACCAAGACATCACTTGGCAGACCGATTGCGTTTTAATATACGAATTAAATTTAAACTAAATCTGGAATTCCAGCCGTAAAATCGATGAGATGATTGTTTTTTCTGCCAACTCTTGGTCTATTAATCTTTTAAAACACTCATACATTTTTTCCAGCCAAACACTAAAACAGAGTCCAGAACAAATGACAATCATGGTTGCCAGACTAAATAAAATGCAAACAATTTAGAGGCGTTAAAGGATACAGAACGCTTTGCGCTACACAACTAATCGTCGTACGAATTTGGCGCATGCACAGTCCTTCCGCAGAAGCATCAATCTTTTCATTAAATAGCCACACCTCCCATGAGTCACAAGATGAATTCCCAAATTTAAAGCTTTCCACAAGGTATCATTTTCCAAATTCATTTTTTTAGCCCTAGTACAACATGAGACTTATTATACTTTTCTTAATCAATACCTTTATAATTCGTCCTGCAATGCAAATATTTTTAACGCGAGTCACAGGATGCCATTTCCCAATTTTATTCTCTTCGTTCACATTCACAGTGCATCTTCGATTCTACAATGTGGACATTTAATGTGACATTGATATACAGGGTATCCACTCTAATCGGTAGTCAATGGCTAATTTCTAAACCGTTAATCATAGACATATAGTTCCAATTGCAAAAATGCTTTTAAAATAGTAAATAATTGTTTTAAAGCGATTTAGGTGATGATAATCTTAATTATTTTATCGCAGCTTTTGAATTTTGAAAACATTCAACTCAAATTACTGAATCCTACAATGATCTTAATAATAAATAGATTCACAGATTGGTGTTCTCACTGCTCAAGCCACTTCCGAGGAGAATTTTTTCTTATGGGTTCGTTACGAAATCAATGCGCCATCTTGAATGAAGTTGACGATATCATAGCGAATTAGTCAGAAACATTATCATCGACTTCGTGTAACCCTATATTCACTAAGACTTCGGAAAAGGTAAAAAGTCTAATTTTCAGTATTGTAAAATACTGTGATGGGCAAACTAATTCAGTGAATTTTCTTTCTTTAACGGAAAACTTTCAGAAAATAGTTTGAGTCTTTAAACCGACACTCAACTCGATTGAATCAATCGAGCACTACTCTACAAGAAAATAGCAATATCACCCACGAGACTCTCCAACCAACAGCATCAACAAGAGAAATTACCAGACAGAGTCATTTATATAATGTCAGCTCCACAAAAGGTGGCTCCATAGATGCAGTGTGGTATTTAGATTCAAAATATAGCTAAAATTATTTTATTCCTCTAACAGTTACAGATGTTCATTTTTATTTGATTTTTAGTGTGAAAATGGTAAAACGGAGTCTTATTTATAAATCAAAACAAAACTTTCTTTCATCAGTTTCATCACAATTACAGTCTTCAGGAACATTAACATTTGTGCTATCATTTTCTGATAAAAACTTTAAAACTTCGAAATATAAAGACTTTCTTTTCTTGTTTGTGTTATATCTCATGACCGTTATTAGGGAGTCAGAAGTTAAAAGAAATCCACTCAGGCTATCCATGTTTCAGGCCATGCAAGAAAACATTCTTCTGTAGTATAATCTGAATGACCTAATACTGATGTTTACTAATGTTTATTACGAGCTTCTGTAGTCACTTTACTTAGTTGGCCCATTGACAGAATAGCTTCGTTTATGATTTCTGCTCCATAACAAAGTGCCTTGTTCACTGTAGAGAACTTAGGTTAAAAACCATATAGGGTCAAATGCAGTTCAGTCGTTTCTTGGCAAGAAATTTCAAGTTCTTTTGTATTGATTTTGTATCCGCAACACAATGTACCTAATATCACTTTAGCCGATTTATCAAATTTTTATCGACTCCCGTTATTGTTGCCGGTATTTCGTATTCCTCAAGAAATTGTCTACTGGCATTTCCATAGTTAGTATTTTCAAAATCTGCTATGAGGTTGACCACAAAAAGTTCGAGTTGTTACTTGAAATTATCCTGAATTTCTTTTTTTTTCTACCACTTGTTTCTCCTTAGCATAAAGTCGCACATTTTATTTTTTTAACAGATAATCTATACTATGTGTAATGTATTTTCTAAAAATCGTATATTAATATAACAAGGAAATCCCGAAACTTAAATTTTCTCTCTTACACGCCTTCTTCTTTCATAAGTTGTAAAACTCAGATGAAATTGCATCACATATGTAGCACCTCATCGTAGATTTGGTGTGTGTTGCGGCATTGGATACTTTTCCATCCACAATGGTGATTAACATTCTATGTGTTAGGCACACATCGTCAATTTGTGTGCTAGTAAGTGCTGTGATTTATGATTTGATGTAATTTATTTCTTCTTTCGTTACATCATTTGTCTCTTTGATGAATCTAATTCTTATAAATCGACTATGGTAAAATGGAGATGGTGTGGGTTTTGCCAGAAAATTTTTCTTTTCGGGCCCGTAAACTAATTGAAGAGGGACCATAGAACATAGAACTTTGGAAAATATTGGAGTCAGAATTGGTTTCATTTTCAAACTTCATTTGATATTGCATCTTCTGTGACTCGTCGCAAACCCACTTACTTATTAAAATTAAAGATCGATTTTCGTCATCATTCAAAGATTCTATAACTTCTCTAAGATGTAAAATCTTTTGTGTTGCAGTATGATCCATCAATTTTTTCATTTTTACTTCGAAACATGTCGTTGTCACATTGTGAATTTCTACACAGCATTCTTTTTTTTACCCTTTGACGAACAGAATAGCCGAAAAAAAAACTTGTATTTGTTTCTCGTATTCTTTGATATTGGGCTTTAGTAAGTCCTACTTCTGCAGACATGGAGAAAGCATGTAAAGGTGATAACTGGCGAGGTTGCTCATGTTCTTCGCGACTTCTTGTTTTGGTCTTTACTTATTTTTTTACTCTTCGGGGACTTTTCGTAAGAACTTTTACGTTATTGGACGCATCTATATTGCCTGACTCCTACAATGTCATTCATGAAGCATAAGGCAATATTTCCTCGTCGTTGATCGAAGATGTTAGGTTTTGCGATGTTTGCTTCTTTTACTTGAATTTACAAAAGACTTTTTTAAATACGGTCGGGACTGGCTTCTGTAACAGTAACAAGTACTTAGTTAATATATATATAATAATAAAAGTGAATTTCGTTTCACTAACAGAAGACGAAATATAAGCAAAAAAAAAGAAGTACAAAATAATAATAAAATAATGGATTTGCCTCTGTTGTGTTTTACATATCTGTAATAAGCAGCAATACAGTTTCGTTCAACCATTCGAAATCGTTTTCTGCGAATCTTGAATTCGTTTTTATGAGAGCTAACATTTTTTGTTTGAATTGTGGTTTTTAATAATGAAAAACTTTTGCTTTATCACAGCTATCCTTGGATCACCTTCAGAATAATATTTAATGATTTTTGTTCCATAAAGTATTAGCACCTAATTTTATTATGATATTTGAATTAAATTATAGATTTTCTCTAATGATTTCACACAGAAAGTTATTCGGTGAAGTAGAGTTTTGTAATTATGTAAAAGTAATTAAGTAAAATTTTTAACTCCTAATATTAAAATCATTTTAAAATTGAAAAATAAATTGCAATGCGTGTAGTTTTTAAATGTTCATTCGAAAATTACTTAGTGGAATGAGCTGTGGTTTTAGATTCTCACATTTAACGCTTTTAAAAAACGAGTACCATTAAAATTTCGTTAGTTACAACCCTTATTTTTTATTAATTTTGTAAAATGTATCTATGTTTTCTAATATATGACTATAACAGATGTTTTCTAACAGAAATCGATAAAAAAAAGAAGAGCTACACTGTTGAAATCACCTCGGTGATTTCGAATTCTTTGAAGATTAATCGGTAAATCATTTTTAAAAATTATATTAAATTATTACTATTATAAATCAAACTTTGTAACGGAAAGTTACTGATTCTTACACCGGAGTTTTCCCTTCTTGTATTTTCCACAACGGAAAATCCACTAACGGAACGGTAAAAGTTCGGCTACATTGCTGCCGGTAGTTTCACCTGGAATTCACAGATTTATTTTTAACAGTGTATATAAAAAGTTTTAAATTTAAATAAGAAAGCTTTAAACATACCAATCCAAAATTACACCTAAATCTGCTTAACAGTTTTTCGGCTATAATTAAAAAAACTGATTGTATTGCCAACTGTTTTGGCACTGTCAAAAATGAATTTAAAATCAGGAATTCTAAATTTTAAACCTTACATAGTTTCTAAACTACTTGAATGAATGACTTTCCGTTTGGTATACTAACATAATATTTACCCGAGTTCTCATGTGCGACGTAGGAATTGGGTTTTAGCATTCAAAGTTTTAAAAATGGATCTCTTGCAGACCATTTATGCAACCGCCTAATTCAAATTTTGTATCTATATCCCCAAAATTGATTGGAGACATGTTTTATAGTTTTCTAAAATTCACCAAATAAAGAGGGTCAGGTGCGACATTTGAAGGACCACTGCGCAATAGAAGATTAAATTTTTCTTCCCAATAAAACAAACTAATAAGCTTTAATTTAGAAAGATTATTTTCTTACGCAATAGGAAAAAATGTTCGGTTTCATTTTTTTTTTCTTTTCTAAAACTCAAAAGTTCGGCCCGGCCCTCCCCGTTTATACTTTTGCATTTCTAAGCCCTGCCCGTTCTGGTCAGTCACAATTTCTACTATTTCTATAGAAATCAAATTTTTATCAAATAATTAAGATTCCTTTAAAAAGTACTGCATACATATATATGGTATGATTTTACAGTATATTTTACAGGAAATACACATTAGCAACACTAATGATTAGTTAGATTCTTAGACTTTCAACATTCAAATAAAGATTCGTTAAAAAATAAATATGGTTTAGAATAAAAGAAAAAAAAAAAGACAGTTAAAAGCATCAAACTTTTGAAGTGCTATAATAAAAGTAGATTTATGAAAATATTTCTATATCGTATTATCAAAGATTCCAAATTCATATTCATTCTCAAATCCAAAAGAGCTGCTTTCTGATACGTTTCTGAATTCATTATTTTTTGGAAACGCATAAGATTAGCAGGTGTTTTTATTCAGAAACTACGTAATCGAATGGCGTTATCCATTTTTTTATAAGCAATTTAATTTAAGAAAATGCTAGTAAAGTTTCCGTTTGAATAGAATTTCCGGAAGCGACAGCATGAGAAGGGAGAAAAGTCTGCAACCATTTGACAAGAATCTCTTATGTCTCAACAAGGTTATATAAGTATCTTATTTACCAAAAATGAAGAACGGTATTCGATTCCAAATCCCTTCAATAGTGACAATTGTCAATTTTATACTTTTACAATTAGCAATTAGTCAGAAAATGTGTCAAACTTTCGCGTTGTTGTGAAGTGAATTTAAGAACCACCAAGAAGTTTATATCCAAAGATTACGTTAGCATAATTTCTTTATCATATTAATAATTTTATAAATTATGTTGTCTTCCCTATACACCTTTAGAACAATTACGACTAATTCAGGCCTGCCTCTTTTATATGTAGAAAAACAATGCAAGCTTGATCTCGGCCCAGCACACCCCTACTAAAAAATATTAAGTCCGAGTTAGACACAATGTAACTGTGTAATGCCGATCTCGACACTGTACAAATTAAATTTCTGTATTGACGCTGTCAAACTAATATAGGTTAAGAACGCACATTTATACTTATTCTTGTTAAAGCCATATCCATTGAAATTAGAACATATTTTATCTCTTGTGCTAAAATCTTTATAACTGGCCAGCAGGCCCGCATTTTTTTTTTTTTTTTTTTTTTTTTTTTTTTTTTTTTTTTATCGGCCCGTATGGCCCGTTCAGATTTTTTGCCGGGCCAGGCCCGGGTCCGTGTAGACCTCTAATGCAAATGTAAAATAATAATAATAATAATAATAATAATTAAAATAAGGTAAGACTTTTTATTATGTAATGATATATGCTTGTAATAATTTTCGAATAAAACATGTTTTAAATTCTTATACTGTCCTTAAATCCTATTAGTTACTTTCAAAAGATTTATTCATGCATTGCCAAATCTTATGATATAATGCTGTAACAATTATGATATTTTGGAACTTTCCGGAACGAAATGCAGATAGATAACTTTTAGATGCCGGATAGCTCTAAAATTTAATAAAATTTTTAATTATTATAACTCTGAATTTTGGTCTCTGAAGAAAGGAATTTTTACTTTAATACTTTTTAAAGTATGGAAATTCTATTTTTTACTTCTAAAAGTAACTTATAGATCCTAGAAACTTAAAAATTATTAATAACAGATCTATGTCAACTCCCATTAGTTTTAAATTTCACTTTCATTCGAACATTTTTCAATTTACGTTACCTACATACCACCAACTGTCAAAAGAAATAATTGAGTGTTTAAATGCATTTTTTTTAATCGTATTTACAAGCTTTTTTTTTTCTAAGATTACCTATAGAAAAGGAAATTTTATGAAAATCAATTCACTTTCTTGTTGTTTTTGCAGCGCAAAAAGTTTGTGGTTATGTAGTTCTTCATTCGTTAAAAGTATCACACAATGAAATTCAAAATCTTTGGCGTGGAAAAGTAAAAATTTAATAGGATTTTCTTAATCTTGTTTTGTAAGCTTAATTCTACTAGTATCATACGTCATGTTCAAAGTATTAAAAGAAAACCACTCAGTTATAACCGTGTAATTCGCTATCATCAAAATCCATAATGTTTAAACACGCATATTTCGTGTGAATGTCTGTTGTTTCTTTATTTACATAGGAAGATATTGAGATTGATACATAAACTCCATGACCTTTTACCCTATAATTGCTCTATAGAAAATGTTCTTTAGTCTGTACCGTATAATGGGAATTATTACACTGAAAATAAAGGGTACCCAAAATTGAGTACAAAGTACCCAATTTTAAATTCATCACATACTCAAAATAGTTCCGATTCAAATCTACTCAAAATTGAGAAACCCATGTACTCATTTTGATTCCATGACTGTATTCATGAATCGTTATTTACTGCCCCCCCCCTGAACCTGCAAATTAAAGTAAAACTGTAGTGGCATTTATTTTCCGTTCAAAATTATTAACAAGAAATTATTAACAAGAATCAATATTAAGATAAATAGCAAAATTATAAGAAGAATGTCCAAATCGAATATTTTTATGACACGAGCATTATGTGTAAGCATTTTTAAATTATTTTAATATACTGTGCTTAGTTTTATATTTACTTATCTTTTACGCCGTCATAAATGAAATAACCCATTACAGGGTAAAAATTGGCATTTTATTAGATTTGATAACATGTGAAGTTTCAAAATTGGAAAAAGCACGTGTTCATTTTTTATTCAAATATATTCAATTTGATATGAGTTTTTTATTATATGCAGCCTGAGCTCGATTATAAAATAAGAAGTCTTTACTACTTTTAAATATTGATAACAAATATTCTGCAGAAATCTCTGGCATTTTAAAGTTATGCAACTTATTTCTCTAGAACATCTAATTTCTTGACCGTCAAGGTTTGACGGGCTCTAATTTTTTAAATATGATGTTACCTTCTGTAAGATGCTTTCAGTGTGATGTCAAAGTGACACTAAACAAACGGTTGCTTTGTTTAATTTACTATTCCGTTTTTATTCTACAGCTATATATTATAGATATAGGGAAGACTGGGGCACATGTGAACATGGGGCAGATGTGAACATCGCTATTTTTTTTTACTAGTTATTATATGATTTTTTATTTGAGAAAAATTACCAACGATGACAGCACCTGTAGACATATGGCAAACATTTTTTGAAGCTCTTTGATATTTTGTTTGTCCGAAGTAGACAAAGAACTGTTTACAGATCTCAAAAGTAAAATTTCAGTTTCAGCTTTCTAAGCGATTAACTTTATTTATTTAGTCATTTTTTATTTGAATGTTTTAACATATACTAGGAATACTAATAAATATTTTTGATTAAAAAGAAATTTCTTCCAAAATTGAGAAAATTTGTCAGTTTAATTCTAGTGGCCATGTGGGGCCAGATATGAACAGTTCATAAGTGTCTCAATAATCATTCTATGATTCTGTTTGTTTCAGTTAATTTAATGAGAAATAATGTCACCTCCAATACCTATAATTTTCTTAAAATAGAAGACTGACATACAATATTTGATTTTGTTTTGAATCTTTCACAGAAACATCTGTCAACAAATACTTAAATAGCAACAAGCTCGTTTACGTTCAATTGAGATTTAAATAAATTTAATATTTTCTAAAATGAAATAATGTTATACAATATTTTACTAAACGGTTTACAACAACATTTTTTATGCATTTTTAATATGTATGTATTCCGTTAAACAAATTTGAAAATTTTTCTATTTCATTTCTTCTAAGCTTGCAATGATGGCTTACTTTCATCTCTAGAATACCTATGTATGCTTTGAATGGAAATGGATATGAGTAATATCTTAAAAAAATTAAAAATTTTAAGCTGTTATACCATATCGACAACCATACAGCTGACTACCATAAATTCTTAATGTAACCCTTTCCCCCCTCCATTCTTTCTAAAGCAAAAGAAGTTAAATTTGGAGGGTGGACTTAATAATTGAGAATTTTTTTTTTTTTCAAATCATTAAAATACCATTCTTTATCATTAATTTAGAAGTAAATGAGACAAACAAGGTGTAAGAATCTTTCGTATATCGGTAGATTTCTGAAAATATTATCTAAATAATAATATCTAAATGCCCCCTCCCATAAAATCTCATAAAAGAAAGGAAAAGAAACTAAGCAAAATTTAAAAGCTTTATTTATTTTTTTTAATTCTTTATTTTTTATTTAATTGCAACAATATTTTGTCAACCATCTAATCCCCCCCCCCCCCAATCGACTTATTTTCATTTTATAATCTTGTGCAAAATATATCATCCATAAACTAGAAAAAAATTTATACATATTTTTTTCATTATGATGAATTTAACACAGAATGTAACTATTGATCATGACGATAAATAAATAACCGAATAAAAAGGATGTAAAAGGAAGTTTTTGTCCTGTGTTCACATGTTCCCCACGTCTCTTCATAACTGCCCCTCTAATGGGGAACATATGTACAATTTTTTGAAATTACAAAGCTGTTCAAAATGTAAGATGAACTATAAAGGTGATTTAAAAAAAAATCCCAAGTGTAAAAAAAAGTTCTGTTTACTATATTCAGTAGTTATTGTTTATAGAAATTAACCTAGTAATGAGAAAAGGCTGTATTTATGTGAACTGTGCACATGTGTCTCAGTCTTCCCTACATTACAACTATGTATTTTAATAGTTTAGATGCTGTAGTAAGATTTTCTACGAAATGAAACTTAGATGCCGTTTTTTTACAGTCACTTCTATTTTGTTGTCAATTCTGAAAGTCATTAGTTTTAATGAATGAATATGTAAGATTATTTTTAAAAACAACTTCATTTGTTATTATTTTTTTTAAAAATCCGCTAAATACTACGTCATTTCTTTGTATTTTGGCAGATTATCCCATATTATGATGTAAGTCGTACATTGTTTTCTGTGTCACTTGTCAAAATGTCTTTGTAATTGTCGTTTATAAAGTTGACTACTTTTACCACTGTTGCTTAAAATTAGAAAAAAATTTTCCTTTTTTTTTTCGATTTATAAGCGCGAATTCAAAGAGCTCCAATTTCTATCTCCTTATTCAATTTTTATGTATTTTAACGACAACACAAAAATAATATTAATAATTATAAAAACCACGCATGATTAATACAAGAAAAGCCTAATGGTTTTACTGGTAAACGATAAATTTAAAAGCACCAACATTCATAAATATTAAGTAGATCTTTTATTTATGCTCACACTTAAGAAATATTTTGCTGAAAATTGATAGATAAGAAGCTGATAGAAGCTGAACTGATTTGTATTCTTGAATTTGGAGCTGTAGATGTACATTTTCAACTCAATCATTCCAATTATAATACAAATTTCAATCTTAGAAAATAAAACATTTTGGAAAAACTTAATTCAAATATCTAATTTATTAAAAAAAGGACTTTTATTTTCTTTACTCTATAAGAGAATTTTCAATAAGGATTAAAAATATAATTTCAGATATGTCCCAGGTAATATATTGCATTTTTAGATGACGTTCAATGACATTTTATGTAAAAATTATCCTTCCAAACTTGTACTGAAGGTGAAATAATAATTTGCATTTTTTTAAATTATCTATTGAAGAGTGATAAATAACATAATATATTATGGATATTAATTTTTTTGAGGGATTCCAATTTATTTAAAATTGTTAAGGTGAAGTAAAGTTTCTCTTACATTTTTAGTTTTTCTCTTAATTAATTCTTTTAATTCTAAACATTTTGAATAGGGAAAATCATTTAATTTAATTTTTATTTCATGAAAGAGAAACTCATTTTTGTTTATTATGAATGATATATCCATATCCATGATGATCCAACCTTATATATCCTTCCAACTAAATGTAGAAAAGAACATTCCGTAAGTTCAAAGAAAAATATTCATTTAATTGACAACATATCAGTTTTAGTTTTAATATCATTAAGTAATATACTAAATTTAAATATACTTTCCATTTATGACCCATTCATGCTATTCCTTACTGTCGAGTGTCGAATAAATAAAAAAAGTAAAAGTAAAACAAAGAAGAAAAGTATAACCGCGTACATACACATTGACACACACGTACAGGCAGTTAAATGACTATTTACATCTATTGCGTGCATTATATTAGCGCGTATATAGACATATACATTTAACACGCTATTTCAGTTACACCCTAAAACCATAACAAAAAATAAGTGAGAATAAAATAAAAACCGCGGCCATCATATATTGACGAGTCTAAGTGATACAAATGTAAGACATAAGAAAATATACATACTCCATTTGCATACTTAAGAAAAAGTGCTTTCGGGGGAAAGGGGGATTTGTTATGTTTACGATGGAATCATAGTACAGAGGGTGAACTGTTCCCACTGTGTGGCCAGTGCGCCAACAGGCGGACCCAAGTCAAACGTAATAATTAAGGGTAATCGGCGTTTCTTCGTCTCGCTAAATTACGGGTTCCCGTTTCCGTGGAATTCGGAGTCGACCAAGCATCCACTTTAGACCGTGCCGCCGTTGATGCACAATGGCCCCAGCTTACAATTAGCAGCACTATGATTAGCACTGCTCACTCTCGACCCGAATTCGAGGCTAAACGCTTTTAATTCGGGTTTTAAAAGAAAAAAATCGGTTCTTGGTTGTCATATCAGCAAGAAAAAGCCAAAAAAAAAAAAAAAAGTCTTAGAGAAGATCTTCGGCCGGAGGCAAACTCTTCTGCTACCACCATACCAAGCAATGACTACTTCGTCTGCTAAAAAAATAAGGTGCCTAATGTTCAGGGCGCCCGGAAGTAGGCATCCCTTAAGGGCGGCATTCGGTGTCTTTATGGAAAAACCTGCCAGCCGTCTATTGAGTTGATGGTAACAATCATCATTATTTAGTAGTTAAGTTAGAAAAGGTTTGAATAGCACTTAGAACCGAAAACAGATAAAATATTATGTTACTCCCAAAAAAGATTCTTTTTAACAGTGAATAAAACGCCTACTTTTCTTTGGGTGACGTATGATCAAAGTAAGTCTAAGACTTATAGAGGCACATTTAAAATTACTACAATCCTAAATTACTATCTTCTAGAGAGCTCTTTTGTTATATTCACCCGTAGTAGATCACAATTGTTCTTAACGATATTGAAATTTTATTGGGGTCAAACGGTATCTATTTATTAATAAAAGTAGTCGTTGAGGGCCACTGTAATGCTTACCCATTATGAACGTGCATAGTATAAAATATGAAAATAAAACATGTGTAAAATATTTATAAATTGCATTGCAATTCCTAAATAAAATTGCAACGTGTATTTAAATATTTTTAATGCATGGTAACGGTCTAATACGGTATTGCGGTTGTTACTTGATTATCCCGTTGACCAATTTTGTTAAATTGTAAATTATGCAAATTGCCATAATTTTTATTTTAAATAATAAAAAATTAAATAAATTATTAAAAGATTAATAAAAATATAAATAAAAAGTCAAATTAAAAATCATTTGATGACATAACAAACACATGTAACGTGTTTAATGTCAAGTGAATGTGACATTTACGGTAAGGCAATATTGGCATTTAATCTTATAGTTAAAATAATTGTTTGTTGATAGCTTTTTTTTTCTCGAAAGTAGATCTCGATAGTAGATTCGAACCGGCTGTTTGCTACCTTTTCATGCATTATTTGTGCATTTCTAATCGTTGTTTTTCTATCTTTAAACATTTTTGCACAAAGACTTTATTTGCTATTTTAACAAATTGAAATGTGTTCAGGAGAGCAAATTTGAAGCCAACCGCTCGTATCAGAAATGGGTTTTCTAAACACGTTAAAAATAATTCTCTAAAAAGAAAAATCGATGAAAGAAAACTATATTTTAAACTATGATACATAATCTTGTTAAAAGAAACTAGGGGGAATTGGGACACATTGTTACAGTTTTTTTCTAAGAATTTTTTTGGTGTTCAAAAAGTAGAAATTTCAAGTTATTTTTCCATGTGGTGTCAGAAAAACTTGTGTAGTGCGTTATAAAAATGTACAGTCGTTGTTTTATATAATATTTTTATGTAATTTAAAAAATAATAATGATAAAAAAAGTCATTTGTATCAATGTGTCTCATCCCCAGGGCAGATTAATACATCTCATGGAGCACTTTGATACGTTTGGAAAAAATGGAGACAAAATAACATCAATGCATATTTTTCATAAAAAATTAGTTGGCAAACCATTTTATATTTATTTATAGAAATTCAAATCAAACACAATTTATTTGTAAGCAATATTAAAACAATTAAAATTAAATAAATAATGACTTGATGTTCTAGCTGTTCCTTGTCTGATTGTTGGGTGTGGTAACTTTGTAAAATAAAGCATTACTTCAACTCCAGCATTATCTTCTTTCTTAGGAAAGATGAAAAAATTAACAGATTTTCTGTTTATAAATTGGTTTATAAACAGAAAATAAAGTATAATTTTATTAAAAATTCTTTTTAAAATATAATCATCCTTTGCTGTTCTGCAGCTTGTTTCTCTTACTTAACATTTCTCATCTCGAAAATATTTTTTTCTCTGGAAAATCGATATAAATTCGAGATTTGCCAGCTGCCGTCTTTTTCTTTTGTTAGTTCGACTAGCACTAGATGTTGGATAAATTCGTACGTTTTCTGTTTGCAAAAATACTATAAAATGCTCTAATATAAAAAAATTAGAGCTATTTCACTTCAATAAAAAATTAATATTAGAAATTTTGGCAAAATGGTTGGATAAAGGAGTGTATGGTTAAAAAAAATAAATAAATAAAAGATAATGAAAAAATGAACTAGAAGAGGATTTATGTTGTATCAATGTGCCCCGACATAGGCTGTATCAATGTGCCCCATACTGTCATTTTGAATAAAATGAGTCTCAAATCCAATATTTCATAATTTACCTAACAATAAAGAATGAGGAACTGGTAAAGAGTAGCTTTACTTGCCAGGCAGAGTATTTTTTTTCTGTTGAAAATGCTGGAACAGTTGTATAATACTATTTCGATTGTACAACTCAAATTTACATTTGACCTACAAAAACAATAAATCACCCGCCCCATTTCAGCAAACTACTGAATCATGCCAAGAGGTTCTGTATGTAGTTGTGTACACTAGCTTTACCTTTTGGAGCTGTTGTGAAACTTCCTATAATGACCCTGTGAGCAGTAGAGGGGGTGTATCAATGTTCCCCATGTATCAATGGGAAGCAGGACGTTTCGGTCCCGCCATTTCGGTCCTGCCATTTCGGTCCCGTTGTTTCGGTCCCGAGCCATTTCGGTCCTTGCCGTTTCGGTCCCAAGACATTTCGGTCCCTAGCCATTTCGGTCCCAAGACACTTCGGTCACTTGCCATTTCGGTCCCTTCTTCTGCAAACTGAAATTTTATAAAATAAGAAATTGCGGAGTTTTTAAACTGAACGCTATAAAATTTTTAGTATAATGCGATTATAAGTGCCCGAAAACCACACACATATATAACTCTTATCCAAAATATTATAATTCACACAAATTTTGTATGGTAATCCTAATTCTCAAAACAATTACTAATTTTAATATAAAATTCAAATTAATATTTTATTAAATATGTTTATTAATTAATAATGTTATTAATTTACATAATGAATTTTACTTTAAAATAAACTCAATACATAATCCATTTTATATTCAATACATCATTATTTTTCCTAGTAGTTCTAAACTGAAATTTATCTTTTACTTGTTTATTTATTCTATATTTAAAATTGCAGAAATTTAAAACAATTAGTATATTTAAAAATAAAACTTAAGTAAAAATTGTTATTATTTTTTCTGGGAAAGTAGGAGCGGAAAGGTAATACAAGTGAATAAATAAATAAATAAATTAATAAAAACTTTTGTCAATTAAAATTTGAAAATATTTTTTTATATTATTATATTAAATTTTAATATATTTTATTAGATTAGATATTACATTTTATATATAATATTTATATTATTATATTTATATCATCATCAACCGTTTTCGATCCACTGCTGGATGTAGGTCTCCCCCAGATTTTTCCAATATTTTCTGTCTAGTGCTTTCGTCATCCAATTTACACCAGCCACTTTTCTAATTTCGTCACTCCATCTTACGTACTTGTGGTCGTCTTCTTTGTCGTTTTACATCTCTGGGATACCACTGTAGTATATTTGTGCTCCATCTATTGTCTTGTCTTCTTGCAATGTGCCCAGCCCATTTCCATTTTAGCTGCTTGATTCTTTCAAGGATGTCAAAAACTTTTGTTTGATATAATATTTATATTATTATATTAATTTTATGTAAATAAAAATAAAAAATAATCATGTTATTAGAATGAAATAGGCCCAGTTTCAATAAAGTTAACTCACAAAAATTGTCTTCATGGCATGAGAATACTGTTAAAAATGCAATCAATAAATACTATTACTATTAAAAAAAAAAAAAAAAAAAAAAAAAAAAAATTGGCGGAGGCAAATCTTTAAAAGCAAATTTTTTTCATGGCATGCCCAGTTATGAAATCACTATTGCTTTCGTATAATAATAGAAAGTAACTTATGAAAATAAATTTATAAGATGCAACTTTGTATTATAAAATAATAAAAATAATAAAAAAATTTGCTCTTCAATAAATATATATCATTTCTGAATCATCAAAGGAGATGGTGTTAATGGGTGATTTGAGGAAATATGAATATATTATAACTTATAACTGTCTAATTGAATTACTAAAGACATTTACTATTAAACTAATTGGAAGAAAAAAACAAGCACAGTTTTTTATTATTTAATTAATGCTAAATAAAAGGTTCTAAATAAAATGTAAGTAAACAGCCAAAAAATATTTATGTTAGTTCATATAAAATACTTTTTAGTTTATAGAAGTTTATAGAAGTTTATATAAAATACTGATACTAATAATTAATGATAAAATTTAAAATATTTATTCTGATTAATAATAATACTACTAAAAGCGAAAGACAATATCCCCTAAACTTATATCACATTGTTTAATCAAACAAAATTTTCAGCTCGCTGTAATTTCATTATCACGAGTTATAAAAGTTTAAATTTATCGGATTCTTAAAAAAAGCCCGAATAATGTTGAATTTATATCATTTGGCAGGCCCACAACAATTAGAATCCAACTTATATGGCAGCGAGCAAAGGAATAACAAGGGACCGAAATGACCACGGACCGAATTGTCTCGGGACCGAATTGTCTCGGGACCGAATTGTTTCGGGACCGAATTGTCTCGGGACCGAAATGTCTTGGCACCGAATTGTCTCGGGACCGAAATGTCTCGGGACCGAAATGGCCAGGGACCGAAATGTCTCGGGACCGAAATGTCGTGTACCCGTATCAATGTGCCCCAGTTCCCCCTACTCTATCATCCGCCTCAATAACGTATTCAAATTTTCTTTGACCGCCGACTTTTTATAAAAGTTAGAAAATAAATACAGTGAAACCTGTAATGTTGAGCACCATTATAAGTTGACCACCTGCTTATGTTGACTTCTGTTGTCAGGAACCAAGTTTATCCTATACAAAATTATAACACAAACCCTTTGAAACCTGAAAACCCGTCTATCTTGTATCTTGACCACTAAAATTATTCATATTTGACTAGGACTATTATAAAATGCTCGTCAAAACCCTTTATAACTTGACCATCCGAATAAGCTAACAAATAATGTATAAAAAACAAGCAACTCTCCAAGAAATTTTCTATTTTTTTTTAAACTAGAATTTCAAAAAGGGTGAATTAATATTAACTTGGGAAATGCTTTTATTAATGATATGTGTCGGTAAATAATGCAAGACTTATCTGCATCCTTGGACAATATTATCAACTCAGAAAATTTTCAATTTGTTTAAATCATAATATAAAGACATCTAGATTTACATTAATAAAATAAAGATGAATATTTATAAAATGACTTTTAAATTTAATATTACTCATAAATAAAATGAAGCAAATAATTTAAGTAAAAAAATACATTACTTAAATAAAAATAGCATTATGCGGATCCTGCACAAAATTATAAACTCAAAGTTATAAATTTCTATATTCTGGTATTTTTTATCTGAATAAATGCATTTTATAATAAGAAACTAATAAATGAAATCATAAAGGATCAATACAATTTTATTACATCAATGAATTTTTGGAATTTTTATCAAAAAGATGTGTAATTTTAATGTAGCACATGACTAAACGAGAACAGTAACTTACTGAGTTTGAGACATAAACATATTTTGAATCCTGGTTCTAAATATTAATGCGCACATGCCAAAACTTGAGCCTTATGATATGAAACCAAGACTTCACATTGCAAAGCAGCACATATCATGGTCAACGGAATGGATCACAGTCATCTGGTCAGATGAAAATAAGTTTAATTTAGACGGCCCAGATTGTTTAAGATACTCCTGGCATGATATTAGGCATGAAGAATGCATGCCTTTAGTCGAAACTCTGGAAGAAGATCCGCGATGGTGTGAGATGTTTTTTGTCTGAATGGTGAAATTGCTCCAGCTTTCCTTAATGGAAAACAAAATGAGAAGATTATCAATTAATCCTAACAGATAATGTATTGTCATATGTGTTGTTGATGGCTGGAGTAAACTGGAATTTTTCTGCAAAGTAATATACAGGGTGTCCCCTCTCAATGGTGGCCAATGGCTAATTTCTAAACCGTTGTTCATAGACATATAGTTCCAATTGCAAAAATGCTTTAAAAAAGGTAAAGAATTATTTTTTAAGCGATTTAGGTCAAAAAATTTTTTTTACTAAAAAAATACGAAAATTAAATTTTTATACGGTCCCCCGGTCCTATAAGTGATATTTAGAAAATTTTTATCACTACTCTAACAAGTAAGACAAAAAAAAGTCCCATTCCTCTGCGATCAAAATTGACCGAGTTATAGCTGTTCAAAGTTGAAGCATATTTTTTGCTGCAAAATAGGGGCCAGTCACAAATTTACTGGAAATAAAAATAAACATCAGATAGAAAATTTAACTTTAAACATTGAGAGTAAAAAAATATTTACAATGTTGTTTCTGAATTTAAGTTGACGTTTACATGTTAAAATAAAATATGCAATTTGTGCTAAAAATATAAGTAAAAAAATAACAGAAATTTTGTTTAATTAAACTATGAAAAGCAACAGTCACAAATCGTTACAAAATAATACATATTTAAAGTTCTATTAGATTACTGAACGTAATAGAATTTGATGTAGTCCTATAAAATAAATAAATGGAACGCACCTAAAATCGTATTAATATTACATTGTCATCGGGTTTAAATAAGTATGGGAATTGAACCTCAATCAGATATTTGGAAGTGAGTTAAAATTTGAATATAAGTTTTGAACTAGGAAAATTTACATACGAAAACTATGAATAAAATAAAAGCTTATCAAAATAACATACCTTTTTAAAATATAATCAAGAAAAGAATCAGCTTCATTTGCTTACAAAATAAAACATACGTAAAAATACAATTGAGGATATGAATTTAAAAATTCGCCTTATCGCTTTTTGATTTCTCTATCAGTGTATACAAACCTGCACTATTGTAACAATGCAATCTCAAAATTTATAATGAAAACCAATAGATGCATTTAAAGTTTTTTCGCTATTTCCCAAAATTTGATTTTTTCGATAAAGAGAATTTTGAAATTCATGTCTTCAGTTATTTTAATAACCAATTTAGAAGTTAATTAATTATAATTAACACTACCGTAAAACTTATACGGTGACAGCGCCTTCAGTTAAATCGCCCATTTAAAACATTTTGTAATTGGAACTATATGTCTGTGACAAATAGTTTAGGAAGTAGCATTTGAACAGCGTTGGAAATCAACTCCCTTTATAATACTTTAAGCACTTATTGTACGTTCCCTTAAAGCTCCGTCGAACTCATCCGTTTTCAGCTATAGAAAAGTGGTTTAATTCATGAAATTTAAAGTTTCATAACTCGGTCAATTTTAATGTTACATGAATGGGACCTTTTCTGTATTACTTGCTAGAGTGTTGAGAAAATTTTACTAAATATCACTTATAGGACCGGGGGACCGTATAAAAATTTAATTTTCGTATTTTTTTAGTAAAACATTTTTTTTGACCAAAATCTTTTAAAAAACAATTCTTTGCCTTTTTAAAAGCATTTTTGCAATTGGAACTATATGTCTATGCCTAACGGTTTAGAAATTATCCATCGGCCACCGTTGAGAGGGGACATCCTGTATAAATATTCTCGGCAAATTGTAAAAAGGGTGACATGTGAATGTCATGAAATGGAAAACCTAAACTCTAATCGAAAACCTACTGAAAATTGTTGCAATGCAATGTGCTTTGAATAGTCTATCATGATGGAATTCAGTATCAAAACACGAATGATTTAAAAATGGCTATGCTTTCAGAATAGAAGGCGTTGTCAATGGAGCAGTTGCGAAAACTTGTTCTATCTATGCTGAGCCACATATTCGAAGTAATTTGAAAAAAATGGCAGTCCAACTCATTTTTGAATGCGTTCATTGATCCTCAGCATTACGATTCAAATTATGTTCATTCCTTAAACTCAGTAAATAGCTGTTTTTGGTATAGTCATGTGCTATATTATAATTACGAGGGGAAACCTTTCGTATTCCGAGGGGGATCCCAGGGTTTTTTCATGGCGACTGGGGTCAGACGTGTGTAAAAAAGACAAAAAAATATAATGAAACATTAAAGATAAGACGTTTATTTTTCTAATAAGTTCCAAGTGAGTTAATACATTTCTCATACCCCTTTATAAGCTTCAAAAAACACTCCAAGAAAATAATATTGCTCTGCATGTGAAAGAAGCGTTGAACGGTTTGTGTGGAAACCGAATTGCTACTAAAGCTGTAGTCAAGCATTGCTTTCGTTTTAGTGGTCGTATACATTCGTCCAGGTCTCGATCTGTCCAACATTTGCTGATGCCACTATTTGAATTGGCTGCACCATCTGTGCACCATTTGTTTCGACACCGCATCGTCCCATAAACTTCAATATGGCGGTTACGGATATTTTCTCCGGAAAATTCACATACCCATTCATAGCGCACAACCGCGCAATCTTCCAGTTTTGACCACGAATTCAGAATCCACTTTCACTCCATATCTACCGGAGCCAGAATGATTCAGAGTAGACATCTGTACGGGCCGGGTTCTGACCGATTTCCATTAACGTCATTCGGGCCGGGCCCTGGTTTACTTTTTCTGAAAACTTGGGCCGGGTCGGGCCTAGTCACGAAACATTCCGGGCCGGGCTCGGGCCTTACTTTTCGCTTGAAGGATTGGGCCGTGCTGGGGCGGGTATAACTTAATTTTTCCCGTACGAAGCCGGGACTGGTTTCATTCTTCCTAGTTTTCACGGACCAAAATATTCAATCTCAGTTGAATGATCCCGTATGAAAATCATTTTCTCAACGGGGCCAAGTATGTTCAAAAGTCAGTAAAATTTAGCTTGGTCCAAAATCTTTTACAAAAAAGGCATCTACTTTTAAATTGTCATTATCAATCAAACATTAAAATTTATTCTTTTAAAAGAATCGTAGATTTGTAGACTTAATAAATAGAGTTAATTGCATGAAAAAAGAACCTGCCTTTGGCAGAATCTTCTTTTAAATAAAAATGGAAATTTCTTTAAATTTCTTTTAAACTGTTCATCCATGTAAAATGACTACAATAATATGCGAGAAAAAAAATATAAGGCACCTGTACCTAATATGGACACCCTAAGGAAAATGTATTTTTTTCACCCCCATCTACAAGTCATAGGACTCCAAAAATATGTGACCACTATCCTTGGACTATTGACTATCATTATTAAAATTAGCAACCTTCTAATTATTCTAGTTTAATTTAAATGATAAAAAAAAATTTACAAGTGTCCATATAAGGAACTACCTGTCCCTATTATGAACAGGTGTTTCCTTATTGACTTTCTACACAGTGTGTATAGAAGAACCATTTTTCCAAGGGATTTTAGAGGAGAGGGAATAAAAAAAATGTATCTTAAAGTATTCGGAGGAGGAGGGGGGGCAGTAAATAGCTTCAGAACATGCATTTTAGAAAGGAGGGCTCCTCGGTTTTTACCCTTCGAAGACCCATGCAAAGCCCCTTTGTTACTAGTAAATATTATGAAATAATATTGTTGGTTTTGCTTAGCTTTATTGCATCTGTCTGCGAATTTACATCTGTTATTACTCAGTCCTCACAGCATGGACAAATAGAAACTTTTTCACCATGGGTAGTAAGTCCCACATAATCCTCATGAACACATCTGCCACATGTGATGCATGGCCGCATGTTTGAAAAAACATCAATACTGCAAAAGAAGCAGTACCAGCTCTCCTTTGCTGAGGAAGTCATACCATTGGTACCTACGATTTCGCCAACGGGTATCCTACTGGGGGGACTTCTTTTTATTTTTCTGCAAGGGTTTTTTGGAGGAAGGATTTTGGGATATTGTTCAAATGGCATCTTGTTGAACAAAGATTTTACCACTTTTATGCCTTTTCAATTTATTGCTTGGCAACGTTGAATTTTCTTCTTTCTTACAGTGATAGTCTATGGGGATATAAGCTGTCCATATTGAGAACCAGGCGTAGTTTTACTAAATCTTGTAACAAATGAATAAGGAAAATATTTTAAAGCAAAATATGCAATAGCAATCGAAAAAATGTTTTATTAGCTTTCTAAAATACTCCACTTTTCAACATTTAATGTAATTTTACCCTATCTACTAAGAATTTAAGCTTACAAGTAATTAAGATCAGCTCATCTCGAAACAACAAGTTTCCCCCTAAAATGGCGAACAGCGCGCTTTTTTACACTTTCCAGCCTTAATTATCTTTTCAACTGCTTTTCTTCGCGAAAATGTTGAGCCATCTCTCGATCAAAATTATTACCACTAAAAATATTAGGGGTGTCCATATTGAGATCCCTGTCCATATAGGGTAAAAATACCTTATTATACGTTTACACATGCTACGAAGGAAGGTTGTCTATAACGCATTTTTTTCTTTCCCATGCGATTGCGTCTTAGAAGATTTTACTTTTAAGATATGCCAATTTTTAGATTTTTATGTCTCCATTGTATGGAATAGGGATTAATAATATTAATGATAACTGAAACATCTATGTACAAGAAATAGATGTTCATTAAAAACATAAATATCGCAGACTACGACACTTTACTTGAATGAAGATTATAAACATGAAAAAAAAGAAGACTAAGATAAGTTTTTTTGGTCAGAACTCTTCCGTAAGAGTAAAAATCAATGTTTTGTAGAAAGTTCATGTGCACGAGGCCGGGTTCAGGCCAAAATTTTAGCTTTTCCCGGGCTAAAATTTCGATTCTCGGGCTCGGGCCGAGTTTTTAACTAGTATATCGGACCGGGCCTCTAATTTTTTTTCTACAGGCTTGGCCGGTCTAGGGCCGAAATTTAAATTTTTATAACGGTCGGGGCTGGGCCGATTTTTTTTCCTATGGATCGGGCCAAAATCTGGATTCATTATGGATTTTCTCAACAGAACAAGAACGAAAAATCATGCGTCCAGCATCGTTTATGACACACTTTTCAATACTTTCAGAATACTCTAACGAAACTTCAGAGTCTATCAAGGTGAAGTATGATGCCTAAATAATTAATTTGGAAAATGCAAATGAATAATTCTTTTGTGTAACCCTGTATATTAAGTATTAGATTTGTATGTATAATTTCACATAGTAAGCTAAAAGTCAGTTTGGTTAAACGCATAGTATCAGTTAAACTTTCTCATTCGTCAATAAACGGAAATATATTTCAGATTTTTGTGAAACTCTCTATAGTACCTGTACCCTATATGGACACCTTAAGGAAAATTTATTTTTTTCACCCCCATGTACAAGTCAGAGGACTCCAAAAAGTGTGTCCACTATCCTTGGACTATTGACTATCATTATTAAAATTAGCGACCTTGTAATTATTATGGTTTAATTTATATGATAAAAACAATAAATGTTTACAAGTGTCCATATAAGGAACTACGTGTCCCTATTATGAACAGGTGTTTCCTTATTGACTTTCTACACAGTGTGTATAGAAGAACCATTTTTCCAAGGGATTTTAGAGGAGAGGGAATAAAAAAAATGTATCTTAAAGTATTCGGAGGAGGAGGAGGACAGTAAATATCTTCAGAATATGCATTTTCGAAAGGGGAGGATCATTCTCGGTTTTTACCCTACGAAGACCCATGCAAAACCCCTTAGTTACTAATATTATGAAATTATATTGTTGGTTTTACTTAGCTTTATAGCATCTGTCTGCGAATTTACATCTGTTATTACCCACTCCTCACAGCATGGACAAATAGAAACTTTTTCACCATGGACAGTAAGTCCCACATAATCCCCATGAACATCCCCCATATAATCCTCATGAACATGAATCCTGCCAGATGTGATACATGGCCGCATGTTTGAAAAAGCATCAATACTGCAAAAGAAGCAGTACCAGCTCTCTTTTGTTGAGGAAGTCATACCATTGGTGCCTATGATTTCACCAACAGATATCCTACTGGCGGGGGGGGGGGCTTCTTTTTATTTTTCTGCAAGGGTTTTTTGGAGGAAGATTTTGGGGGGATTGTTCAAATGGCATCTTGTTGAACAAAGATTTTACCACTTTGATGCCTTTTCAATTCATTGCTTGGCAACGTTGAATTTTTTTCTTTCTTACAGTTGTAGTCGATAGGGACATAAGCTGTCCATATTGGGAACCGGGCGTAGTTTTACTAAATCTAGTAACAAATGAATAAGGAAAATATTTTTAAGCAAAATATGCAATAGCAATCGAAAATATGTTTTATTAGCTTTCTAAAATACTCCATTTTTCAACATTTAATGTAATTTTACCATATCTAATAAGAATTTAAGCTTACAAGTAATTAAGATCAGCACATCTCGAAACAACATATTTCCTCGTAAATAGCGAATAGCGCGCTTTTTTACACTTTCCAGTCTTAATTATCTTTTCAACTGCTTTTCTTCGCGAAAATGTTGAGTCATCTCTCGATTAAAATTATTACCTTTAAAAATATTAGGGGTGTCCATATTGAGAGCCCTGTCCATATAGGGCACAAATACCTTATATGATCTATAGAATTTATACAATCTAAGTAATATACAAATAAAAACGGTAAAATTTGAAAACGTGTTCCAAAATTCAAAACTCGTTTCCTGCAATTATTGTTAATAAGCAGTATACCCAAATTATTTTGTGTTTGAAAATGAATGATATCATCTCCCTGTAAATGAAGGATAAATTCTATGCATATCCTATTCTACAGTAATTGCTTTATAGTACACTGCAATGATATATGTAAATTCCAATATGTTTAAAACAATGTAATGTCATTAAAATACCGAAAATTCTTTTTTTTACTATCGTTCGTAATGTATCAGAATACTTTTCAGTGTCCCTGTAAAACAACCGTAATGCTACGCACTAAGCATTACAACATAGTAAACTCCAATAACATATATTAATTTCAAGTTAATTTTGCAATATTTAAGCTAGTTACAGCGTGAACAGACGGCAGGCATACAGTCAAATGAAAAAAAAATTCATAAAACCTTTTCAATTAAATTGAAGAATTTTAAAAAAGTAAAAACTATAATTAATATAAAAATTTTTTAAACAACAAATGTATCACATTACATACTTATAGCATAGTTAAATGTAATAATCATATGGATAAGAGATGAACGAAATGAATCACGGCAAATTGATAAACCATAGCCATGAGACAATTAAAACTGTATGGGAAAATGTAATATAAAGCAGAAAGCAAAGTTAATTCCCTTAAAAATTGAAACTAAACAAATTACAAGAATAAGATAGTAAAAATAAAATATCGAGAGACAATAGACACAGAACTTGAAGAAAAAATATTCAAGCTCGGCGGAACTTATTTCACTTGCGTAGGAATATAAAACTAAAAAGAAAAAAAAAAGCGAATATTTCTCATTTTTATTGACACTTAAGTCGTAAAAAGTTCCACTAGAACCAACAGAGCATTTTATCGCTTTTACAAGTCTAATTTTCGGATTATTGGTTGTTCAGTCATCTGTTTGTCACTTTATGGTCGCGAAATCTTAATACTAATGTGGGAGCAATAAATAAATGAATTCGAATTGTTTCCTATACATTCTTAGTGAAAAAATTCTTCTTTTCTGTTTTTTTTTTTTTTTTTTTTTTTTTTTTTTTTTTTTTTTTTTTTCTATTTGTCAAACAAATTCTTCCACTCCTCTACTATTCAGTTTTGTTTTAAATTTCCTTTCTTATTTTAATACGATGCGATTATGATAATGGATTATTTTATTTATTTTTTCTTTCATTTTATTTATTTATTTACTATTTTTTATGTATATGTTTGAATGTCTGAGAAAAATTCTAAATTATATTCTTAATTTTTTTTTTTTTTTTTTTTTTTACATTTAAGATTCTAAGTATGTCACATTTCTTGAATTAAGTAACAGTGCTATATCATCACTGCTTCTTTTTCATATTTTCGCTACAATATAATTCTTATATTATCTTTCTTATATTTATTTATTTTACTTTTTATTTATTACTTACTTATTTATTTGAGAATTTGGGAAAAATTCTGAATGCTGTTCTTGTACTTTTATTTATTTTTATTTAAGAATTAAAGTATAGCATTTTCCATAAAATTTCGTATATTAAGTATTTAGGGTTTATTGTAATTGTTTTCCTATTTTTTTCTTTTTTTAAGGATCCGTACTTTAAATATGAAAAAGGAACCACTATAAGATCACTCCTATGTCTGTCTGTCATAGTCATTTTACTCACAGACTACGGAATGCGGAAATTTCGAATTGGGAAAAATAATAAAACTATTGACCTACATAATTTACAGATTTTTAAACATTCACAAATATATTTAAGAAAAATGTAGAAAGGCTAATTAAGTTACTTGAAAAAAAAATTACATCACGCGGGGTATAAAGACAAAGATTTTGTAACCCTAAACTCAAAAATACATTTTTTTAAATTTTTTGGTACAATATTTTCAGAGGTATCGCGAAAATGTAGAGCAAAAATATGCTTCCCCCATTTATTTCTGAACCTATACTGAAACTAATATTGTGAAAAAAATTAGAGGAGTAAACATTAATTTGAACCATGCCGCAAAACTAGAGCAATTACTCAAGGTCACATACATTTTGCGAAAAGGACCTTTTTCCGTTACACAGAAATTTAAATTTACCAACATTCGTCGTTGAATTTGCCATTTCTTATATTTAAGATATGGATTATGAATTATGAAATTAATATTCAAATAAATTATGAATTACAACCTACAATTCGATGGATTTAGATTTATTAACTCCTGCTTTCTGGAATTTCAAAATTTAAAAATTTTCTTCTACGTAATTTTCAAATTATGCTTAAAAAATGGCAAAATGATGGTTCAAGAGGCCGTCTACGATAGAAGAGACTAAATATTTTGAAACTTCTTTTGTATCCTGCAGTCTAGCAGTCTTCAATGTCTGCCTCAGTGGCGCATAAGATGTGTTGAAAAAGAAGTGAGATCTCCCAGTCAACAATTGAGAACTGAAGTTCAATTTAGATACAGCCCCTAAAATATTCTCGTTTTAAAATAAATAAAACGTATCATACGTGGGCATTGATGAAACGTATCATCAATGGGGTGCTTAAGATTTGAAAAAGCAATTTTATTTACAGGAGAAAAAATAACATTGAAATCAAACCTTTTTAAAATTTTAGCAATTTGCTGACTGATTTTGGGGAAAAAAGGCAAAACAACCAAAGCATTGGAGTTCGAATTACAGTTCTTACTTTCTACACAATCTGAAAGTAAGAACTGTAATTCGAACTCCAATGCTTTGGTTGTTTTGCCTTTTTTCCCCAAAATCAGTCAGCAAATTGCTAAAATTTTAAAAAGGTTTGATTTCAATGTTATCTTGTAAATAAAATTGCTTTTTCAAATCTTAAGCACCCCATTGATCACTTAGATAACTGGGGTATTTACCAAATTTCTTGCCAATGTGGTCTTTCTTATATTGGTCAGACTAAACGTGCTCTCAGATTTCGTTTAATGGAACATAAAAGGTATGTCAAAAATCAGGAGCTGAAACGTTCCTCTATTGCTCAACATTGTTGGTCTTCTCAACATAAGTTTAACTTTTGTTCAGCCACCATCATCCATAAATGCCCTTCTATTCTTGATCTTGATTTTTGGGAAGCTTACCACATCATAAAAAATTCTCACTCCTTAGTCAATGACTTATCTAGTACTCCTTATTTTCCAAGTATTTTGAAATCATTAATTTAATACTTTTTTTTTTCACTCGCTTTTTAGTTTTTGTTTTGCTTGTTCTCCGATAGATGTCGCTACTTGTCTACTCAGTTGGTTTTGGCTGCTTTCTTCACATTGGTTGCTTTCCTTTAGGCGGGATTGTTCCCATAGCGGGTATATAAGCCTGCGTCTCTCTGTCTCTTCGCTCAGTTTTGCTACTTTTAGCTCGCTGAGTTTTGCACTGATGAAGAATCTCGTTAGTAGATTCGAAATAGCTATTTGCTACCTTCTCATACTTTATTTGTGCATTTATATTCGTTGGCTCTCTATCCTTAAAGAATATATTTGCTTGTTTAAAACAGTACTTTTTAGCGTTTTTCAGAAAATAATGAAATGTAAGCAATTACTCTTGCTACATTAGTTTTTTTTTTTTTGGGGGGGGGGATGTTTATTACTATTTTTATTTATTTATTTGTAAGTTGTATTTCATTTTGATTTCATTCGAAAAAAAATTACTTCGTTCTACAAATTTGTTCAAAAAGTAAATTTGATCAATAAAATTTCAAAATTCTAAGATCTATTTTATATCCATTATCTACTTTTTTCACTCAAATTAAAAATATATGCATATTTTTTCTCTCTCCCCTCTATAAAGAGTAAATTGTTAAAATCTTATCCACCTACTTAAAGTCTCGCTTAAAGTAGTAAAATCTCTCCCAATAAGTACTTCATAATTCGTTATTTCGGAGAATCAAACTAACCAGCCCATATTTTAATCATTCCTTAAGCAAATAAATTTCCCCTAGATGTTATTTAATTAAGCAATATTATAATTATTCATTAACCATTAGAAAATCAAACTAATAAATTCGTCTTATTATTTAAAACTTGCAAGATTTATAACAGAATCGATAAAAGTACCATCACAATTATAAAAATTCAAACACACACTATAATCCACTTTATGCCTTTATAATCATATCGGTCTGAGTAATCTGTGGCGTGTTCTTAGGGCGTCGGACTGCCACTCTGTTCGTTATGAGTTCGAACCCCGCGTGTGACATGTCTTTTTTGCTTCTGTCATTGGATACAGGAGCTTCTAAAAAATTCGATACATGGCAGCACTAGTCCCTTTTTGACGAAATTTTTTGACGATTTGGTATCGTTAAAAGAATGAGGGAAGTGATTTCATCAATTTGACGAAATATTTGTTCGGAGCATTTCCCAGGAAACGGTTTCGTCAAAAACGAGGAAATTTCGTAAAATTTGAGTATTCATTTCTGAGTGTGAATCTGGGACTTTGAAATTAATCATTTTAAATAAAATAAACTGACAGAAAAAAAATTCCCAACACCAATAAAGACTTGTGTTAGTTTAACAAAATTTTGTAGGCGTGTTTATACATCTGAAAGATGACATTGATTCAAATTTCAAGCTTCGCGCATAAGTGTGACGCTAGTGGCGCCACTCACAACTTTAAAGTCAGGTTTGCTTTAAATGCGTGCTATAAAGTTCGTGCACTCTCAGAAATGGATACTCAGATTTCAGGAAATTTTCTTCGTTTTTGACGAAACCGTTTCCTGGGAAATGCTCCGAGCGAATATTTCGTCAGAAAGACGAAATGAGTTTCTTTGCTTATTTGACGATAGTAATTTCTTAAAAAGTTTCGTCAAAACAGCGCTGGTGATGCCATCTATCGAAAAATTTAGAAGCACCCGTAATTTTTGACAGTGGGGAAAAAAAGCGTCATCGAGGGGATTCGAACTAACAACCTTCGGTATGACAGCGCGCTGTCTTATCCATTACGCCGTAGGGACCTTGAATAATTCAGTTTCGAAAGAGATATAATGGATTTGACTGCGTGTTTATATTTTTTAAAGTAGTTTGTAATTTTATCCATGTTGTTATATATTTTTTAAGTTTTAATAAATAAGGCTAATTTATTGTTATGGTTTTCTTCTGGTTAACGAATAATTATAATATGTCTTAATTAATATAATTTATTAGAGAAATTTTCTTTCCTCAATGAATGGTCAAAATATGGCCTGGTTAATTTATTGCTCTGAAATAACGAATTTTGATGTGCATATTGTGAAGTTTTTTATATGGTATAAGATAATTTATAAGATAAAGCTAAGATTTTAACACTACTCTTTATAAAAGGGAGAGGGATGAGTTATGTACGTTTTCATTTGATTTATTTCTTGGATGGATAGAAGAGATACTAGAATTTTGAAATGTAAGTGACCAAATTTTCTTTTAGAACGATTTTGCATAACACAACAAGTTAGTTCTTTCCGAATTAAACCATACCGAATATCAACAGCAACAATAAATAAATAAACATTTCTAAAAATGTTAACAGCTAAAAAATAACTATTTCAGAAACAATAACTTTCCATATTTCAGTATTTTTTGAAAAGCGCTAAGAAGTACTGTTTTAAAATAAATTATTACAAGACTGACATAAACAACCAAATATCTACTTGCTAAAATCGCAAGAATTGCGGAAATAAGTAGTGCGTCCTTTGACAAACAACTTACCACAACTGTTTCTTTAAAGTGCATTGAATCTGGCCATGATTGACACAACAGTTTCGTCAAATATTTGAGGGTTTATGTTTCGTTAAAAGTCATGTGATTTTGATACAAAATTATCGTCAAAAACGACGAAATATAGCCCAAGGATTCCTGTATCGTTAAAATTGAGAGTTTTATTTCTGAGAGTGTGAGCATTATTTATCTTCAAAATTTGACGAATTGAGTTGAGGTTGATCATGAATGCCTTTAAGAAGACGAAGAAGCTATTATCATCAGCTCCCCGAGTTGGAAAGAGGTCGTAAATTAGAGCTACGAGAAAGTGGATTTTCTTTTCGCAATTTTGCAGAAAGATTTGAACGGAATGTATCCACTGTGCATGATTTTTGGAAACAGTGGTCAAGAGATGATACTGCCTCAAGAAGGCCAGGTTTCGGGTGACCTCGTGGCACTACTGAGAGTGAAGACCGCCGTATTCACGTACGGCTGTGACGCATCGTACTACGTCTTCGACAGAAATTCGAGCTGCATTTGGTACCACAGTGACACAACGAACTGTTAGAAATCGGTTACTTCAAGGACAGCTCCGAACAAGGCGCCCTGTTGCATGCATTCCACTGACTCCAAGTCATTGCCGTTTGCGACGTCAATGGTGTCAAACCAGAGCTCATTGGAGGATGGAGTGGAGATTTGTTGTGTTTTCTGATGAAAGCAGGTTCTGCCTTGGTTCCAATGATGGCCTTGTGCTAGTCAGAAGCAGGCCAGGGGAACGCCTGCAACCATACTGTCTGCGGCTTAAACACACTGGACCTACAATCTGGGGTCATGGTCTGGGGAGCAATTTCCTATGACAGCAGAACCACTCTCGTGGTTCTCCCAAACACACTGACTGCAAATGTGTACGTCATTCTGGTAATTCAACCTGTAGTGCTGCCATTCAGGAAAAGCATTCAAGGGGAGTTTTTCAACAGGATAACGCTCGCCCTCATGCCGCTGTTGTAACGCAACGTGCTCTACAGAGTGTCGACATGTTACCTTGGCCAGCGAGATCACCAGATCTGTCTCCCATTGAGCACGTATAGGGTATCATTAGATGAGAAATCCGGTGTCATCCCCAGCCAGCACAGACCATCACAGTATTGACACAGCAAGTACATTAAGCATGGAACTCCATACCACAAAGTGACCTTCGGCACCTGTATAACGCAATACATGCACGTGTGCAGACTTGCATTCAAAATTCTGGAAGTTATAGCGACTATTAATGTAACAGCATTTCACATTTGAAATGCATTTTATTGACCTTAAATTAACCTGTGATCTCAAAAATCTAATCAATTAAACATGTTAACTAGACAAATGCAATGTCCAAATTTCATTACTCTACAATAACTTTTTCTTGGTGTTGGGATTTTTTTTTCCATCAGTGTATATAAGTAAAAGTGACTTTTTGGTGAATATAAATTACTTAGCAAATTTTCAACACAAATTAGTAAATTTGTATTAAAAATAAATAAATGACAGCCTGACAAATGTTGCAAAGGAAGTCTTCATGCGAATTAAATATTTCCAACTGAGCGAAAAATTGGCCAGGCCGGGAATCGAACCCATACACTTGGCTTACAAAGCCAATACTTACCGTTCGAGATAACTGGGAACGACAATCGGTGACCATTTTTTGCCTAGATAACCTCATTGGTCATAAAATTTGGTCTGCCATTTAGGCAGCTCAACAGAATAAACCGCAGGTAAAGGAACTCCAAAGAACGATGGATACGTAGAACAACTGCTGTTTTAACACAATCTGACTGATTGGTAAAGTTATCATACAAATTAAACATTTCCAACTGAGCGAAAAATTGCCCAGGCGGAGAATCGAACCTAGATACTTGGCTTACAAGGCCAATGCTCATTACCGCACATGTATTTCAAACATCGACCGTGGGGGCTATTTCACTATGAATATCCGGCTAGACCATTTAGGATTAAATTTTTTAAATGTAAAATGATAATTTTCTTTTTTATTTGTGTACATTCTGGTATTAAAATACATACATTTATGTGTATAAATAGTTATTGTATAGTATAATAAAATTATATTGCCAGAGAACAATTTTAATATGCATAGTAATGCAAATTTTCAATACGTATTTATCTAAAGTCACATATTATTAACGAAAGTTTATATATTTTTAAAACTGTTCTAAAATATTCTGATACAACAGTAGAATTTGTCAAAAAAATTTACTACTACAATTAAAGCCAGATGAATAAAATAATCATAAAACTTTAACATTGAAAAAATTAATAATTATCTCACATTGTTCTGACTGTTTACTCAGATGAATTATTATTATTTTTTAACGTAATGCATTTGCTATATTTATATTAATTTTTTCTTAAGTTTTCCTAATTATGGTAATTATAAAACGTTGAAAAAAGAAAGATATGTACGATTAAAAAAAATTAAACAAGAGAAAAAATATCTCAGTGAGCAAACGTGAAAAACAATTGAAAAAAAAAATCTGTTCATTCATTCATTATTTAAATGTAACCTGAATATTCTTGTTTTTTGTGGTGTGAAAGAAATGGTCTCGTGATTGTGTTAAATAATTAAAAAGTAATTTTTAAAGCATAAGTACATTATGTTTAAATTTATACATTTTGCACTTTAAAAGCATGCATGTATTATATTAAAATTCAAATGGTATATTTTAAAAGACTTACACAAATACATGAAAAGATTTTAAAATGTGCAAGTTATAAGTCCGCTTGCATAGGAATAACTACTAACTTGCTTTTCTAATAACAATAAATCCTGACGAAATATTTTGCCACATTTAAAGGAGATTTCACTGATTAAGCATAACGAAATTATTTGAAAAATGTTGCTTGGTCCCAGGTGGTTGTTCATTAAATTCTTTTATTTTATGGGGGTTTTTTTTGTTTGTTTGTAATTTTACTTAAAGCTCGCACAGATATATTTTTAATAGTATTCAATCCATAACATGTTTTATAACACTGTTCTGGTCACTTGAAACATTTGAAATCACTCATTACCATTGTACTTACAGCAACTTCTTTGTATAATCTAATACATCTTACCAGTAAGTTGTAAAATTTATTTACTTTAGTAGTAATAAAAAAAGCGTAAAATTAGCAGATATGTAGAGGAATACAATGCTCATACATACGTGTATGTGTATGTACTTACATACACACAGGGAGAGAAAGAGAGAGATCTTTACGACCATTGAAATTTAGATATAATCATACCAGTCACCTTTTCTCATACATTTAAAATAGTTTAAAAAAAAGGTTTCCATTTTTCCAAAAATATGACACACATGAATATATTAAATGCGCATCAAAGAAGCAAATAAACAAAATGAAATAAATGAATAATTCATTAAATAATTAAAAAGTTACGACAATCCTGTGCATGGCCATATGAACTGTAACCTTTCGACATCTAATTAAACTAACTTAAGTTTAATTTTTTTCAAAACATAATTCATTGTGCGTAAATGCGACACATTTCTGAATTTTAAAGCATATTTCATGTTTTATTAAATAAAAATTTTATTAATAAAAATAAACTTTTTTACCAAAAATAAAACCGACTTCAAAAACTACTACAAAGTAAAAAATAATTTTTTACATAATAGTCAATAAGAAATTAAATAAAGAGCATTGTATTACCATGTGATACCATGTGTATTGTTATGTTTATGTACATTAATTTGATATTTTGGATTCGGTGCCAGTCAAGCCAAGTTACATTTAATTATTCAATGTACATACATCCAAATATCTGCGAATGTTTTTACGATTTATGATAAATTTTTGAAACATTTCGTTAGATTTTATAAATCTGTATTTTGAAGTGAGATTAGCATCTACAGGGTGATTCAGCTCGTCGGTGACAAACTTTAAGGATCGATAGAGCACACCTAGACGAACATTTTTGAATAGGGAATGTAGGGTCCCTGACGCGATGGTAAGGCGCTAGGCGCTTTCGAAAATTTGGGTGCCGAAATTCGAAACGTCATAAAAACTAGGGAAATGGTTAGATTTTCTTGCTTGTTGCGTCGAAATGATTCTGTTTGTTTAGACTTTCTTCAGTACCAATTTGATAAGCGTATCTCTTAAAACATGGATAGGGGGCGCTGCAGACTTTGGAGAGCTAGACAACAACTTTAAGCCCGTTATTTTGATAATTTAACACATGCTCGCCAAAGTTTATACTCTAACTTAAAGTTTGAACCCAAAAGTAGAGCCCTGCAAAAAGCGTAAGAGCCGGAATAAAATGTCAAAGTACAGGGTGGTCGAAACTCGAAGGCTCCTAAGAGATAAACAAACAGATTTCTTGACTTATGGCATGCATTTTCATGATTCTGATTGCTGGGGCTCTCTGAAACTCAGTTGAACGGTACAAAAAGAAACATCGATAGGGGGCGCTTTGGGCAAAAAACATAATTCGTTGACATTTCGGACGCTAACTGGAAACGGGGCGCTACGATCAGTTAGAAACAAAACAAGAGAGTAATTTACTTATCATAAGAAGCTATTAAAACTGCAGTTTGTTTGTTTTTTTTAACAAACATAGCTGGTTTCAATCATGCACAATGCGCGCAATAAAATTTACATAAGGTGCTTTTTGCTGATTTATGCAAAAGATATCGTACCATATCGATATGCAAAAGATACGTAATGCGTAGACGACAACGCGAGATGACGTAGTTGCGCAGACACGTCTTTTGAACGTGCGGTACCTACTTAAGCTTCGGGTTACTTGTCTGCAGATCGGTAGTAGGATGGAACGGTACACAAACTCTGAATTGGCTGACATGCATTTGGCGTATGGCGCTGCTGGTTGTAATGGACGAGCCGCTCAGCGGTTGTACGCCGAGCGTTACCCCAACAGGCAAATCCCCTGCCATGCCTTCTTCGCTCGAGTACACCAGAGGTTGTCCACAACGGGATCTTTCGACGGAGGCAGGCCTGAACGGGAGCGATCAGTGAGCACCCCCGACAACGAAGAGGCTGTGCTTAACCTGGTTGAGGACAACCCAGGTCTTAGCACGAGAGATATCGCCAGACATGTTGGCATTTCGCAAGCAACTGCGTGGCGCATCTTACGTTCCCGGAATCTGCACCCCTACCACATCCAGCGGGTGCAGTTGCTCAGAGAGCAGGATTTTGGCCCTCGAGTGGAATTCTCAAGATGGTACTTGGCGATGAGATCCAGGGATCCCCGTTTTGTAAACAGCATTTTGTTTACGGACGAGTCCACCTTCAGCCGGGAGGGAATGTGGAACGCCCACAACAGTCATGTGTGGTGTGATGAAAATCCACATGAAACCAGAAGCCGAGCAGCCCAGGAGCGTTTCTCAGTAAATGTGTGGGCCGGCATTCTGGGGGATTGCCTCATTGGCCCTTATTTGTTACCTGAACGGCTGACAGGTGGAAATTACCTGATTTTCCTGGATCAAGTGCTGCCGCAGCTTCTGGAGGAGGCGCACGTACCCGAAGGTTCGCGTCGCCAGATGTGGTTCCAGCACGATGGAGCTCCGGCCCATTACACGAACGACGTGCGTCTCCATCTAAACGCAAGGTATGGCCAGCGGTGGATCGGGCGTGGGGGTCCAGTTCACTGGCCTGCCCGATCACCAGACCTCACCTGCTTGGATTTCTTCCTTTGGGGTTACCTGAAGGCCGAGGTATACCATACACCTGTCAGCAGTGCTGAAGAACTTGTGGCGCGCATTGTGGCAGCTGCAGGGCAGATCAGAGATACTCCTGGCATTGTTGGAAACACACACTCCTCAATGCGACGGAGGTGCGAAGCCTGCATCATGGCCCAAGGTCGAAATTTCGAGCATCTTCTGTAGTGTTATTTTTTGTAAATAAATTTCCAGTATCATTGATGTTTTTGGTCTAAATTTATTCAGAAGTGTTGAGCAGAGGTAATAAATGTGTTTTCATTATTACTAACTGATCGTAGCTCCCCGTTTCCAGTTAGCGTCCGAAATGTCAACGAATTATGTTTTTTGCCCAAAGCGCCCCCTATCGATGTTTCTTTTTGTACCGTTCAACTGAGTTTCAGAGAGCCCCAGCAAACAGAATCATGAAAATGCATGCCATAAGTCAAGAAATCTGTTTGTTTATCTCTTAGGAGCCTTCGAGTTTCGACCACCCTGTACTTTGACATTTTATTCCGGCTCTTACGCTTTTTGCAGGGCTCTACTTTTGGGTTCAAACTTTAAGTTAGAGTATAAACTTTGGCGAGCATGTGTTAAATTATCAAAATAACGGGCTTAAAGTTGTTGTCTAGCTCTCCAAAGTCTGCAGCGCCCCCTATCCATGTTTTAAGAGATACGCTTATCAAATTGGTACTGAAGAAAGTCTAAACAAACAGAATCATTTCGACGCAACAAGCAAGAAAATCTAACCATTTCCCTAGTTTTTATGACGTTTCGAATTTCGGCACCCAAATTTTCGAAAGCGCCTAGCGCCTTACCATCGCGTCACGGACCCTACATTCCCTATTCAAAAATGTTCGTCTAGGTGTGCTCTATCGATCCTTAAAGTTTGTCACCGACGAGCTGAATCACCCTGTATAATTATGTTTTCTAAATTAAGTGTTGAGGAAAAATCAGTACGTATATACAGTAGGGTGGATCAAAAAAAAAAAAAAAAAAATTCACAGTGTCAAAACCTACCTATGCGGAAAAGATGTTCTCTTGGATGGAGATTAAGGGAAAAATAATGAAAAAAATTAATTTTGAATTTTACTACTGCCACAATGAGTTTGAATTTCGAAAAAAAAATGAAAAAAGAACTAATTTTGGCTAGATGGTTTTTGATTCAAAATAATAGTTAAAAAAATTATCCAAAATCTACCTATGCTTAAAGGATTTTATATTGTATGCTGAGTATGAGAAAAATATTTAAAAAAATTAATTTCAAAATTTAAATCTGCCGCAATGTGGCTCAAATTTATGTATTTGAACTTTTTTACGGTAAAAAATCAAAGTTTTTTGTAAAATGAAATATGAATTTTAGAATTTTTAACATTTATTACAATGAGGGGATATTTATTTGATTACAAGATTAAAACTTTAGTTTCTTATTTAACAGCTTCTTTATTATTTAATCAAGAAAACTCGTCAACGTAACAAGCGGCGATAATGACGCTTGGTATTGAAAATCGGCATGAGATTTTGAAATTGAATTAGATTTTTATAAAATCGTCTCCTATATAGGGTCCATACACAACAGAGAATGCTTCTGTGACTATTTTGGTTATTAGTTTTGTAGAATGAGCGTCTCGTGAATACATATTATTGATAGTAGATGTGATTACCACTGGAATGATTGCTGGATTTACTATATTGCTTCTGAAATCATGTCGTTACTGAATCCCTCAGTTAGTGGAGGTTCGGCACATTTTCCTATTTAATTAAATCTATGTAATCCGTCGCAAAAGGTTAAAAGCTGGTAAATGGAAAATATAGATATTATTTAATGTAATGATTAGGATTACAGCAGACCGTTTGATTTCACTCGCGCGCTTTTAGAATTAATCTACTGACTTAAATGTAAATACAAAAAGTTTCTCACATGCAGCGAATAATTTTTTTATTTCACCAGTGAAACTTTTGTGCGGTTCCATCCACGTTGCGGAAATATGACATAATGGAACCTCATTGGTGTGTAACTAGCACAAAAAACATTGTAGTGGACGCTTGAAGATCAGTTCCATATTTCGAATAACACATCCCTTAACATCTATGTTAACAGATATTCTGAAACCAACTTTGTTACATGTATATTATTGTTAACACATGACAAAAAATCTACGTCTTGTTTTCAAATTGTTTGGGACTCTCCCAGAATTTTCATATATGTGGCCGATATATTCGAACAAGTTCTTTTTTCAAGCTCATTCGATTATGATTTTTCTTCTGTTGTCTTCTAATGATGTAGTCTTATATTTACCCCCATCAAAGTTTAAAGAAAATGGCCATGATCATAATCTTTTACAAATGACTAAAGCGAATGACTAAAACGATAGAGTGGTGTTTGGTTTGTTTTGTCATGCCGATTTTTTTTCTGTCAATAGCATTCGATTCATAGTTTTGTGAGATAATGCCCACATCTTGAAGTGCACCTGACACGATGGCAGCACCTGTTTGGTCGGAAATGCCCAATATTTTGGCTGATGCCAATTTTCGTCACTACAAGTGGTGTTACACCTAGCTCGTCAGCATTTTGGCTTTTCAATGATAGCTGATGACGCAGAAAAGTAAGTTTGCTCACACTACGTCGGTTTAGTTTAGACCGAATATTCATATTTTATTGAACTGAAAAAATAGGGAGTGTTTTCGGAAATGGTCCACAAGACTGTAATAGCTTTCAATATCTTATTTTGTTTTATAAGATTTAAGAAGAGCGCAATATTTGTCGTGAGACTAATTTTTCTTAGAATGCTGCAGTGGTAAATTATTGTGTTTGAATCTCATTTACAGGTCACTCCTAACTTATTAGCAACTCATTCTCACTGGCAGGAAATAAACTGATGTAGACGGATTCTTTACTTCAGTTACTTTTTAAGTACCAATATATAAATTTTATAATGTTTTTGTAATAGAGAGCATATTTACTGGCATATCAAAGCCAGTCCCAAATAGGGGGGTAATTCATTTTTTAACAACGCCATGGTGCAGTAATATTCAAAATATACTAAGCTACACAATTACACAAGCAGATAAATCCTTCATTGAAGAAACTTCGAAATTAATTTTTTTATTTCTTTTTTCCTTAATCACCATGCAGTATAATATCTCTTAGGTTATAGGTATAATATCTCTTATAGTATAATATCTCTTGGGTATATAGGTTTTGATTGATATTAAAATGATTATTTTGCGTCAAAAAAAATCTAACTAAAATTAGATCTTTTTATATTTTTTCCAAATTTTATCGAATTTTCAACATTTTTGTGGCAGTATTAAATTTCAAATTTATTATTTATTATTATTTTTTACTTAACCTCCATACGATATAACATATTTTCCGCATTATTGGATTTTAAAAATTATTAAAATATTTACTTTTTGACAAAAATCATCTAACCAAAATTCGGCCTTTTTTCAATTTTTTTCGAAAATTCAAACTTTTTCTGGCAGCATTAAATTTTAAAATTAATTTTTTTTTTATTATTTTTCTTTTAATCTCCATACAATAGAACATGTTTTCCGCATAGGTAGGTTTTGATGAATGATAATTTTTTTTTCGCCATAGACAATCGATCCACCCTAATATACAGCCTATTAGGTAAAAAAAATCGCAGTCAATCATAGATTTTAAAATGCAGAAACTTGGCTTTAATTGTGAATTTGGCTTGGCTGGCACCGACTCTAAAAAATCAAATTAATGTTCATAAATATAACAATACGCATGGTAAATATAACACTCTTTATTTAATTTCTTATTAACTATTCTAAAAAAAATTAATTTGTAGTAGCTTTTGAACTCGGTTTTATTTTTGGTAAAAAAGTTTATTTTTCACTTTTTAGTTTTGATTTTTGTACAATTGTTTTGGTGGAAATTACAGACTTAAAAAAAATATTTTTTAATATGTTATTTTGACAAGTTAATAATTTTATCCAGTTAATAATTTTATACATTCAAAACACACGTTTTTGTAAAAACTCTTTATATGTATTACATTATTCTTCTTCAAATTGAATAGCTATAAGTTTTAATTAAATATTTTTATTTCTCTGTTTAGACATGGCTAGAACGAAAAAGGAATTTCAGGTTCGCCTGAAAAAATATCGGTCTTTGGAAACTGACAATAAAAAGAGCTTTGGCTCAGTAAAAATGCTTTATGAAATAGAGAAAGGAGATCCAGCGACTTATCTTTATTACTTTCTAGCCGATGACCAGACCCCCACTTGCCGCGTTGGCCTAGCGGAACTGGTCTGATATCTGGTATCAGCGCGGATGACTACTTAATTGCCGCGTAGCGGAGTCACACATGACAAGTGCCTATTTCGTTTTCCTATCGGAATTACCTAATTCTTAAATATGAATTTTTAATTCTGGTTACTTAACACTTATATTTTGTTGTTAAACACCTGTGAATTGCTACTCAAGCTGATTTCCTAATTCAGAAGCTCGATCAGATGACGAGTCTTTCATTCAGCAAGGCAGGGATATAATAATACGTAACTTCGAAGATTTTGTATCCACGACAGAATTTACATGAACCAGGAGCCATTAGGGTAAATGGCGACTCAATGACTTATCAAAAAATGGTCGGGAAAGGACTGCAGCGTGAAAGACTCAAATGGCTGCTCATTGATGAAATTTTTATAGTGACAAAAGAAAATTTACGTATAATTTCATTTGAGGCTTCAAGAATTTAGAAACAATCGATATTTTGCTGGCATTAATGTTTTCTTATTCGGAGATACTATGAAATTGGCAATATGTAATGTATAATGTATTACGTAATGTCAATTTGCTTAAATGTATAGAGTGCTCAGAAAAATTTTAGACAATGATTATGCATCTATACTGAGAAATATGCAACGAATTATTTTAATTCAACTGTCACATATTACTTGTGATTTATCCTTTAATAATAAACAATAAATTTTAAAATATACACGTTTCATAATAAAATATCCTGGGGTAATAACGCCACGTTAAGGTTCTACTAATTGGTTTAGTTTTAGATCGTATTTTTCAAACAAATATAGAATTCGGTACAGCAATTCATTGACTATTTATGTAAAAAAATAATTTAACATATATGTATTCATAAAATGTAATGGCGTGATTTGTAAACCAATGCTAATTGGTTCATTGGTTAATAATAAACTTGGTAAATAATAACCAATGGTTAATTGGTTAATAATTAGTTAATTGGTTCTTTAATAAACCAATGCTAATTGGTTAATTTGTAAACCAATGCTTTATTACCCACCTATATGGGTAATAACGGCATGCAAATAAAACTTAAAAATAAGATGGAATAATCCCATGTATGGAATCCTATAGGCTTCCCCAAATTCTAAAATATACAAACTCTACGGCCCTAGAAAATGACAAATTGCATTTTAAGCAATAGAAAATGCTCAGTTTTTTGCGAAAGTGTAATAAAAAGAAGAAGGGGGGGGGGAGAGAGAATATCAGACCCTGCTTTTACTTATTTTTTTATTGCTTAAAAAGGACCTCTTAAATATAATTATTAGAAACGTTGCACGGTTTTAACTGTGTTAATCGACAAACTAAATCGAAATAAAATAAATAATAAATAAATAAATGAATCAAATAAATCGACAAACTACTTGCAAATTACAAATTGGAGTATTTTTTTATTTTAAATAACGAAAGAACAAGTAGATTAGTAAAAGATTAATAAAAATACAAATAAAACGTTGAATTAAAAATCACTTGAGGACGTTACAAACACGTGTAACGTGTTTAATATCTAGTGAATGTGAAATTTACCATTACTGGCATTTAATCTTATAGTTTGGCAATATTTTTTTGGTCGACAGTTTAATGAAATAAGTATCAAATCGCGTAAAAGAACATCTTCATAACTTCAAAAATGATAATCATGTTAACTAACAGTTTATTGCATCAGATTAAGCGTCTCATTTCCAATTAAAATATATCTTTGAATTGAAAGTTAAATGAAATGTAGGATCATGAAAAATCGAAGAGTGTGAAAAATATTATTACAAATATCTCGGAAAGTAATTACCCAATTTACTTCCTTCTTTATGCAAAATTTATGTTTTTTTATTGTTTTTCATATTTACTCCTTGAAATAAACAATTTCGAAAATTCTTATGTACCTTTTACAGAACGAATATTTCGAGAGTCCGAAAAAAGTAGTTCCGGATAATCAAGATTAGTGATATTCAATAGGCTTCTTCCCTTTGTTATATACTAAGTATACATCAAGTTTCAATTATCTATCTCAATTTGCTCGGGAAGTATAGTGTTTACAGACAGACACACATACAGGCGGACAGCAATTTTTTTTATCCAGAAATGTGTTTTTCGGAATCTCCATTGTCTAAAACATATAAATCCGTTATTTATTATTTTTATTTTTTAAAACGATTACAAAACTTACCTTACTATACGCATGATGGGTAAACAGAAAGGAAAAATGATAAAAGACTTACACTAAATAATCCATATTCATTCCACAATAAAAATATATTTTAAAAATTTATCGAAATACAAGATATCCAATTACTAATTACTAAATCGCTAAGCATAGACATGTAGTTCCAACTACAAGAATTATTTAAATGAGGTAAAGGAATTTTCTTAAAGTGATTTTGATCAACAAAATTGTTTTGCTGTTTTTATAGCGAAATTTAAATTTTTATACTGCCCTCCGGTCTTATACATTATATTTAGCAAAAATATCCTTAAAAAAATTCAGTGTAAAATGAGCATGACAACATAAATTTAAAAATCTAGTTTCATTAAGGCATGTTGAAGAAAAATGTACAACTTGTGCTAAAAATATAAGTTAAAATTTTTTTTTCTTTGTTAAATAAAATTATGAAAAAGAAAAGCCGCAAATGTTTGCAAAATGATGCATATTTTAAAATGTTATTATATTATTTAATCAAATATTTAATTAATAAAAATTTAAATTATCTTGAAACTAACTCGAAGTTACTCTCTTCGTCTCCAGTGCAGAAATAGTTATGCAAAATAAATTCTTCGGATACTTTAAGCACTTTGTGTACCATCCCACGAAGTCTGGTGCAACTCATCTGTGTTCAGATGCAGAAAATTAGCATAAGTCATGTAATTTAAAGTTTCATAGCTAGGTCAATTGTACTGTTAGATGAAAAATATATATATTATTTAAAAAAACTTGTTAATTCAAAGAGAATTTTTTACCATCACTTTTAAGACCGGAAGGTTGTATAGAAATTCAAATTTCGTAAATTTTTAAGATTTTTTTTTAATCAAAAAGACTTAAAATAATTTTTGACCTAATTTAGTATGAGTTACAAAACATATTTGACGATTTATCAGTTGATTATTTTCTGTTGTTAAAACTAACAAAAAATGGCTTAAAAGTGTTGTATTAATTTATAATTAAGTTTTAAATATCTTAAAATGTTGTATTGCCATTGATAATACATTTGTAAATATAATTTTTATAATTCGAGCTTATCATGAAATAAGTTAATAAACTATAAAATTCCACTTTTTGCGTATAAAAGTCAGGTTTAGAGTAATACACGACTGGAAATAATAAAACAAAAATATATGTTGTGATGTTATTAATAGACACTCACATTTTAAAGAGAAAATTATCTTGAGTATTTAGTTCTAAAATGCTCTCAAGTATTTTAGATTTTAATATTAATTGGTAGAAATTAATTGTGTTAATAAAAGTATGTTAGTTACATTTAAATATTTTAAGACATCTTGCAATATACCAATTTAATTAAAGATATTTTAACATCACTGTGGTAAGTTCATAAAATTATACAAAATAAGTTTTTCTGTTAGTTTTGCTTTCCTTATTTATTAATATTTTTACTCAGAAAAAAAGGAATCCTTACTGAGTTTACTCTTTTTAAAAAACGAGTTTGAGCTGAATTCGAGCATGAATTTTAATCATTTTTGAGAAGTTAAATTTGCGTTTGAATTGTTCATTTTTTAATGAGTTTGCCTTAAACTGATTGTGTGTGCTGAATTTAAATAAAATAACTAGATAAGTGGTTGAAGAGCGTGTAAATAATTTTTGTTTAATAATTTATTAAATAAACAGTAGAACTAAAAATAATAATTTTTCACATAAATTAGAAAACATGTTTAGTTTAGAGATTTTATAGCAAATTAAAGAACCATCTTTAAATATTGTTTAAATTTAAAGCAATTCATTAAACACAAAAAAGTAATAACAACAATAAACCAACAGATCATTTCTTTTTCAGAGTAAATAAATGGGTGATCCCCTTTTTCAGTGACAATCCTTGTGTCATACATAACGATTTGTGGCTAAGCGTTTACGAGCACTGTAGAGCCATTTACATAAATACTGTCATTATGACCGAAATAAACATGCAACATAGCATGCCTGAACCTCTGTTATGCGTGTACCAATCCAAATATTTTGAACAAGACTTCTATAATACCAGATGTTGTTCTATATGAAATTTCCTTTTTCAGTATCAATAAATCTTTAGAAATTTTTCACGTTTGTCTTCATAAAGCAACGTTTTGTAGTGGAACTGATATCACCAAGTACCAGTGTACATATAATCTTTCGGCTGAAAATATTACACAAAGCGCAACAAAGATAAGTTACAATTACAATTATATGCTTGAATCCATAATTTTTATTCTTTGACGCTTTGCGTTATAAATATCAACATTGGTTTTTTTTTTCTTTTTTTTAAACGGTGTTTTAATGCTTCTTTTTGAATATATATTTAAATAAAAGTAATTAAGCTTCCGTTCTGCCGTACTCAATAACACTATGAACAATTTTCGTTTTCAGGAGACATAAAAAATATTTAAATGGTACAGATTTCTTTAATTTTTGTAATGAAATTGGTTTTAAACGTGGAATACGTAAAGAGTAAACATTTCTAATGTGCCAGCCACCGTTACATTGCGTATATGTTTACTGTTAGGACAAATAACTGCATTAAAATCAATCCTGATGAGTTAAAATTACAGTTAGCTGCACATTTGATTTATCTGTCAATATAATTTGCTTTTGCACCCAGTATTTCTAAACCTTAGTTTATAAAAAAAAAAAAAAAAAAAAAAAAAAATTCAATTACTTTACATATAAAGTATTTTCTTTTCAAATATGAAGAGCCAGTATAATAAGAGACGGGCCAAAACAAAAGTCATAAATATACTATAATATGATAAAATACAGATGTTAGAGTTAAATTATTAATAGATATTCAATAAACAATATCCCAATTTTAAGATATGTAACATATACCTTTACTTTATTTTTGTAAAATATCCTTACTTTGATTTATTCATAGTGATTGATGATCCCTTCGAATTAAAATTTTTATATTGTAATCAAGATTAAAATTTTAGATGCAGTTGGTATGTCAGTTTTTGACTAATAAAATGTAAATTCACATTCTCCTTTGTAAATTATTAAGAAATCATTGGTACGTACTGTCAACAACTTTCTTTTATCCCGTTTGTTCTTATTGATTGGATAATAAGGGACAGTTCTCTTATTGTACCTCTATCTATGTTTCTGCGTAATGTTGTGTAGTTAGTCCATAATTTAGGCCATAATGCTTATTGTGTGTGCATTCATGTATCATATGAATCATATATCTAGAGTTGTATATTAATTTGTGGGACAAATGAAAATCTTAGTTCTCTATTTAAAGGTATCTATTTTTTTTAACCTTTTGTAATTCAAAAGCAAAGTTTTATATTTTGATCTTACAAGGTCTGTTGAAATTTTTGTTGATGTGTATTCTATAACACTATTTAGTGTAGCATAATCTTTATAAGAATTACTAGTTTCTAATTATCCCACAAAAGTAATTAAACACAGAAAATTTCGGAATTTTTTTTTAATTAAACACGAAAAATTTGCATTGAATTTATTTTTGTAGAATCTGTTGAATCTTCAGAAGAAATATTGAACGTAACTTTGTGTAAGAAAATTTTCTCTTTACAAGGAAAATAATATTCCTTGTTCTCTCATTGCATTGTTTTACTCTTTATTGTTTCATATTCCTTAAAGTTCCGTCGAAATAAGACTTTCAAAAATACCCTTCAAAAACTCTATTTTTTTTCTAGTGATAATATAATGGAAAATTTTAACAACTATAATTCATCGAGAAGCGGGTCGGGTTGAGCCGGGGCGTTTAATACTTCGAACTATGGCAATGCTTCCAGATCATTATAGCTTTCTAGACCGCCACTACTTCACAGAAAAGGTGGCCACGTGCCTATCAGGCATTTCTTTACCGTTTTTAAACGTTTGACAGGAGCGCTAGCGACAGTCCCGATCACGGAAGATGTCATTGAATAAATTTAATTTCAAATTCCACAAATTTAATGCTTTTACCAACTGGTAAGATTTGGGCGTCCAATACTTAGGACTTTGCGGTTTTATGACTATTATTTCTTTTACAAAAGTTTTGTGGTCATCAACAAAAAAAGGGGGCAGTAATAATTATATTACGTGAATCTTCTTCTAATCTCTGATCCTTAGTCAAGCTTCAGGAGACTAAGCGCATGAAAAGCAAGAGACTACATCAAAGTTTCCGCTGAAGCTAAAGTCTGCTCAAACCTTTATATTCAGGTATCACCGTATGCGCATTGACATCATTATTTGATGCCTACCGGCTATTGTTTAAATATATATATATATATAATTTACTCACTAATAACCTGGAACTTCTTATTTTCCTTTCATGTGTTTCTAACATGAAAAAATGGTTGGACCAAGTTTTAAGCAGCGTCTTTCAAAAAATGAATGCACATGCTATTGGTTAATAATTGCATTATTTCCCTTTGTAGCTTAAATAATTTGATACAATCATTGACACCAGATTAAACTTTGAGTAAAGGAAATTTGTCATTTAATCAAATGCCTTTCTTTTAGTTAAATTTTCAAGCATCAGTGGAAGTTCAAAAACTTTGCTGAAATTTTTAGTAAATGTAGAAAATATTCCAAAAAAAGGTTGTCAAAAACGACGTTTTGAACCGAATTTTCCGAAACGAGATATCTGCTAACAAAAAAAGGGTCATACTGTGAAAATAATTGTTTATAAATCAAATTCTAATGAATTGAGCCAAAAATGAAATCATACGGCCTCTTATACATCTAAACAAAAGTCACCTCAGCAAGTTTCTTGTTTTAACTCTTAGAAACGAGTTTAAAAATGTATCAGAAAATTTAGAGCTGTTAAAGGTGGAAAATTATTTTTTCAGAAACATTTTTAAAATGGACGGTTAATGATATCTAGTAAAAATCGAGGATATTTAATTTTCATTGATTATTATCTATTTTTATTTATTCACTTTTAGCTCATAAAAATAAAAAAAGGCTAAAAAACTAACTTTTTTATTTAAATTACTACTATTTTTCCAAAGATCCATTTCCTTAACTAAATGTTGATGTAAGCTACAGAGAATTTAATGTTTTTAAATATTTTTGGCGACCAAAATTTTTTCAGATGCTAGTGAATTGGGAAAAATAGTCATCAGAAAGGAAGTTCACTGCATACACTTGTAGGTATCATCCTTCGCACAACGCGTAGTATTAATTTTTCGACGCACGAATTTTAAAATACGTGAAATGTAATTAAATGTAATGCAAAAAATCCGAAGATTATATACCTCTTTTCTTTAAAACCGGAAAAAAAGGTTAAATAAATAAAAATCAAAGAATTTAGGTCAAATTAGAAACTTTTCTTAAACTTTATAGTTCATGTATTAGAAATTCAAGAAAGACATTACGTAATTGCTGCCAATTAATTATTCTGCTTTTTGTTAACAACGTTTCGGAAAAGTAGTTTTTGCATCAATCAATCTCAAAATTTTGCGATTAAAAAAGGCGAAGACTAGTCAGAAATTATTCTAAAATAGTGGTATCAGATAAATGCTGTCAATCAAGACTATTGATGAAAATATCATGATAGTTCATATAGTAATTTACAACATACAGCGGTATATCTTACCACAATTTTCTGTTATTCAAATTTATAAGTGCATTAAAAGCATCTATAGAATGTATAGGTACCAAGGAAGAAAGCAACTAACTTTAAACATAAATCGTTGCTTTATTTAATCGCAGAATTCTGCGATTAAATAAGGCGAAGTACATTATTTGAAAATAGAGGCATTCAAAATACGTAATATTTGACAGATATGTGGAAAGAAAAATCAAATGATGCAACCCGATCACGAAAAATTTCCAACCAATTTCGAAACAATCAATGCAGGTCTCCATTGTGCTAGATAAGTGAACAAGCAATATATGTGTAGCTTGTGCAACAGGAATGTCAAACAATATGGAAATATTTTGACGCTTTCACAGTGTGTCCATTTACAACAATTTTACGGGGCAATTGGGACATGCGGTTTTTTGTTCCACACGCGCTTTTTTTTAAATATAGCGTATCAAATCCTATTTGAAAAACAACTTGAAAAAAATTAAACCAAGCAGATCTTGTAAATAATTATATACCAACTAAAAAACGTTGTAGGGGAACATAGGAGCATAGGAGCGTTGTTGTGCACCTCGCAGCCTTTGCTGTCAAAGTGTCTAAGACAGTGACGTAACCAAGTTGGTTACCGAAATCTAGTAACATTGCAAAGTTTTCTTCTTCTTGATTCATAGAAGAAAATTTTTTGATTAGATCAGGCGAAAAATTTTTTCTAAAATTTCCAGTATTCAGACTACTTGGGCCCCTACTTTGGTTACGCCACTGTAAGAAAACAACAAATGTGAAATTATTAGATTTATTATAAATAAGCAACATATGAATTAAGTAAGTAATAAAGTACTTCAGTATAGATAAATTGATATACGTACGTATAAGTTGAACATAGATAGTTTAAGAAAAAATAAACAAGATAAATCTATGAACAAAGGGCTATGTAAGTACTTAAGTATCTAATTCTCATTTTTATTTACTTCAATGAAAGTTCGACATATCCATACGCCTATGGAGAATATAACCATGTTTTATATCTAACAGAACAGTTTTTTTCAGAATTTTTTAATGTCATTTTGTCTTATATACGCCTATTTATCTGTACCACAAAATTTCGAGGTATGGCTATTTAAAATACAAAATTTGGTTTGCCGACAAGCTTTTTTAAAATTTTTATTATGTAATTTTGAGCTTATTTTCCCAACATAAGAGATTTTCCTCAATCAAAAGCTATGTGTAATTTTCTTCGCCATTCACTTTTGTTTTCCCCTTCTGCTTCACTCAGTCCATAATTTACCATTTTCTGTCTCAGGTTATCGCTCCAACGTTTTCTCGATATTCCTCTTTTACTCCTTTCTTCCTTCCGGTTGCCAGTTCATTTGTGATCTTGACGTATTATATAATTTTCTGTACTGAAAGCAAAATAAAGAAAAACAATGAAGAAATTAATGACATGTAGTAAGAGAATCTAAAAATATTATTTCGAAAAATATGTTGAGGAACTGCATCCCATATGGTCCAGTTACCCATGATATATATCCCAATTACCCCATTTTTGAAAAAAATATGGGGTAGCTGGCACACTGTCTTTACATATAAAACATGAAGTAAATATCTATAGGTACCTAATAATATTAATGTGTTTTATATCTAATATTTAAAAAAAAGATTAATTAATAAAATTGCTTACCGTATTTTTATTTAAAAAAAAAAAAAAAAAAACGATTAAGTTTAATGAAATTGACGTTGTTTTTTAAAAAAACAAATCTAAATTTTCAGAAACTTATCACTTCAAAGACAGGGTTACGATTGAAATGTGTTGAGAAAAGACGGTGATATGACTTTTTGCCGGTAGATGGAAGCAGCAAAGATTTCCAGAACAGATATTAATCTCGTATGAGCATTATGTATAAACGTATCTTAATATGTAAACTGTGTCTATTTATATGTTTTTTAGTAATTTTTGATATTTTTGTGTGATTTAAATTGGTAAGTGTTTTTATTTTCTGTTTAAATTTATGAATAATCAAAGTAATTATGGTAATTTGTAAAAAGAGTATTTGAATATGTACCTGTAATTTTCATTCACCAGATGGCACTGTGTGTCCAGTATTGTATGCAATGTTTCTGAGTACAAAGCATTTTTGTTGTGTCAGCGAATTCCAGATGTTATGATGTTAGTAAGTTTTCTCGCTGAAAAGAGTTGTAAAAGTTTTTATTTTTGGGGTATATTGTGAAAACCACATATTGTGTATTAGCCAAGATTGAAGCTTAATGTGATATAGTTTTAACAGCGGGATGTCATCTGGACACCAACGTCTTAAATAAACGTGAATGTAGACGAAAATGAAACCATGTAAGTTTTCTCTTTTCTTTCCATTGTCTCCTTGTGTTACTCTGATTATTTCTGTTTTGAGCAGGTGATGGAAGTGTTACAATTATTTAAGTGTATAATACAGAGAGTTTTCCCACTCCGCCCCTTGAAAACGGTTAGTTTTTCATCGATCTAAAAAGTGTTAAATTAAATACAAAACTAATAGTTTTAGTTTCGTTTTTCAAGGTTTTGTTATTTTTTAACATTACGTGGCGCCCGAACAGGGACTTGGAGAGTGGGATGTTTTTTGGTTGTATGATAGTTATAACTCTCTGTTTTATGATTTTGTACGAGTAATATATATATTTGAGTTAGAATATTAGTGTATTTATTGAAATTTGTAATTTTGTGAATATATTAATTTCAATGTTGTTTTGGAACATAGTTGTACATAATATTTTTGGGAAATAGTAATCATAGTGTTTTAGATAAAATGGAGGCTCTTAAGCTTAAAAGGACAGGCGTCAGGTCATCATTCACCCGTACTGCTAATATTTTAAAAACAGAACTTGCAAAGGAAGATAGTGATATAAGTATTGTTAGAGATAAGTATACAAAATTACAAAATATTCAGACAGAGTTAAATGATTTAGATAATAAAATCTTAGATTTAATAACCGAGGACGGCAGTGCGGCGGAACAGCTTGTTTCGAGTGAAATAGAAAATAGGGAAGCATATTCAGATGATTTTATTACGTTGTCTCGCCTGTTTAATGAGAAATGTAAAATTCCGGAGGGATTTCAGATAGATACGAGGCCAGACGATGTGTTTAGTACTACAGGTAATAAAATGAAGTCTTATAAATTACCGAAAATAGAATTAAAGAAATTCGATGGGGAACTAATTAATTGGTTGCCCTTTTGGAGCCAATTTCAGAAAATTCATGAGGATGGGGATTTACACGATAGTGATAAATTTTCTTATTTAGTTCAGAGTATGAAACAAGGGTCACGCGCGAAGGAATTTATTGACAGTTACACGGTTACTTCAGATAATTATAAAAGTGCAGTTATGGCACTTACAGAACGTTTTGGAAAACCGGAGTTATTGATTGAGGTTTATGTAAGGGAATTGATTAAATTAATTATTTCTAATGTAAAAGCAGATAATAGAAATAAATTACCCCTTGATAAACTTTATGACAAAATTGAAGCTCAGTTAAGGGCGTTAGAATCATTAGGGCTAAAGTCAAGTGAGAACACGTCATGGCTTTATCCGATGGTGGAATCGAGTCTTACGGAAGACGTCCTAAAAGCGTGGCAGCGAAGTGCACTTTTTAATCAACCCGAAGGGTCAGATCTTTCTCGTCAAACGAATTTGATGAAATTCCTGAAAGCTGAAGTGGAAGGCGAGGAGAGGTTAAAATTAGCACGCAGCGGTTTCGAAAATAACCATCGCAGGGAAGGGTATCATGATAGAGATAGAAATAAATTTAAAAAACCCAATATCCCTACTGCATCAAATTTTCTTACGATTAAAGAGCGTTCGTGTATTTTTTGTGACAAAAGTCACGAGAGTAAAAATTGTTACGAAGCCCGTTTATTAACATTAGAAGAAAAAACTGCGAAGATCAAAGATAAAAGGTGTTGCCTTAAGTGTTTAGAGCCTAATCATGTTGCCAAATTCTGCAAGCAATTTGTACGGTGCTATTGTTGTGGTAAACCCCATTTTATTTCACTTTGTCCAGAAATGCATAAAAAAGGGGAACCGCCGAAGGACAAGGGGGTAACGGAAACTGTACAAATGACTGCTGCTAAACAAACATGCACCGCGGAAGTAGCATTAATGACTTTGCGTGTAAAAGTCGCGGGTAAGAATATAGTGAAAAGGGTCAGAGTACTTCTGGATTGCGGTTCGCAAAAGTCATACATTTTACAGTCTCTGGCAGCCGAATTAGGTCTGCCAATTATTTCTAAAGAAAACATAGCTCATACTTTATTCGGGGGTGCTAGAACGGCTCCGAAATTGCATAACAAATATCGAGTAAAATTGTGTTCGCTAAATCAACGGAATTTTCCGGATTTAGAATTTGATTTTTTGAGCCAAGACGTAATCTGTGGTGAAATCCCGAGTTTACCTAGAGGGCCAATTTTGAGAGAATTGAAAAATAATAAAATTTGGTTATCTGACATAGGTGCGAATCCTCCTAAAATTGAGATGCTTATAGGGAGTGACATATATGGTAAAATTCTCACGGGTCAAGTCAAGCAATTAAAAGGGGGATTGACAGCAGTTTGCACGAAGTTGGGTTGGGCCGTTTGCGGCGCATTGGATGAATTTTCGTCTCTGAAAGAGCAAGGAGCAACAACTTTGTGTACAAATTTGGCCATTAGAGATTTCAAAATTTCCGATCTTTGGAATTTAGAAGCAATCGGAATATCAGATGGGCCACAAAATTTGACTAAAGCAGCGGAGGGAGAAATGGCCCGGGAACAGTTCTTAGATTCCCTTACTCAAAATGAAGAGGGTCGTTATTGCGTGGGCTTACCCTGGTTGGGAACCAACGCTGAGTTGCCATCGAATCGTCATGTTGCAGAAAAGAGGATTTTTAGTGTTTCTCGAAAACTTAAATCTTTGAATAAATTTGAGGAATATAATAGGGTTTTCGATGAATGGATGGAAGAGGGCATAATTGAAATAGTTCCAGATGCAGAAATATGAGTAAGGGACATTATCTCCCCCATCACCCAGTGTTTAAGCCCGATAGTTCAACTACTAAGATAAGACCGGTTTTCGATGCGTCGTGCAAAGTAGGTAGAACTCCTTCTCTCAATGACTGCTTATTTAAAGGGCCAAATTTAATCGAAGAAATTCCTTCGATTTTGTTAAGATTTCGGGAAAAGAGCATTGGGGTGACTTCCGATGTGAAGCGCGCATTTTTGCAAATAGAACTGAAAAAAGAAGATAGGGATTTTTTGAGATTTTTATGGTATGAGAAAGATAATGTTATAAAAGTTCTCCGCCATACCAGAGTAGTTTTTGCAGTCACTTCCAGTCCATTCTTATTGGGAGCTGTCATAAGGTACCATTTGTCACAGGTACCAGAAGAAAAGAGGTTTTTAGCTCATAAAATAGACAAATCTTTATATATAGATAATTGCGTAACATCCGTTGACAATGTGCAAGAACTCGAAGAGTTCCTAAAATATGCTACAGAAGTTCTCGCCGAAGCAAAGATGGAGTTGCGCATGTGGACCTGTAATTACATTGAGACAGATACAGGTGCCATATCGCAGGTTTTGGGGACCGAATCTGAGTTAGAGGATCCAGTATCGGTTTTGGGGATTATGTGGGACAGGAATGAGGATAACCTACATATTAGCATTAAAAATTTACCGGTTTCAGAAAATTTGTCAAAAAGAGAGGTTTTGTCTCTAACACAGACTATTTTTGACCCATTAGGTTTCCTGACACCTGTTTTATTGACTGCCAAGTTATTGCTTCAAGAAATTTGGACAGTAAAAGTTGATTGGGATACCCCATTACCCGAAGAGATCAAAATTAAATTCTTAAAATGGTATCACAATTTGGGAATACTTAAAGATTTGAAATTGCCCCGGCGCATAGGATTTGGAGATAGAAATTCCTGGTCACTCCATGTTTTTTGTGACGCAAGCCAACATGCCTATCCAACCGTTATTTTTTTGAGATGCGAACACGACGGGGGAATTTATGTGAATTTAGTTATGGCTAAAACGAGAGTAGCCCCATTAAAAGAAATGACAATTCCGAGACTTGAACTGATGTCGTGTGTTTTAGGGGCGCGTCTCTCTAAATATGTTACAGAAGCGCTCTCGCTACAGGACTGCCCAAAATATTTTTGGACCGATTCCACCACCGCGTTATCATGGATTAAAAGAAACGATAGTTGGGGAACTTTCGTGGGTAATCGGGAGAAGGAAATTTGTGCAGCTACAGAAGTAAGTCAGTGGTCTTACGTTCCGAGCCAATTGAATCCGGCAGATCTGCCGTCTCGCGGTTGCTCCCCTCTTCGGTTTATGGAATATAAGTAGTGGTATGGGCCTAGTTGGCTAAAAGAACATAGAGATAACTGGCCAAAGTTAGAAATAGAGCCAGATGAAACTTTAATTTTTCTGAACTCAGGAAAGGAGTAAATGTAAATGTAAATATTAATATTGTAAAGGATCCTGAAGAAATTAAATGGTATGAGAGATTCTCTAAATTCTCAAAGATGATAAGGGTTTTAAGTTGGGTGAAAAGGTTTAGCAATAATTGTTTAAAGCGTAACGTTAATAAAGAACCCTTTCTATCTGCTTATGAAATTGAGGAATCTAAAATCACACTTCTTTCACTTGTTCAGGCAGAAAGTTTCTCAGAGACAGGAGACTCAGTTCGTGGTCTAATGACTGAAAGAGATCAGAGGGGCCTTATAAGAGTAAAGACTAAAATAGTAGAACGGGATGACCACTACGCATTTAGGTATCCCATTTTGCTGCCTTCGAAACATTACGTCGTTCATTGTCTCATTAGAGACTTTCATCTAAAAAATTCGCATGCAGGCATCCAGACTCTCATGGTTATTTTACGTGAGAATTTCTGGATTATTGCGGCAAGACGTACAATTAGAACGGTAGTAAAGAACTGCCTACCCTGCAAGAGGTTTACCTCAAAGCCGCCAACTACTGCACCCATCCAATTGCCTTTGGACAGAGTTCGAGATGCATTTAGCTTTGAAACTACAAGGGTGGATCTCTGTGGCCCCCTGATCCTCAGAAATAAAATAAAAGCATGGGTTGTTCTATTTACGTGTGCTGTGTACAGATGTGTGCATTTAGAACGCGTTACTTCTATAAGCACAGAATACTTTATAAAAGCACTGCGCCGATTCATTTCACGCAGAGGCCGTCCATCGATTATATATACGGACAACGGCACCAATTTTATTGGAACTTCAGCCGCACTGAAGAAAATTGATTGGGAGAAAGTAGTCTCCTATGAGACCTTAAATCCCATTCAGTGGAAATTTATTCCACCAACTGCTGCATGGTGGGGTGGATGGTGGGAGCGATTGGTTCGTACCACCAAAAATCTGCTTGTGAGAGTGCTAGGGCAAGCATCAGTGAATTATGAGGAGCTTCTTACAATCATATGTGACGTCGAAGATGTCATTAATTGCCGCCCCCCTCACGTACGTGTCCAACGATGCGGAAGATCTCCAACCTCTGACTCCGTCGATGTTTTTGCGCGACCTTAGATCATCAGGCGTTGTAGATCTCGATATCATAGACAAAAATAAACTGCTTGTTCGACAGCGAAGATGCCAAGATCTTCGTGAACAATTTCGCATAAGATTTCGAAAGGAATATCTTAGCCAACTAGCGCTAAAACATGGCCAAACGGACGGTGTGTGTATCCAGAAAGGAGACATCGTACTTATTGGTGCGGATAACATCAAACGTGTCAACTGGCCAATTGCTCGTGTGCAGGAGCTTTGTAGAGGTAGAGACGGTCGTGTAAGAGTTGTCAAACTCAAAACTGCAAATGGTATACTTCTTCGACCCGTCCGTAAAATTTACCCTTTAGAAGTGTGCGCCTGCACCAGTGACAAAGTGTAGTTTTTGATTTGGCTCTCACCTAATCAAAAAGGTGGGAGTGTTGAGAAAAGACGGTGATATGACTTTTTGCCGGTAGATGGCAGCAGCAAAGATTTCCAGAACAGATATTAATCTCGTATGAACATTATGTATAAACGTATCTTAATATGTAAACTGTGTCTATTTATATGTTTTTTAGTAATTTTTGATATTTTTGTGTGATTTAAATTGGTAAGTGTTTTTATTTTCTGTTTAAATTTCTGAATAATCAAAGTAATTATGGTAATTTGTAAAAAGAGTATTTGAATATGTACCTGTAATTTTCATTCACCAGATGGCACTGTGTGTCCAGTATTGTATGCAATGTTTCTGAGTACAAAGCATTTTTGTTGTGTCAGCGAATTGCAGATGTTATGATGTTAGTAAGTTTTCTCGCTGAAAAGAGTTGTAAAAGTTTTTATTTTTGGGGTATATTGTGAAAACCACATATTGTGTATTAGCCAAGATTGAAGCTTAAATGTGATATAGTTTTAACAGCGGGATGTCATCTGAAAACCAACGTCTGAAATAAACGTGAATGTAGACGAAAATGAAACCATGTAAGTTTTCTCTTTTCTTTCCATTGTCTCCTTGTGTTACTCTGATTATTTCTGTTTTGAGCAGGTGATGGAAGCGTTACAATTATTTAAGTGTATAATACAGAGAGTTTTCCCACTCCGCCCCTTAAAAACGGTTAGTTTTTCATCGATCTAAAAAGTGTTAAATTAAATACAAAACTAATAGTTTTAGTTTCGTTTTTCAAGGTTTTGTTATTTTTTAACAAAATGACACCCGTTGTTTTAAGGAATAAAGATGGGATGCAATGTCGGCAAAAGTTAAAAGTTAAAAATCATCAACATTATTTTATAAAATAGCATATGGTCCAGTTACCTCATGGGTCCAGTTATCCCAGCTTAACTTACATTGTTAAGTGGCTACTATCCTCTCTTAACTCAATTTTACACCAGTAGAGTGTTTCTTTAAGTTTTAATATGTTCATTATTACCCCATACATTTTTCTGAAAATTATGAAAGAAATTTGCATAACAAATCTCAACAATTAGCAGCTTCTCAACCATTTTCACACTTTGAGCAGGTACGTATTTCCAACAAAATCGAATTAAAGATATAAAGTAATGCATATTTAAGGTTCATTTAAGAATATTATCACAAGCCTAGGCAACGCCAGGAAATAAATTGCAAAAAATTATAAAAGGTGTTCTGGCTTAAAAACGTCAGATTGGGTAATAAAGCCAAGTTCTGATATTACGCATAGTTATGAAATAATTCAGTAAATGGCACCTATGGGCTCTGTTCAGAAGGGCTCTGAGCTATGTAACACGCAAACAACAGCTTAAAGTTAATTTGTTCCATTTGTAGGCCTTATCGCTTTTATAAGCAACTAAAATTAACGTTTGATCTACAGTGAGCAAAAACAGTATTTGCACACCAAGTAAATTTGTTGTAGCATATGTATAAATAAACAAAAAGCAACTTAGAATTAAAAATACCAACACTTTTACAAAACAAATAAACTTATTTAATATCTGACTTAATAATTATATTTAAAATATGAAAACATAAAAAAGTAGCATTTGTACTGCCAAAAAAATATTTGCACACTAACAATAAAAATAGAACTAGAGGAATTATTTATAAGTTAAAAGCAGTGCTAATATTTAGTATGCAGTCCCTTTGCTTTAATTACGGCTTGCAATCGTCTGGGCTTGATTCTATTAATTTGTGACACGTTTCACTGCTGATTTGTAGCCATTCTTCCCTAAGAGCTTGCTTAAGTTCTGATTTGTTAGAAATTTTCTTTTTCCTTATTTTCACATCCAAAGTATGCCATAAATTTTCAATCGGATTGAGATCTGGTCATTGTGGTGGCGTTTTCAATGGATTTTTCACATTATAAAGCAACTATAACCTCGTAATATATGCAATGTGTTTCGGATCGTTATCCTGTTGGAAATAATATGAATTAGGAATTCCTAATTTTAGAACACTATTAGATAAATGATCTCGCAATATATTGATATATTGTTCAACATTCATATTGTCTTCAATAAAGGTCATTTACCCAACTCCGTTAAAAGACATGCATCCCCAAATCATTACATGACCACTATCATGTTTTACAGTTGGTTTCAAGTTTTTAATTTCAAGAGAAGTATTTGGCTTTCGCCATAAAGTTTTCTTACCATCTAGCCAAAAATATTGAACTTACTTCCATCGAAAAAAATAACGGCTTTCCAAAACTCTAGTGGTTTGCTTACCTAAGCTTTTGCAAATTCAAGTCTTTTCATCCAATTTGTTTCGCTAATAAATGGTTTTTTTCGAGGGGCTCTTCCTCGAATATTTGCATCATGAAGAACATTTCTAATTGATTGTAGAGTAACTATTGTTCCCGACGTTAGAGCGAGATCAAGAGCCAATTTTCGAGCACTTAGAAAAGGATTTTTTGAAGATTCTTTTGTGATGACTCTCCTTTGTCTGGTATTTAGCTTTCTTGGACGCCCAGTTCGCGACTTATTTATTATCGAACCAGTTTCTTTTTTCTTAATTACATAACGAACAGTAGAAAAGTTTAGATTTAATTTTTTCCCTATTCCTCGATATCATAATCCAGAATTGTTAAGAAATATAATCTTCTCACGGGTAGCAACAGACAATTCACATGTTTTAGGCGCCATTAGAACAAAAACTCCCCAGAATCCCTGCTCCAATTAATATATTACGTGACGTTAAAGTGCGGGGCTAATGTACTGCGGGACTGGTATGCTAAACATTTGCATAATGTTACATTTAATGCCTTTTTTAACAGTCAATGCTTCATGTGCAAATACTTTATAGATATGAGAAAATATTAATTTAATTTTTAAAATGTGTGATATTACTGTTTAAGGAAAATGGCAGTTATTTTTATTTTCTTCTTATTTAAATAAATGAATAATTAACAGAATAGTATCAAATTTGTTTTCTATGGTTACTTATGCAAATAATCGTCTGCGTGCAAATATTTTTTTTGCTCACTGTAAATTGTGCGAGGGAAATTCTGTGATGTGAAGACTATGTATTTATCAGGAAATACTTTATTTATTACATAAAATTTTAGTGCATTTCATGTACTTTCAAAATGTTGTACAAGATTTTGAATATATTCGCGATATAGTTTGTAGTTTAAAATGTACTGCGCAACAAGTATAATAACACCATTATACTTAATAACGCCAACGGGGTAATAACGCCATTCCTTGGCGTTATTACCCCGGTTGATTCCTTACAGTGGATTAACTACATCCGAAGGGGGTTTATTTTTTACTTTATGTATGAGACCGCATTATCGTCATTGTTGAAATGGTTAGATTAAGGGGGCTCCGATATCTAAAACTGATCTTTTTTTCCTTTTAATACTAATGTAAAAACAATATTAAACTCTTATAAATAAAACGATATTAAAATGTTTTCGATATTCTAATTGCAGCGTTCTGTTTTTCAAAATTTTACAAATTTAACTTTTAACTGGTGTGACAGAAATTGCAACGTAACTAGTGAGAAACGGTCTGTGATGCGATCGAAAGATGAATAAAAGGCTTGAGTAACTCATAGGATGGTGTTTTTGTACCAAATTTTTTGTACAAGCATTAACATTCACCTATTTAAAAATCTAGAATTAAACTCTGTAGTACTAAAGTTCCAAATGAAATAAAATTTCGATAGTGTTTGTGGTTAATCTGAAAATCAAAAAGTTAAGCTATAAAAATTTTTAAAATTAATGGTCTATGACACCTGTAAGATTATTTAAATGTTAAAAAGCGATCAATGATTAAAACTGATAGAGTACTGTTTCTGCACTAAACTTTTTGTACAGGATTAATTCTAATTAAATTTAACTTTTCAAATATTTCTAACAGCAGTACGAGGATTCCAAACGAAAGAGAAATACAGTTGCAGCTATAGTTAAACTGGAAAATGCAAATTAAAATCTTGAAAGAAAAAAATAATAAAAACGTTTATTGAGATCGCTAACAGCAGTTTAAGGGGAATTTTGTTGCTAATATAGAGGTAATGAAATATAAACATGTGAATCATACATAAAATTTAATACGTGATCTTACAGGGTTGTTAATTTTTATCAAAAATCTTATTTAATTAATTAAAAATACAAATTTATTAAAGCATGTTTTATATAATGCCGACATCTTAACATTAACTGTGTGAATCCGCAATAGTGTGGAGTTTACCGATTAAAAAGTATTTACAAAACTTCTATAACAGTGTTAACAAATGTATTTATTACACATAACTCTAGTTATCATAAAATTTCACATGCAGAAATATTACATTAAAAATGATTAAAACCGTTTCTTATAATTATATTTAAGGAGGACTTTTTAAACAAAGAGAAGCTCGGGGTGTTATATTCTGTTGAAACTCCCCCTCTCTCCCTTTTCTTTCGCTTTCAGAAGATAAATGAATATTTTCTATTGCATAGAATGTATACATGGAAACATAAATACTGATTTAGCTAAACACAATTAAAAACGTGCAATGTTTCTTATAATTCTATATAAGCGGTCCTTTTTAAGCAAAATGAAGCTCAGAATCTGATATTCTTTTGCCTCCCGCCCCCACCCCGCTTGTTTTTCTTAAACTTTCACAAAAAAATCAACATTTCGATCGTTTACGATCGTTTCGTCGACCGCCCTAGAAATTGACAAATTGCACTCTAGTGCAATTTGTCAATTTCTAGGGCGGTAGAATTTGTATTTTCAAAATTGGACCTACATATGATTATTCCATCTTATTTTATAATTTTGTTTGTATTTCGTTAGCCAAATAGACTTAGTCAAGAAATCATGACATTACATTTTATGATTACATATGTGTAAAATTATTTTTTATGTATAGATAGTCAATGAGTTGCGGTATCAAATCCCATATTTGTTTGAAAAATACAATCAAAAACTAAGCCGCAAAAATTGATAGAACCTTAACGTGGCGTTATTGCCCCAGGATACCTTAGTTTAAAATAAAAGAAAATGCGCAACTATTCAATATATTTTTAATGTAATTTTAATAACAAATGTATAATATTGTTTCACACTGCACTGTTCTATTCTTATATAAATTCTATATTAAATGTGCTAATGTAAATAACATATAATAGTAATAAATAAATGCTTCGTGTTATAAAAGTTCGATTAAAATTCTCTTTTCTTGTTTTTTAAATTTTTTATCAGTTTCTTAACATTAGCAGGATTATTTTCATTGCGTTTGTAAAAAATTCTTATTTTTTTCACATGTATAATTAAGCATAACTACTAAATTTTTCTTTCTTCTCAAAAGGCGTATTGAATAACAGGAAGATCAATACGTCAGACGCTCAAATTTTTTGATTCTCTTTTCTATAGAAATCATTCTCAATCAAATATTTATCATTAAATATTGAAACGAAATTAGGAATCAACTGTTTATCCAAAACTCGAAAAATTACAAAAACATATTGCTTTTTTCTTCAATATAAAATGTATTATTACTATTCTTGACGGACAATACTGAAAGAATCATTATTAAATTTTCATAAGCTGAACTTATTGACAAATCTTTATCGCATGATTACGCACATAAGCAAACATACTCAGCAAATTATTGCATGATTACGCACATAAGCAAATATACTCAGCAAATATTGTTCATACACGGAAAATGCTAGTTCTATAAGGTAATGAATCTCAGTAATGTATGGTCAAGTGATCCGATCAATTGGTGAACAAACAGTTGACTTCCGCCTACTTCCATTATTGAACAGTACATGATTTATTCGTAAAAAACATTGAACATGGCAATGAAAGCTATTGTGTTCAATTATTATATTAAAATATTTACATATTTGGAAATATTGTTTTGTTTTTATACGGAAAATGTTTTAAAGTTACATTTATGAGGATGCGTCTGACTTACATACGTAGTTGATTTAATGTTTTTTCCTGAAATAGTAACTAAAAGGCCGATAAACGAAACATAATTTTAATTTTGTAAATGAAATACATTTAACTACACATAAAAATTGCTGCAAAGTATCTTGATGATTATAGTAATTTAAATAGTACTATTCAAGTAAGAAGGACAGATAATTTATATTTAAATAACAAAGTTTAACAGTCCTTCGTGGTAGATGTTACATGTATTTCTGTATAGAATGTGAACAATTTTTTTAGATACCACTGTTTACCATAAGTAATCTTCGTCTTCACTATTTGTAAAATTTCTGGTTTGAAGATTGCTATTCGGAAATACAAGTACTAAACAATAAAATACCATTACAGGAAGATTGTCTTGAAGAAATTAAGTATTTAAATTCATCAAAAGCTGTTGCTTTAGAAACGAGTGTCAAGATTTTTTGTAACACTGTCACAACGGAACGTATATTTGTTAGAAATTCGTTATAAGAGTGACTACAAATTTATTTTTTACAAAAATAGATAAGTAAATACATGAATCGATGTCATTCTGCACCAAAGAAACAATTATTATAATGAACATAGATTTGTAATTATTTTCTAGTGGTGGAAAAACTTAAGAATTTCATGTATACAAGTTAGTGCAAATTTGAACCTGCAAATTAGAAACATGGTATGTAAATCAGTTCAGCTAATTCAGATCTCAACTAGCAGATCAAAATAGCAAAGAAAAAAGTCCATCCGGCCATTGTCAGAAAGAAAAGGTTTCTTTCATTTTCATTTTTATTTTTATTTTTATTTTTTTAAGTCAGCTCACATTATTCAAACATACGAAGCTCAATTTAGAAGACTAAATTGAGACTTATTATAGAAGATTAATTTTTGTCAATACTGAATATTACTTACTAAATGAAAAATTTTCGAAATTAGTCAGCTTTATCCAAGCTGGTTTTGTTTAAAGTGATTTATATTTGGTCGCCAAATTCGACGATAACTTGAATTGCTCCCCATTTTAAAACAGCATGATGGGTGAAGCTAACCAATGAAATTGGTTGAGAGCTTAGTAATTCCTGCACACAAGCTCACTCAGATCGAAATCGATTGATGTATACGAATGTTGTTGCAGGCAAAAAATCAGATTTTTCAAAACGTCAGAAATTCAAACTGCCGTATCTCAGGCATTATTTCATAGAAAGGCAATACAAGAAATGATCTGATATCCTTGTATCAAGGTTAAACACTTAATAAAGAAACCATTTAAAATGTCTTTTTTTTTTTCTTTTGATACCTTATTTTTTAAAATATGAAGGTTAAACAATCAAGATTAAACATATAAGAAAAAAATCGTTTTTCAGTTTCTTATTATTTTGAACTTTATTATAAATTTAAATTAAAAGAAATAAAAGGCAGCCATTTTAAAACAAGATGGTGGACGAAGTTAGCCAATGAACTCGATCAAGATGTTCGTTATGTACTATGTACATATATGTTCCATCGAAATTGGTTCATAAATATGCGTACTATCACGTGAGAAAAATCAGATCGTTTCAAAAAGTCAGCCACTCCAGAAATTCAAAGTGCTATAACTTTTATTTTAGTCCTTTCCAACAAAGTTGAAAAGTGCTTATGCATTCCGTTTGTCTGGCCGTCTGACTGTCTGCCATCTGTCCGTCTGTCCACACTCAAACTCCCGTAAATCTACTCCGATTTTCATGCAATTGATAAAGCTGATTTAAGGTCACCAAAAAATTTTTGGTATTGAATATGAAGTATGTACGATTAATGATTCATACCAAGGGATAGTAAAAAAAATTCGATTACATTATGGTATATGGGGGGAAATCGTTTTGAGGGTATTTTAATGACATTATACTGTTTCAAATGTATCGAAGCTGATATAAATCACTGAATTTCACTTCGATCATTTCAAAACAATGTATTTATAAAAAAAAAATTATTAATTTAGAGGGACACAAAAAATAAATCGGTTTTGCGCAATAATTGCCAGAGAGCCCGTTTTAAAATTCGGTATGTTATTTTAAATTTAATTAGTTTTTTGCATATTACTCTTTATATATAAATTCCATACCTCATAAATAGAGCTGCACAAAAGTATACGCATACTATTCTCCTTATTAGAGGAAATTCTGAATTTTCAACTCAAATATATGTATCGCTTAAATGAACTAAATTTTGGAATGCAAGTTGAGGTTTACTGTGAGTTACATCCTGTATCATAGAAAGTGCATGGTATTTACACAAGCATACAGAAAATTTCGGAATACTATGCTGCAACCGAAATAATGCATGTTACAGATGATTGCTTGAAGTGCATTTTTAGTTGTGATATGAGTTTTTAATCTTAACTAAACTTGTGCATCTTGCGTTGTGTGCACAAAGGCTGTAGATCTTATACTGCAGAAATCGCACAGGTTATATAATATGAACGGAAGTAGCTTAAAGGTTGTATTTAAATAAGCAAAAGATTGAACTGAATTTAGTAAATCAAGATACGTTTATAGAATGTAGAAAAATGATATACAGGGCCACGCAAAGAATTAGATACATGACTATGTCTATGGAAGATAATCTCTGGAAGTGTGATTTCACTATATTTAAATGTGTTTTAGTCAGTCTTAAATAAATTTTAGCAAAATAGTGGCATATACGTATGTAAATGTAGAAGGCAAAATACACGTCTATACAAAATAGTTAAAATCTGTAGCAGTCTATTGAGTATATATTTCTGAAAGTCAAAATTCAATGTATTAGGCGTTTTAACACAGCATAGTTGAAAATTTTTAAGAATTCGGTTTGTCTGTCCGTACGCCAACTTTCGTTAACATAATTGAATTGCTCTGTAATTGATTTATGTTATTGAAATTAACTATGTCATGTTCAGTATTGAAAATAAAGTATGTAACGTTCACAGTTTTTTCACAGATCCGCTCAAAAATGTTCCATTGCATTATGGTCTATGAGAAATGTCGTATTTATATAAATATGATGTACTTACTCATCTAGTCATTTAGTCTGTCCGCATAAAACAGCGCAAATCTATTAAATAAATGGTTGGAATTTTCATGTATAATTCTTGGCGAATTTTGTCGAGTCATTTCAAATTTTATGAAAATTGGATCAGAATTAAAAAAGATAATAATAAATGCTTTCTTCATTCTACTAAATCCTACCATATGTAACCAATTCAATGATATCTGGTAATAGGTAATGTATAACATAGTGTATTATATTTATTACGTACTATTTAAGATGGAGTCTTATTATTTTCGTATTACTGAATTTAAGATTACAATCATATCACATTTTGTATTCATGCATTTTTGCATAAGAGTTTAAAAGTTATTGCATCAAAATCTGAATATTTATAAAAGTAGATATGGTACAGATACACCTCGTATTTGACACGTTTGACGTGTCATTTCTAACTTGTTTAAGATATAAACAAAACAAAATTTTCCGGAATCTTTGTATCAAGGTCAAGCTCATATGAAAAAAAATTTTGCATCTTCTAATTTTTGGTACGTAATTTCAAATTTTAAAATTTTTTTAAAAAATTAAATGTTCGCCATTTTGAAAAAGATGGCAGATGAAGCTGCCCAACAATCTCGGTGAGGCAATGATATGTTCCATGTACACACCAAGTTACATCCAAACCAGTTCAAAAATACTCGTGTTATAGTATGACAAAAATCAGATGTTTCGAAATATCAGCCACACAAGAAATTCAAAGTAACTCAGACATTTTTAAAGATATAAGCAAAACAAAAAATGCTCCGGAATCTTTGTAGTAAGGTCAATCATATAAGAAAAAAAAATCTTTTTCAATTTCTGTTTTTTACCTAAATGTTATATTTTATATATTTTTTAAATATTTAAAGGGCCGCCATTTCAATAGAATATGGCGGATGAAGCTGGCCAACGAACTCGGTCCAGACATTAGTATGTGCAATGTACACGTCTAGTCACATCGAAATCGGTTCATAAATACGAGAGTTACAGCATGACGAATATCAGATATACATTTAACAATGGGTGGATTAGTTACTCGACGAAACTTTACATTGTGAAGAACAGGAATTTTGGATTTGTTATTATTTACTGGTGGATTGTTAAACTAGTTTTGGTATACCTGGATTGAATACTTATGGATTTATAAATAAAAACAAACTTTCGTCCATAAATTAGAAATTTTATTGTGAAAAAATTCAAAACAAGTGTTCAGAGCAGAAGCGTATTAACTACCATCCGGGCCCCTAGGCTTGACTTTTTTAGGGCCCCCTTTCACTCTTTCAAAGAGGTATATACTGGAAAAATTAAAACACATGCTTGCTTCATTAACTCATAAATCATTGATAATAAAAATATGAATGATTACGACAAAGAATTTCGCACACCTTTTGTCTTTTGTATTAAATATTAATTTCCGACCAGTGTAAAAGAATATTTTCTTGTTCTTTAAAATAAGAAAATTTTAGCACCGGGCCCAGGGCCGTAGCTAGAAGTGAACTTCAGGGAGGGGGGGGGGTAATAATATTTTTTCTCTCTCTCTGACTTCTTATTAAACTGTTCTAATAACTTCATTTTATGCTAAGAAAAGTACAGGTTGATGAAAATTTTGAGTGCATAACTGGTGAAAAATTAAACATCATGTTAGCGTCATGTGTGCAAATGGGATGAGGGAGTGTTGAAACACTTATTTTAGATACAATTTAGTAATTCTGCGTAACTGTGAAAGGTTCTCAAAACTAAATTAGATTTTTGAACAGAATTTCATTTGAATTTTCGGAAGAGAAACTCATTGAGTGACCTTGGAAACTTTTCTAGGAGGGGGGGGGGGGGGCTCAAAATATTTTAGGGGGGCTGAGCCGCCCATAGAGCCCCCTTAGCTACGGCCCTGACCGGGCCCTCTTTTCTTGTGGGCCCCTAGGCTTCAGCCTACTCAGCCTAATGGGTAATCCGCCTCTGGTTCAGAGACAAATTCATCGATATTTCGTCGAGCTTCCTTTATGGATTGTACTCCTGTGGACCTGCCATGTATACATTTTTAACGAATTCCTTTTAATTACTCATTATGAAGCCAAGGGTTCTATCTTTTTTGTTTATGTTCGTTGGGGTTTTTTTTACGCTTTTCGCTGAAAATAGAAGTCACCATAAAAAATTGAAAGCATTTACATCACCAAGTGTTCCCATAATGTACCTGACATACGTTATGCATTACGAGTCCTTTACCGGTTGAAGACACCAGTCTAAAGTCACCTGTAAGTGTTGTCAGCACAAAAAAATTAAACCAAGATTGGCAATAAGAAAAATTGTAGTGTAACTAAAAACTTGGCCACCCACTGTATATATATATAAGACCCCAGAAGCCAAAGGGTATAATTGAGAAAATTGAAAAAAAAATGAAGTAAGTGCACGGAGAACCTGGAAATATGCTTTTTTTATTTTTAAGTAGCGAAATATAAGTGATTTTCCTGAGAATTTATAGTACAAAATATATTTAATTCGATAATAAAGTTTGCTGTTTACATTTAATCAAATTTGTGATATTTTTAAAAAGTCTTAAAAATAACTTTATTCCCTCTTTATTTATTTATGTTTAATCTAATATTATAAATTCACTCCTTGAATGGTAGAACAATCTTTTAGTGAACAAGCATTCATTTTTTAAGATTTTATATCGTGATAATCATTTAAACACTTCTAGCCTCTAAGTAACAATGAGAAAAAGTTAGTAAGTGGGCAATAGGATGCTTCATGTGCCAGCCTGCATTATAGTGGTCCTAAATTTCCATCCATTAAATTTTTCACTCAAATTTCGGGATGTAATTGTCGTTTTCTCTCTCCTTTTATGTCACGGGTTGTCACACTTGAGGGATACTTTTGCCTGTGTTGTGAATCACATTTTTTACCTATTAGTAAACAGCTTATTTTATGCAAAAGAGTTTTATAATTATAAATTGAGGTAAATGTTTCTTAATTTAACAAGGAGTTTTCCAGAAATTTGTATGCTCTTTCGAGTTACCCAAAAAACGTTCTAAAAATCCATCTTCAAAAATCTCTCCAGGGCCTTGTGTATTAATGCAAAAAGTCTAGGTAAGGCAAAATCGAAAGAGCATAATGAAACACGTTTTTTGACACGTAAATCGCTCGCCCGTTTCTGCAGGTTATCGATACTAGGTGTCCTGGGGTAATAACGCCACATAAAGGTTCTAACAATTTTCACGGTTTAGTTTTAGATATTTTTTTTTTCAAACAAACATAGGATTTCATGTAGCAACTTATTGATTCACTATGTATGCGAGAAAGCATATTTTTGCAGATATGTTTCCATAAAACGTAATGGAGCGATTTCTTGACGTTATTAATCACCTATGTGGCTAATAACGCCATGCAAACAAAAAGGTAAAATAAGACAAAATAATTGCATACAAATATTCTAATTCCAAAGATCCAAACTTTATAGACCTACAAATTGACAAAATTCTCTTTCTTACCATTAATTGCGATATCAGGATTCAGTAATAATCATTCGATATTAATTCTTCTAACATGAAAAAATTAGCAGAGCTTCGGCCATACGAATTTCACTGTATCTTTTTTGGCTCTCAACAATGACAATAATACTCTTTCCGGCATAATTAAAAATAAACCTACTTCGGATTTAGTTCCAGCACTGAAAAGAATCAACCGGAGTAATAACGTCAATAGATGGCGTTATTACCGCGGTATACTTAATGAGCAGCATATTTTAAACCACAAACCAGCTCGCATACACATCCAAACTCTTCCACAACAGTTTGAAAGTATATGGAATACACTAAAAATTTATGAAATGAACAAAGTATTCCCTGATAAATATATAGTCTTCAGATCACAGAACTTACCTCTCAAATTTTAGATCGAGCGTTAATTCTTACAAGCTTTTTCTAGAGATATGGTTTAAAAATGGAACAAATTATTTTTTAGCGGATGTTTATGATTCAGATGACTCAGAGCCCTTCTGCGCAGAAAACGTAGGTACCATTCCAAGATTTATTCATAATTACGCGTAATATTAGTACTTGACGTTATTTCCAAAGCACACGTTATAAAGTCTTAAAGTTATCAACTTGTTCAATTAATTTAGACAAGAAAAATCGAAAAAAGATTCTGATCCAGAAATTTAGTTAATTTGATAACTATAAAATGCAAAACATATTTAGATATAGTAATTTAAAGATGAAAGAAGCCTGCCAGTAAAAATGCTACTAACACATGTGGTACTGAAAAAAAATTAATTGAAGCATAGAAAATCGTATCACAAAGATAATTTCATGAGCTTAAATCTAGTATAATGTTTACAGTTATGAACCTCCTGCGAAAAACAAAACTGAAAGGGCGTTTTAAATAGAAGTGGCCAATTTGTAATAAGCATAGTAAATCACATCGGAGTATTTCGGTGGCCTAAACTGGAAATAAACTAGTGAAAGGAATCCTGTGATGCTGTTATGTTGAAAAATATTCACTCCTCCTCCCATAAGTGCCTTGTCGGATATGTGTTCAAGAAAATGCCTACAAGATCGAAAGAATACAACAACCAAAGTTTGAATTTTGACAGTAGCACTTACCAGAATTTTCTTTATTTCAAAATTGCATCTTCAGGGATCCCTTCTCCGACTATGATGTCATTGCAGTATTGCATTAAGTGATCCACTACATGGTGGGACTCGTTACGAGTAGAAGGGAAATAAACACATTGCAGCCATCAACATTTTCGAAACTTTTCTTATAAAAAAACAAATACAATCAATGTCATCATTTAAACTGTAGTATTACTGAAAATACGAATTTGCAACTCATCACATTTTTTGACCTGGATGTGAAAATTATCCGACAGCAACAAAGTATGTTTTATACGCGCTGCCATTTCACTTTTGTGTTTTTGAAGTACGAGGTACATCGGTGAGAGCAATCGATCATCGGTACTAATCACTTGTTGAATATTAAAACTATGAGTCATACTATGTTTTGATTGAACAGCGGCATCAACTATCTTCACTTCATGTGTGACGAGACTCCTGAATCTCAATCTGGAAATCTCTTTGATCTAAATTGTATCAGGTGGTTCTATTGTTTGTTGCCTACTTCACCAGTGGTTGGCAATTGCTTCTTCTCGTTGAGCTCGTTCTCCATAATAATCCTCCCTGCAAATCTCGTGATTTTAATCTCGTGATTTTCTCGTGATACAATGTTATACTGATTTTTAAATTCGCATGTCCAAGTGGAATATTCTTTAAAAATCCGTAACTTGTAGCAAAGAACTGTGTTCCAAAGCCCAAATACGTAAATCTTTGTCGTGAACGGGATAATGTTGTTCACGAGTTTGGAAAATTTTTTTATAAACTTAGCTGGAAATTAGCGTGTAATTTAAATGCTTTGACACAATAAGTGTAAGATTCGTAGTTGCTTCTTTCAATTGTACAACTGGGAAAGGGATGTCAGAATCTGAATGACTTTTGTACTGGAGCCAAGTTCAACTTTTTAGATTTCCAGACTTCCAGTATTTAACTACCCATTGCTTGTCTTTTTCTGTAATCGCACTTCGCTACCTTTTTCTATCAGGAAATTTCATGACAGCTTGATGCTGATGATTCTTGTTATGCTTTATGTTCGCTGCCTTCGAAAACCTCACCTTCATCGCTTTTCATGTAATCAAACTCTTCAAAATCATTAATTACAAAGTCTTCCTATACTTCAAAATCAACGCTCCTAAATATAAAAAGTGTTTCTAAAACAAAAGGTTATTTTGCTGCACGTAATTTTTTAAATGTTATAAACAAGTTTTTACAATTATATAAATCTTTTTTTTGCAACTCTTATCATCAAGAATTATCGTAAACACTTTCAGCCATGTAACATAATTTATACATGCAAGAGTATAAAGATCAGATTAACTATATGATACCATACTTTGGCACTAAACTGAAATTATGTCGACAAAAAGGCAGATTTTTATTTTCTATTGAACATAAAATTATTATCAACTTAAGTCTAATTCGTTAAACGATATGTTAAATATTAATATGCTTAAAATTGTACTTTTACATACCTGTTTTACACATACTAATTTCACCTAAAATTAATTCTAAGCTGAGAAAAAAATGAACGTGGAAATTTCATTGGAGCATTTTTCAAACGTCTTTAATATTGAAGATGAAATATAATAATCATTTAAACTGGCAAAATCTAAATCATTAGACTTCCGCGAAAAGCTATTACACAGACATTTTAGTAGCAGAGTGTTTATCACGCACCACTGGGCAGAACCATCCAGCGTTTTATATCCATTGTTGAGAATCAAAGCGTAGCGCAATGACTTCACAGTATTTAGAGTCGTCGCAACGGGCGCATTTTTCAGATACATTTTGACTGTGATTTATATCTTCTCCATATGCACGTTATAACTATTACATGCAACACTTCATAGAATGAAAGCTCTTTTATTCTGTTACAACACTAGATTAACAATGAAAACAAATAATCTTTACAGAAAACTTCTGTACTAACACATTTCTTCCATATAATATAATCCATCGTTTTATTTACACGCGTATGTTTTTATAAACAGACTTGCACATTTGAAAAGATAAATTCATAGTTTCTTTACTAAATTTTTCGTATTAAATTTTGTAATTTTTTTAATTGGTTAAAAGTTTATGATGTTTTTGAATTTTTATTCTATTTTGAAGTAAGAATATTTCATAATTTAAATTTCCCAAGGATGAAAATTACCATTTATTTGTAAAAGAAAATACCTTTTTAAATTAAATAAATAATAAACGTTAAGTGCGAGTATTACTCGCACTCAGAGTGTTCCGTACAATAAACATATGAATTATTAACTGTTTACATTATTTTAAAAAATCGTTGCTAAAAGAGTAATAAGATTTTGTAAAAAAGTATACAACGTCAGGTTGAGTATAGCTGTATATACTAGAAAAGTATGAATGTCTGCGCAATTCAAAATTAAAAATCAATTCCAGTCTTTTTTTATTCATTTTTTGTGGGGTGTCTTTTACATCTGTCTTAATTCTTAATCCTGTTTCAAATAACTCTCAGTATACTGCTATCCTAAGACAATGCCGAAAGTTCTTTCTATGTCTGATTTATGTCGGCAATTTATATGAAATTGATTGATTGGTATAAAACTGATTTTAAAGTTGCTCATTATAAAGTGACTTTCTGGTTTACACATACAATGGGGACGTCCTCCATCCCATTTCCAACAAAAAATTTTGTAAAAAGTCGTCCATAAAAACACTCATTTACATTTTGTTTTCTGTTGTTGTTGTTTTAAACAATTGCTCTAACCGAAATATGTCATTTTTTTCCAATCAAGAATAAACGCTATTGTTTACACATATCGTCAGTCCTCCCCCCCCCCCCCGTAATATTTAAAATTGCCTGAAAAAACTTTTAATATATCTGGTTTACCTCAATGATCACTGTGCAATGATCCAATTGTATGTGTAAAGATCAGAACGAAAATTTCAGAATAAATGAATAAAATAAAATAAAACCACTCGAAAAAATTCAAACAGAAATTGAAAATTTTGGCGTGTAGTTCTTTCTCTTCCTCTTTGTCTCAGTGTGTAGAATCTGTACGAATAATCAAACGAAAAATTTGAATTTAAAAAATAGATCATTTTAATTTTATTACAAAGCCAAAATTTATTTTTGCCAATTGAACCAAGCAATTTAAATACTATTTAAAATGTGACTAGTAATGGCTGAGATATTTTCGAACATTTACCTATTCCCAGGTCCCGCTATTCTCCGCTTTTTCCATTCTTTTAAAACAAACTTGTATAGAACATCATACTTTGAAAACAAAATAAACGAGATTTTCAAATTTCCTCCTTTTCAAGCTCGAAATGCAAGTACTTCATTTGAAAAATGTTAAGAAACAACAGAAAAGAAATTATTTAAGCAAAAATATTTAAACAAAGATGTATCCTTTAAATAGCCATAGTATTGCAAACATTCTTGAGTAAATGAAAATTAAACACTAAAGCCACTGCGTGATTAGATACGTTACAAGAACAATTTAACCGCTTCATTCCTCGTATAAGACCACACGAAATATAAACTCTCAGAGAACAGTATATAATTTATTTTATTACTTTATTACGTAAACCTCATATGAATTTCAATAATGCTCTGAAATTTATAAATATGTGAACGAATGAAATATTGAATTGGAAAAACTGACAAACTTGTATCTGTTCTGTGTAAGAGGATATTTTATCCAAGATTTTCTTCCGTTTGATCAAACACAAACATGTTTTTTTTTTTTTTACTTTATAGTTTGTGTTAATAAATTCAAAATTTAAATTATCATAAAGACTATTAATAACTATTAACGATAATTTTTCATTGCCTTTTGAACTTCATATGTACTGTAAAAAAAGTGAACGATTTTACTGGTGATCGGAACGCCAATACAATTTACTGTTTTTTAATGGAAAAAAATCCGTAAATTCCAGGAAAAAACGGAACAATTTTTGGAATTTATGAGAATTTTTTAGTTAAAAACAGTGAGTTGTACTGCGTCCCGATTACCAGTACAATCTCCGTAAAATCGCCCGGTTTTTTTTTCAGTGTGAGTTTGTTTTTTAATTTTGCAATAAACATAAAACTTAAAATTTTTAAATATATTTTAAATGCAAAATATGTTTTTATCCATTTAAAATGGATAAGATGATTAAACAAATAAATAAATTGGCAAATAAAAATATCGAGGGGAATAGTACAATATGCTCCTTTTTTAATAAAATACTGTTTTCAATGTATCACCAAAACTATTGCAAGATTTTTGCTTCAGTAACAATTTATAACTACATTGATCTATATTGAGAAACACCGAAAAAACTGGCGATAAATATATATTCAATAAATATAAAAACTTTGTTAAATCACCATAAAAGAAAAATTATTTTCTTTTATGGTGATTTAACAAAGTTTTTATATTTATTGAATATACATTGATCTATCATTTTCTGTAATGTTAAAATATTCGTAACTTATTTCCTTGATGTCTCATTTACAAAGCTGCCACTGCCGGCTAATTTTTTATTAATTATCATTTCGCCAATCAATATTTCTAAGCAACATGAATATACCTTAAAGATAAACAGCTATGTAGCCCGAAGATTATTGTTTTGAAATAGTGTTAGATAAAATAACAATAAATATTAATCGTCAATGTCAGCCCTGCGTTTGAACTAGCGATTTCAAAATTGGAATTATTTTTTAACGTTCATTCTCACAAATCTTAGTTCTAAACCATGAGACTAGAAACAATCAAACAGACTTACGCTTACTTATACTTTAGTAAACACTTATAGGAAAATGTTACTTTTGAACTTTCTAGACGACTTGTTTTAAGGAACTATATAATTTAGCAAAGGGAAAATGTTCTGTATGTAATTTTAGCGACTTAATTATTTAGGGTTCTTCAAATACTACTTAAATATTTTTCTTTCACGTGCTAGTTAAATCCTTTAAAACTTTACGCACCCTTCTTTTCCTTCATTTTACAAAAAATCCGTAAGAATCATTTCCCGTAAAACCAATATGGATTTCAGATTTCCGCTAACATTCCAGACTCATTTTCAATTAGCAAAAAATTAGCACTATGTAATTCATTTCTAATGAATGTCAAATGAAAAAAGGTACTATTTGAATTTTTTAGAAATTATGCAAAAATCACTTTGACAAAAGACCACAAGAAAAATATTGAGCGAGTTCTGCTAGTGTTTATGTGTGAATGCGTGTATGAGCACCATAACTCCCAAACAGTACTTCCTGTTGAGCTTTCATCTAGTGAATATGTTAAACGCCACTGCTGCAATAAATGTATAGATTTTCGTGTAAATATACAGACATTAAATATTCAAACCATTTTTAAACCGTTTTGAAACATTTTGCATCCTATTTTATATGCTGTGAAAAAAGACAAATATTTGTTAATCTACAAAAATAAACTATAACCAAGGGCAAAAACAACTTCCGATCTACCCAATATTTCAAAAAGCTGTCTTTAGCTTCAGAAACCTCAGAGAACAATATATTTTCAAGAGTTAACGAATCATTAAAAAAAAGATTTTTTGATGCCACTAATTTCGGAAAATTTTCACAGCATTATTAATCAGCTCTCACAAATCATAATATTGGTTTTTAAGAAGATTTTTATTCTCAATTAAAACATTTTGAGCTGCATAATTGAGTTTATCCCAGGAAATATAAAGAAATAATTTTAATGTTAATGTTAGAGATGAAGTGAGCCCCACTTAATTGGGTAATAGATAATTGCATTCCCGCTTATATATATGCACAGAATGCCGCGGAGCAGAAGCAGTTCCCATAAAATTAATGTTAAAAATTTTCGTTTTATCCAATAACAGTTCCCTGTTAATCACATAAAATATCCCCAATCTAGCGATCCGAATTTTGGGAATTCCTGAGAATGCAATAGATAAAAAAAAGAAAGTAAGAACAGAAATACTTTCTTTTGTAATAAAGGTTTTCTAATGATAAAAACGAAGAGCAGAAATAGTCGTGAAAGAATACACTTCATTCCCTTAATTGTTGGAAGCACATGGGAGTGTTGATTTTTAAAAGGCATGATTTTCTTGTGATTGCTGGCCATATATATACAGCCACTCAATATACCAGTGAAACATCTCCGAAAATCCTGGAATTGGAGAAAAATACAATAGGGACAGTCAAGAGATTAAAAGAACAACATTTAGCACGGGAAGTGGAAAAATGCAGTGTCCTGTTTAACACTAGAACACTAGAACGCCAGGAAATTTTACACAAGTTTTATAAAATATATTTCAAACCAGAAAAATAATTTGAAATTATTTAGTTTATTTGTTCAGCTCATTTCATTGCAACGGTTATATAATTTATTTATTGAAGATTTTTCTGGTTTGAATCGACTTTTAGTGCAGTGATCGGTGTCAAATTGACACCTTCCCGGCGTTCTAGTGTTAATGTAAACAAGTTTAAAGGTAACGAATAAAGGATAAGTTGACAAATAATAAAAAATTAAATGAATTTATAAGGAAATTTATTAATATTTCAAAAGTAATATTTTGAAAACACAAGTTTGTTATTTTTTTTTTAAGTTTTTCCTTAAATAACACAAATTATAAGAAAAAATTAAACCATGTAAGGTAAATAGTATTAAAATCCATCATAGTTTAGCATATACATCGTTATATCATTTTATTCATAGTATTAATAAATGATCAATTAAAATAATTATTACAATAATTAATTTTGAAATTATTGTGTAAATTGTCATTGTTCATTAATATTCATCGTATCTGTGGCATAGAATCAAATAACTTATACTAATAGCGTTAATCCATGTCCTCACTTAAATGCATGCTTGCTTAATTGGATACAATTTACGGGAACAAACCGAATGCAATTAAGCGGGGTCTACTGTATTAGTTTGTTATATTTGTTTGTAAAATGTGTTTATTGAGCATGAAAATGTTTACTGCTGAATAGATAGCATCCAAGCAAATTATAATTTGGGTTGAAATAACGGATTATTGCACTACAAAACTGCTCGGAAACGTATCCGAAAATCAGTGGCAGCAAAAGAAATTTTGTTTTATAAATATTCTGTAAATATTAAAAATATATTAACTTCTGCGAAATATAAAGAGAAAAAGCATCTCCGAATCCTGAGTAACTCAGGAAGGGATACTGTACATTTTCGTAGAGTGAGGAACTTTTCTTTAAAGAGTAGTGAAAATCTCCATAAAAATGTGTATACAGGGTGTCCCAGAACTTCGTGTACAAACTTTGAGGATTGGTAGAGAACATCGTTTGGAACCACAATTACATAGGAACGCATGGGCGGAAACGTCATCCTCACTTGTTAACCCTTTCACAGACAATGGTATGTTTGTGAAACTACAAATTTTTTAATACAAAATGAACATTGAGATCAGAATTTGAATATAATTTTTCCAAATATTATTTATGTGAAATGTATTTTTTTCTTCTTTGCAAATACATTTTTCCACGATTTCTGATGTCATTCATATTTTTACATATTTTAGCAATTTTTAATAGCTACTAAGATACTTGATTTTAAAGAAACATAACTTTAAATTTCATTTAAAATTAAATCATTTCTTGTACTTTTTTCTTTGTAATAAAGCGCTCTACAGTTTTTTCCGCATTGTGTCATAAATGTGTCTTTGTGTTTCTTTGAGCTTTTCACTGACAAAGCACTTCCATTTTTAAAATGTGGAAAAATATGAATGATATCTGAAATTGCGGAAAATGTATTTGCAAAGAAGAAAAGCCAGACATTTCACACACATAGTAAATTGAAAAATCATGTTAAAATTTTGGTGTTAATTTTAATTTTGTTTTAAATTTTTTGTAGTTTCATATACAAACCACTGTCTGTGAAAGGGTTAACAAGACGTTTCCGCCCATACTTTCCAATGTAATTATGGTTCCAAACGATGTTCTCTACCACCCCTCAAAGTTTGTACACGAAGTTCTGGGACACCCTGTATATATATGTGTGTGTGTGTGTGCAATAATTTAAAATCGTTATAACTCGAAAGATTATCCATCAGATTTCAATTTTTTTTTTCATTTAATTAAAAAGCAAAATATAATTTTAGTTTTGCTTCAGGATTTTTTTAAATATTATTTTTAATATATTAACAATATTTATTTAATAAATTTAACTTTTTCAAAAAAAAATGTATAACCGACTCCAAAAAAAAGCGCTAAAAAGAATTAAATTATTCTATAAAATTCTCTAATGACAAATCGTTATCCAATAACCACACATTGACTATCATGTACCGCTATAAAACGGTTAAATTTAATATATAGAATTTAATATCCACCAAACATAGTTTTTCCAGAGAATATTTTTTACAAGAGATTAATTTACATATTTTTGATTTAATTTTTGAATATATTCATATAAAAAGTAAGGAATTACTTTTTGAAGTTGGTGTCAAACAATCATAATCGATAATGATTTCCCCATTTTATTTATGGTACTAGACATAATATATCCACAATTCTTACTATACTTAAGATAGTTTGGCACCAACTTCAAAAAGTAATTCCTTACTTTTTATATGTATATATTCAAAAATTAAATCAAAAATATGTAAATTAATCTCTTGTAAAAAATATTCTCTGAAAACCTATGTTTGGTGGATATTAAATTCTGTATATTAAATTTAACCGTTTTATAGCGGTACATGATAGTCAATGTGTGGTTATTGGATAACGATTTGTCATTAGAGAATTTTATAGAATAATTTAATTCTTTTTAGCGCTTTTTTTTGGAGTCGGTTATACATTTTTTTTTGAAAAAGTTAAATTTATTTCCTATTTTTTAGTTATTTATACCGTAATACATAATTATGTATAGTGACATATGATGGCTCTTTGCAACGCATTACTAATGAACGCACTTTTCTGAGTTCTGATATATTTTCGCTTTATTTGTCACTGTTTGATTGTAAATTATTTAAAAGAAACTTAAAATATCGGTTAGTATCGTTGTGAATCTTTAGGTTTTCTGGATGTGGTAACTTCTTCAGATTTGGCACGACGAAAAGCTACCGCATTCATGAAATCTTAAAGTCAACATCTAATCGTACGGGCATCGGAAGTGGTTATCGAAAGGTGACAATGCCTCAAGTAAAGTGTCCTTACACATAAGCGCGCGGCAAAGCGCTTCCATACATGAGTAAACAGCAAAATGACTGCATGTATCAATGAATAGTAAAATGCTTTTCTAGTGTAGTCAAAAGTACTCCCCCTTCAGTCAAAAAAAGCAAAAAGAAAGATTTTAACAAAAATCGCTCTATGATTCAATAGCTAAACAACAACAATCTAATTCCTATAAATCCAGTAAAGGCATCGGAAATGATTCGACGAGGAATCCGAAAACCATAACCTGTACTTTGCTGCATCTATAAGAGAGTGACAGCATTCGATGCCCAAATACTTTTTTCACGGACGCTTTTGTCCCAACTAAAAATTTGAAACTCATTCCACCGCGTGTATGGAAAACGATTATTCCAGCCTATCATGGAGCATTCTCATGGGTCAGAAAACAAATATTTTATAAAAGCGGGGGAGTGACGATGCAGCAAAAGTTAAATTTTTAACAATGTATCGTTTTCTATTATAAAATTTGATGATGATTTCCTGGTAGAATTCGATTGTACGCCGAATGATCTTTTATTTCTACACAGACATAAATACATAATTCATATTATTTTACAAATTCGTGGACATACAAGGACAAGATAGCATAAGAAGGTATTACGACACAAGAAAACTACAACCGGGAGCTACACATGAAGAGTGTGTGCAACGGAGCCAGTGGGATTCGAACCCACAATCTCCTAAGCTCTCAAGAGATTAGCAGCGTGGTGTCTTAACCACTCGGCCACAAGGACCCCCCTTGATGACTCATTTTTGTCCAGAATCTTTTCAATCAATCGTATACTGTGCTCCATGTGTCGTCATATTCACATCAAGGAATCCTACATGAACAAAATCTGAAATCATTCTGGTGTCTAAACCAAATCTGAATCTAAAGATAATTTTGTTACACATATCTATACACTTTATTTTGCATTGATATGTAGAGATAATTTTTTCAGCCGGAGCGAAATATATACTAAAGGATTTTCATGTTTTCAACAACTTAAGGATGTCGATTGGTATCAATGTCTATTTTCGCTTTAGTAGATGCGAGAACTTGTCCATTTAAGCTTTAACATTTCGGAAATTTATCGCATCCAGCAAACTTTAAGGCCGCAAACTAGGCACAGAAAAAGACCCGGATGATAATGTGAAGTCTATGGGGGCGTTCTTTTCAAATATCTCGCTCAAATTTTAAAATGTTTACTTTTTTTTGCATAGGATAGCTGAGGATATTCCACAACCGACCTAGTTTTTACTTTTTCAATTTTGGTTTCAGATTTTTTTTTAAAAAATATTTTAAATTTCAAAACCGGTTTAAACGGTTCTGAAATTGAAACTATCATTATATAAAACATACATAAGCAAAATCGAAGAAGTAAAAACTAGGCCGGTTGTAGATCATCCTCAGCTATCCTATGCAAAAAAAAATCATGTAAATATATTGAAATTTGAGCGAGATATTTGAAAAGAACACACCCACAGTCTTCACACTAACATCCGGGTCTTTTTCTGAGACTAGTATAGTGCCTTAAGGTCCACATTGAAATCTACAGACTTCGTAAATGGGCATTGAAAAATTGACAATCCATCAGTATACGTTAAAATTATTGTGAAAAATTATCTTTGTTTTTAAAGACTATCTATTTTCTGACTAATGAGAGCGATCTAAAAACGTGTATGGAGCGTTTTCATTGGTCAGAAAACAGACAGTCTTTAAAAAGAGAGGTAATTTTTCAAGATATTTTAAACAGGGTACACTGTTAAAAATTTGACCCTTTTGCTGCATCGTCCCTCCACCGCTAATGTAGAAAACGATTACTTCAGCCTATTATGGAGCATTCTCATGGATCAAAAGTGAGATATTCTATAAAAGCGGGGTAGTGACGATGCAGCAAAAGGGTCAGATTTTTTTACAGTTTAAACTACGCGTACACAATCAGAGCGCGTCAAGTTGCTTCTATGATTCAATACATAGCAAAGTAATTCTAAATGTTCGTATGTATTAAAATACCCTTTTCAGTCATAAAAACTAAAAAGGAAGATATTATCAAAATCACACCATGATTCAATATGCGTCTATATGAAAGTAGCAATATTTGAAGTTAAGAATGTTCTTTGATAAACGTGGTTTTCCAAAGTACAGAAAATTTAAGAATTTTTATTCCAGAACTTGGCGGTAGTCGTCTGAACGAGTTTGTTTTATGGGTGAAAGAAGTTAACTAGCTTAACTTTAATGGTAAGCTTATCAAAATTTTTCGTCATTTATATTTGTCCAAATGTAAATCTAGCACCGATTGTAGACAAGTACGAATTGAAAATCAAAGCGAAGTGTGATGTCAGCTACAATTCAACAGAATAGATTTCATTGATGCCACAATTTGCTTTCGTACTGCCCTACAATCGGTCGGTAACATTGGTTACTTTTGTAAGTTGCTCTGAACACGCCCTGAGATAGCCGATTTCCACACTATATACCCTAGATGCTGTATTTCTAGTTTCTTGCATAAGAGAACTTGTCTGGAATCCAAGTAGAATTTGCGCTGTTAACGAAACCAGATTAACGAATCAGAAGCCTGAATTTTAGCAAATTTTTCAATGTTTTAAATAAATTTTCTTGTTAATAAATCTCGTTTCGCAAAGAGCGCAAAATTTATATGAATCCTGGCCCTCGTTTAGTTAGGATTTTGCACTTTGAACACTGTTAAAAATTTGAAACTTTTACTTTATCGTCTATCCATCGATTTTATAGAAAATGATTACTACATTGTATTATGGGGAATTCTCATTGGTCAAAATAGAGATATTCCATAAAAGCGGTGGAGTGACGATGCAGCAAAAACTTCAAACTTTTAACAGTGAAAAGATCGTGTGTCTATGTAAGTGTACACTGTTAAAAATCTGCTGCATTTTGCTGCAACGCCCTCCACCACTTGTATATAATATCTCTATTCCAACCAATGAGAAAGCGCCATTTCACGGCCAAGTAACCGTTTTCTATACAAGCAGGGGAGTGCGTTGCAGCAAAATGCAGCAGATTTTTAACAGTGTAACATAAAAGCATACAAAAGGAACACTTCTAATTGGTCGATTGCTTCAAAATGAATTTGAAATTTAAAGGTTTTATTTTTAAAAAAGTTCTAATTATCAGATTTTTATGAAATTCGAATGGGACCACATGGGCCTCATACGCTTTCAAACAAAAAAAGAATTATCAAAATCGGTTCATATTTGCAAAAGTTATGCGTGAACAACAAATACATACAGGTCGAAATCATAACCTCCTCTTTGAAGTCGGTTAAAAAATGATATAGCGTATTTTTACTAAAATCGTATGTTCGAAAGAAAGTATTTTTCCGCATTTGCCAAAACAAAATTAATGTAAAAAAAAAGAAAAAAGAAAAGTTCCAAGTTTCCACCTTATTCTTTAACGATTCTTGAGTTAATAATTTAAAAACAAAAAAGGGTGAAAATAAAGAAAGAAAAAGAAAAAAGGAAAAAATCATGCAGAAAAATGCATTTTGTTTTAAACAAAGATTGACTAATAATAAAATGCTTAAGTGCGTTTTAAAAAATTCCATGTGAAAAAATAACTTCTTTCTGTAGTACTTCCGATTCAATTTCATTTTTGCCGTTTCCACCTCCTTTCTTTTCTGTTTAAATGTCTGTCAGTTATTTAAAAGTATGCTTTTATAGCATGCCGATTTGGAGTTTTTTTTATAACTTTAGCCCTCTCAACTTCAGGCTTTTTAGCGTCCCGGTGAGGCAGTTAAAAAGTCTGTTTTCTGGGGTCGGGTCGGACCAGGCCCGGAACCTTACTTTTTCTGAAGACTCGGCAAGGCATACCATGTTTTTTTTATTCTGAATCAGGACTGCCTTCATTCTTCTCACGTCTGCACGGGACTAAATTTTCAGTTCCGGTCTCGACACAACACGTATTAAAATCTTTTTCTCTGACTGACTTAATCTGTGCAAAAATAAGTAAAATATACTCGGTCCAAAAATTTTTATAAAAACACATGTATTTTTAAATCGACATAATTTTACAAGAAAAACATTAAAATTAATTTTTGTTTAAAATATAGTGGATTTAAATTGAAAAAATAAAATACCGTAAAAGAAATAAAAACGAATCTGCCTATGACGCAATCCTGTCTTAAACGGAAAAGTTCCATGCAAAGTGAATATAATATTACCTCAGAAAAAATAGATTACATTTATACCCAAGAAAGAAACGTGCCTATTCGCAATTCTTTCTTCCCCATGAGATTCCCTCTTAAAAGATTTTAGTATAACAAATGAAATTAATGGAAAAGTGAAACAGTTACGTATAAATAAAGATTCATTAATAAAACAAATACATCGCAGCGTTTTTCGCATCTTTAAAATTAAAAATTTTAAACATGAAAAGAAAAGCTATAATAAGTAGTACTTTTGGTCAGAACTCACCCATACATTTTTTTCAACCATACCGATATAAAAAAAAACTATGTAGCAATTCAGTTAGATCTGGCTGGGCTATGGTTTTAACTTTTTTCAAGCTGGGCTGAACTTTTTTCCATGGGTCAGTTCTGTCCGAACCTAGATATTTCGACCCGTGTAGACTTCTAGTGCAGACTACCAGCATATTTTGAAAGCAAGTTTAGCGAAAATCTGTACGCTGCTTTTTTATGTCTAAATGAGAGGCACTATCTTAATTCGACATTTAATAACGGACAATTTGTGGATGATCGCTATATTGCTTTCAGTATGAGTCAAAAACATTTCGCTTAGAGGCATGGTTAAGTGCTGTAAGTCACGAATTTTGGAGAATTTTGATGGAGATGATTTTTTTTAATTCAGGAACAGATAAGGAAAATTTTCCTAACAGGAAATTTTGCCCTACAGGGACCGTATAAAAATTTAATTTTCTTATTTTTTTCAAATAGAACCCCCCCCCCCCCACGGAGTTTTATGTCATCACAATTTGAACCTTTTTTATGAAACTTTGCAATTGGAAGTATGTGCGTAGGAACAATATTTAAGGAGATAGCTTATTCTTTTGGAAATTATGACTCACCCTGTATAACCTATATAGGGGATACGGGGGCACGTTTAAACATTTTTTTTTTAAAAATTCGATATATTTCTTACTTTAATTATATTTATTGCGTTTTAAGTATTACATAATAAAAACAATGCGTTTCTTAATCATATGAACCAGAATTTAAAAGTTTCCTAAGTAAATTAAGTAAGTTTTGAGGATTTAAAAAACTGAAAGATTTTTCTTCAAACTTGTCCCAGATAGGTTTACCCTTGAACAAGTAAGGGGCACCAAATCAAGCATATCAATAAAATATGAAAATGTTGAGATCTTTTATAAAAATCTGCATATTTGCATACGTTTCAGAAATATAAAATAATATAAATAAAACTAAATAGTTACACTTTATTGAATTTACTGATTTTTATATTATTTAACCAAATTTAAATCCATCAATGTTGATGTCAAAACTCATTCTTCAAACAACACAGAGTGTCCCACCAGTTATGTTTGATTGTGAAAACTTTTTTACAATACCCTTGATTCCAGTGTGATAGCTCATGCTTCTGGAAAATTAAGATTTTTCATTCACTCTTGTTATGAAGAAACCTGACATAAAATCCGTTTTATCCGTTGCGAAAACCAGAAATAATGTTTGAAAAAGAGCAAAAAAAAAGGGTATAGGCTTATTTAGACAAACCTTCTATATCATGAATCATTATTGTGTATCAGAGATTTATAATTATCCAATAAATTATTTCCATCATCAATTTAGATTTGAAACTTCCAATCACTGATACAGACAAAAGTTGTAACCTATGTGTGCAGTAAGGGGGTATTGTTTACTGTATAAGTCTATGTTTTTTGACATTCTTAATTAATTTCTTTTCACATTAAAAAAAAAAATCTAAAAATAATAAGATTTAGATACATCCACAACTCTTTACTTCATAGATTTGAATGTTCAATGCTGCCCCAACTTTTCTATTCAATTGTTCCCCATTACATGAAGTTCGAAATTGCAACTGTTTACTTAATTCGGTTGAAGAATTTGAATATAACAAAGCTTTTAAACTAAAGCTAATATCTTTATTTAAGTATTAAACAATAAATTAAAATTTTAGGGATACAAAATTGTCAATAAAAGTTTTACAACTTTATTTTCTTAAGTTTAGATTCAAGAAGGAGAAAGATGCATATCTTGTTTAGAAAGTATGAGTCATACAAAATGATGCAGTTTTGTATACTTATTGCACTGAAGCATTAGTAATGTTCTGCTATCTATATATATTTTTTTAAATAATGTATTTGAAGGGAAATATTTAGAGTATTCAAAGGTGCCCCTAGTTCAAACGTGTCCCCTCTCTCCCCTATATTATATATATAGCTATTTTTTTACTTTCTGGATACTTAAAAGCCACCGTTCTGAAAGTCGAGTAGAGTCAATCCCCATTTTTTTTCCTTTTGTTTTTCAATTCTACTTTTCAAGCACACAGTATATAGGGAAATTCTTGTCATCACGATTTGTGTGTATATGTGTGAATGGTTAGGATAAATTACAAACGCTACTTTTAGTTGAGCTTTCATTTGGCGAATACTTTATTGACCATCGTTGCAAGAACTGTATAATATTTTGTGAAAATCCTTCGACATATTATGTATTTAATCAATTTTCAAAACCTTTTTCTAACTACATGCAAAAAACAAGAAGGAAAATCTGACATAGCGTAATCCTAAATTTTGCATTAGTTGAACTCAAGTAGGGTCCGCAATTCCAAAGCGAAAGCTTCAGCTTGTATCAGAAAGGCATAAAATTTTCTTTATTCATTAGTCTTTTTTTTTTAACTTGTAATCCAGAATTCTGGAAGTCGAGTGGAGTTACTCAATTTTCTATATTATTTTAATTCAGAGAATATGTTACGATTAGCAAAAATATCGTGAAAAAAATTGCGTTTACAATTGCTCATAATAAAGGAAATCTAAAGTTTTTATATATTATGGTGCATATCTGTGACTCGTTAACTATGAAAAAAACATTTTGTTTTTATCATAATGAAAGAAATATCTATTCCATTCAAAAATTTAATATAAATGATTTGTATATATATTTTTTTTTCAGTTTCCAATTATATGTTATCAACCGACAACTCACCATCAATATTGCATTGATTTTTCTGTGAAAAGAAAAGAAAGAGAACATATCTTAATGCCTTGATTAAGTCAACAAAACTATTTTTATTCGTAAATAAATCACTGAATTGGAAAATTACACATTTTGTAGTACCTTGCATTAAACTTTCAAGTCAACACTGCGGTGAGAATGAATTTAAAAAGAAACCACACATCAGCAGTTAACTATCATGCATTTAGAAGCATATTTAGTATGAAAATTGATTCTCATATATAACTATGCTTGACATATTGCGTCGACTGTATGGGATTCTAAAGACAAATGTTAATATCAAGTTTTAATCATTAAATTGCAACTATACGCTAAAACAATACTCGGTGAGTAAAAATCAACCATTGATTGCTTCTATCATAGTAGTAAATTTTTAATTTGAAAATTTACGGGTTTTGTAAATCAATTAAATCTGTTTATATTTTTTTGCTAGTTTATTATGGATTCTTTAACTAACCAAAACCAAACATTTAATGGATTTTTCTCGCCTCCTATCTCAAATTTCAAAATGTTTCGTTCGCAAATTGAAGCAATCAGATATATCCTATATCCTCAATAAATAGAAACGAATTGCTCTACTGAACCATAGCGTTACGAACTCTTAAATGACTAATGTTTCAGAAGAATTAACTATGTTTTAAAGCATATCGTCTTCAGAATTAACTTTTTTTAATTACTGTTTATTTTTTAGATTCAATTTTTTAACTATATTGATTTTTTTTATTCCTTTATAGTTTTTATATTTAATTATTAATGGAAGCTAATTTAAGGTGTGTCGATAGCGATAAGGTTCTGAATAAGCTAAAGTAGTGATGCAAATCTAGTTATTTTGTTTGTTCATGCATTAAGTATTTTGAAAGCAACGAATTCTAAACAGTCAAAAGTGACCGAAAAAATTTGAGTTTAGACATTTTTTTTTTTTTTTTTTTTTTTTTTTTTAATTTCTACAGAGATGCAAAACGAAATGTTCTTCAATTTCGGGCATGTGAAGAATACGCTTGAATTCACACTGTCCAGTAAACATTATACAGCGAATTCATTTAGGGGATCAACAACAAATTGAATAAAATAAAGAATATTTGTGCTCGCCTTGTTAAAATGCAATGTTCACTGTAAAAAATATCCGTTAATATACACAATTTTTTCCGTAAAATTTTACGGAATAGTTTCATTTTCCCGAAAAAACAGAAGAATTTCCGTTATTGACATTTTGAGATTATAATTACAGTAAGATTTCTGTAAATTATCTGGAAACAGAGATGTTCCGTATTAAAACAGAATAAATTCCGTAAATAACTCTAGTGTCGCCATCTATATCTCGGATAGAAAAACATTATAGAGTTCGTTTAAGATCAACTTTCTATAATAATTTTCTTTATTTCTTTCTGTTTTAATAATATAAAGCTAACATATTTTTACAATTTTCAAAAAATTATAAAAATTATAAAATTTTATTAATTCTTTTTAAGTTTGAGATTAGTTAGTTTATTTTCCGTTAGTTTATTTCCATTAGGATTTTTAAATGGAAAAAATTTCTACTTTTAATTTTAATATATTTTTTTAATATATCCACTTTAAGAAATTTGCACATAAAATTTAAAACATCTGAATTATATTAAAGAAATTATTATAATGTTGACGATTATCTAATTTATAAAAACAATAAAATTTTTTATTTTAATAACCCTTAATAACTATCTTTATTGAGATTAAAATCGATCGTCATACAAATACTTTGTTAAAATAGATTTTTTTTTTTTTTTTTTTAAGTATGTTAGTGGCCTTTTAAAAACAAATAAGTAAATAAATATGAATAATATTACAATAAACCTTTAAAAATCTCTTTAAAAATGAAGGAAAAAAAACTTTTTAATGCCTTCAACTCTTAATATATGTAATATTTTAAAGTCTAAAATTTATTTTTAATAGAACTGAAATTAAAAACTAAATATTCGAAATTATGGAAATAAAATCTGTTAAACATTTAGAACTGTACACTCAATAACATATAAGAAAATAATTAATAAATTAATAAGTAAGTAATAATAATTAATAAGTAAGTAATAAATAATTCTCTACAAAAATTAATGCCGAGTTCAACATAAAGCCTTTGCTTCATAAAATCATTCGAAATAAGTAAAGATATTTGCAAGTTCTGTGTGTATAACTGTGGCGTAATGGTTTTACACTACTGCAAGCTGCAATAGGACAGGTGCTTGGTTCGATCCCCATCGAGGGTAAGTAACATTTCTCCACTGTTGTTTAAATTAAATGTATGTAACCTGATGTGTCTTTGTCTAAAGAATAAAAATCACAAACCTGCAAGTTTTCCTTGAAAATTCTTTTTTGGTTTTTTACATAAAAAAATATTTAAAAAAAAACGGAAATATTTTGTAAAAAAAAACCGGAAATATTTCTGGAAAAAACGGATTTTTTTTCCGTTAAAAAACGGAAATAGTACTGGCGTCTAGATTACCAGTACTGTTATCCGTTATTTAACGGATTTTTTTTTTCTTAGTGTTGGAAACGATCTATAAGTTTCAAAAATTGGTTCATTTGTTATATGCGGTGTTTTTATGCATATTCTTAAGATTAGTACCTATATTCATAAGTATATAAACTTTTGTAATTAAACTTATTACCCATATTTTTTGCTTTTAACGAAATTTCACAAACTTATAGAAATATTAAAGAAATACAAAAGAAATATTCTGGTGAAATTTAAAATCAATGCATTGAATGTTCAATAAGATATGAGTATTTGTGGAAAATAAATTTTAAACGCACATGCGCAAGAAATCGCAAGTTTATTTTATGATTTAATTACCAATTAAAAAATACATCTTTAAAAAAATTTCCAAATCGTGGATTATCGTGAAAATTTTATAGATATATCGGCAATTCAGTGATAATGCAGTAAACGTTATTATTATTATTATATATTTTTTTTTATTCACTGAATTATCCTCTTAGAATTTTATTTATTTTCGAAATACAAATATCAATTACATATAGGAGTATTTAGAATCGGAAAAAAAACTGAAAAGATCACTTATAGCAGAAAAATGTGTTAAAGTTAAGGAATATATGATTCGTAGGCTCTCGCAATTTTTAAACATATAAATTCGTAGATAAAATTTTATATATAGATAATATTCTGATATGAATATGTTTCACTTTCAAAGTTTGTATTAAGCTAATTTATTCAAAACAGTTTAAATCATGTCACGCAAGCAGACAAGTTTGTTATTTTTGCATGTTGTTAAAAAAAATTGACTAATTGAAGTGTTCACGGTCGAAGATTCCAGTTCTGCCCCTTCTAGTAATAAGAGCTCCAACTCGCTGTGTATGATAAAATGCTTCTTTGATGCAAAAGAAAGATTTTTCGACATTTTCACAGACTAAATTTATTCTTCTTGAAAACTGGAAGTAAAGCTGCATGTATTTTTCTTGCGTTTCAAACTAAACAAGAGTATTTTTTTTCTCTATCTCTCTTCTCTTTTAAGCACCTCTCCACTGTTTCCGAAACTTTTAAAGTCCTACTATATAATTTAGTTCCGGATCTATACCTATGACAAGTAAAGCCCGCGAACCATCTATCATTCGTGATTCCACCGCCTACTTCTCTCAAAGTGCATTCTTTTATTTCAGATATGATAGAAAGGAGTGCAACGAGAAGCGGGGGTGTAGAGTGGATGAGCAGTTGGCAAATGCATTTCATATATCTATAGAAAAAGCACATGTCATTCTAGTTTGTTAGAGATCGATAAAAGATAATTTTAAATTGTAAAATTATTTCACGCTGCACTACCAGCATAAAAAGCATGATTTTGTGTACTATGAGAAAAAATATTTGGATTTTTAATAAAAATTTCATTATCGCTATGCTTGTTAGAAATATCTTAAATATGATCTCTATATACACAGTTTACTTTTGAATGGATTAGTTAATATAAATATTTTGCACACTCGATTAACTTCTGTCATGAAAATACGTATAATAAAATAATCTGCATTAGAGGGGTATAGTTTACTTTTACATATGGCCTATGGATGACGTATGTTGTTGAATTCTTTATCAAGTTAAACAACTAGAAAATATAATTTCTCTGCACATGTTTTCTATCTATATAAAAATTTGCAGGTCATTTTAGTTTGTTGGTGATCGAGAAGAGATAACTTCAAATTGAAATTTATTCCATGTTGCACTATCAGTGCATCGTTTAAAAATATGCTTAAGATTTTAATAAAGGTCTCATAATCATTATAATTTGTTAGAAAGGTCATACACCTATATCTCTATTACTTTTTAATGGAGTAATAAACGGATTTTTTAAAGAACTTGATTAACTACCTATTGAAAATACAAAGAGTAAAGTAAACATGCACTGAAAGGACGTTATCGTTTACAAATGCCTATGGCTTTGAAATATAGGCGTTTAAAATTTTAGGAAATATATGCAACAGTTAACAAATGCATTTCACATTTAAAGAGTGGTGTTATTACGTGCACCAAAATAAAATAAGAGAATTTATTGCTAAGTGTAATATAGTTAATATTGTTTTCGAAGGGGATGAGGAATTTGGAGTAAACATGCACTGAAAGGACGTTATCGTTTACAAATGCCTATGGCTTTGAAATATAGGCGTTTTAAATTTTAGGAAATATATGCAACAGTTAACAAATGCATTTCACATTTAAAGAGTGGTGTTATTACGTGCACTAAAATAAAATAAGAGAATTTATTGCTAAGTGTAATATAGTTAAATATTGTTTTCGAAGGGGATGAGGAATTTGGAGAAGTTGGGGAAATTCCTATTTTGAACCGGGAACAAGAGGTAGAACGAGACATAGGGAGGTTCGAAGTAAAAGGGTTATCTAATGTTCAAGTCGAAGATATAAAGTCCATTTTGAGGGAGAATAAAGAGGTGTTTATGGGTCCTGGACGACCAGCGGAAGTAGGAGACCATCGTATTGATCTGAAACCGGGTGTGGCAAGGAAAAAGCCAAAGTTATATAGTCTACCTGTAGCTTATAAAGAGGAGGTAAATAGGCAGATTCAGGAGTTATTAGAATTAAATCTAATCGAAGTGTCAAATGCTGAAATTAGTCATCCATTTTTTTGCATGGCGAAAAAAGACGTAACTGTTAGACTTTGTATAGATTATACAGCTTTAAATTCAGTAACGCAGGTTCCAACATTTCCGATGAAAGATTCACAAGAAATCATGTATACTGCGGGGGCAGCTAAATATTTATCTTCGATTGATTTATTGAGGGGTTATTGGCAGATTAAAATGGCTGAGGAGGGCAAACATTTGACAGCTTTTACAACGCATAACGGAACGATCAGTGGCGTACTATGCCTTTTGGTTTATCAGGGGCGGCTGCTACGTTCCAGAAAGATATGAATGAGGTTGTTCAAGGTCATCGGAGGTATGCGGCAGCATATATTGATGATGTCATCATTTTCTCCGACACCTGGGAAGAGCATTGTGAGCATGTTAGGGCTGTCATTGAAGAACTTAAAAATAGAAATTTTACGATTAGGCTGGATAAATGTAAATTGGAGAGAAATTGACTAAGTTTTTAGGTCATGTAATTGGGGGTGGAACGCATGCACCTGATGAGGAGAAAATAGGAGCAATAAGGGATTTAAAGAGAGCAAAAACTAAAAAGGAGGTTAGATCTGTTTTAGGATTAATGGGATTTTACCGATCTTATATTCCAAATTATGCCGAAATAGACCTTCTGTGATGTCTACTGAAGAAGGGGAAATAAAGGATTTCCATGAATAAGGGGGTTTACATTGGGGAAAGGTAGGAATTGAGAAGGGCAGTTTTTGGCTGAGATATATTCAGTTCGGACCGTGAGAGCAGATGTGGACGGATGTCCCTGGTGTAGTGCTCGGGTCGAACAGCGTAGGCTGAGAACCCATGTGTTGGGAGATTCGAAATTGATCTCCGGTAAAGTTAATCTAACGAGTATAGAGTGAGAGGGAGAAGGTGTAATTTGAACAGTACACAGCCAAACTTCGAGTCGATTACAGAGGACTGTAATCGATTATGATTACGATTATTTTCAATTTCTAAAAACCGATTACGATTATGTCTCTTTTTATGCCAGTTGGATTACGATTACGTTTATATTACGATTAATATTTTTTGTTGGATTACGATTACGTTTAGATTACGATTACAATTTTTTTGTTGGATTACGATTACATTTAGATTACGATTACGGTTGACATTTTTGCAGGTCATGTTGATTTTAACCCTTAACTACTGTTAGCGGTCTCATAGACCGCTGTTTTTCAGGTTTTGAAGTTTAACTCGTAATTTTTAGTTTAACTTTAAATACTGGTCAAATTTTGTTTCGTTTGGAGCCTTTACTATCTCTAAAGACTTTTGAATAACTGAATTTTATTTATAACTGTCCTATATATAAAGTTCAATACAAAAATAGTATTCCGAGATTTAACTTTTTATTCATCTTTATATTAAGCGGTCTGACAAACCGCTCTCAGTAGTTATGCGACAATTTTTGTTACAGCAGTTAAGTGTTAAATCTGTTGGCTTGTGTCTCAGCCATTTGTGACTCTTATTAGGATTTACCCAATTTTTCACAAAACAAAATATTTTTCCGGAGAAAAAATTGTATTATTAAATATTAAGGTATATTATATTTATGTATATGCGCAATATCGCGTACATTTCTTCCATTATAAAAAAGATAAATTTCTTATTAGAATAATTAGTTAGAGCAGCGGTTCCCAAACTTTCTTTGTACGCGACCCACCTTTCAGGGAAAAAACTTTCGTGACCCACTTTTCAGTAAAAAAAAATTTTCGCAACTCACCCAAGATAAAGTTGTATGTCAGTATAGCAATTTCTGTACGATCTCTATACGCTCCGCTATCCTATCCTAAGAAAAACGCAAAATTTCGTACGGAAGATAAATTATCAATAGAAACAAGAATCGGTAATCTCAATGTGTGTAAATGAATATGGATTAAAACAATACACAAACTATAAAGATGGTTAAAAGTATGTTTAATTATCATGAAAACATAACTTTGTAATGAATGAGATTTCTAATTGCTGTTTACCAATGTGGGAACATATATTAACTCACAGTTTGTCTCAGTACTTGTCTTTCAAAAACAGCAAAATAGAAAAAACATGTTCTCATTAGCACAAAGTGTTGAATTTCATCAAGGATTTCAAAGTTGATTTACATATTTCTAGATATTCTGTTCGCATATTAATCTAAAAGGAAAATAAGGATACTCCCATTATTTCCTTTCGAAATTGTCTTATCTTTTTAAACAGAAATAAAGTATTTTTATGACAAACTTAGATTGTTTCGTGAGCCACCAAAACAACTGCCGCGGCCCACCAGTGGGTCGCGACCCATAGATTGGAAACCGCTGAATTCGAGTATCTTAATCTTATTATAGTAATTTCTTATTAGAGTTTCTTATTAGTCTCTTACAGGCTAATATTATAATTGCATTAAATTAAAAAGTCAGTCTGAATCAGTTTCGAGTGGAAGTATGTTGAATTTGAATCGGGTTTCGGATTGACTAAAAATAAAATTCCAGGACTCTGATGTGGTTTAACCCGAGTTGTGCAGAGTTCTATTACGAACAACTCTTGTTTCGAATGCATTGTTTGACTATCTATATGCAATATTCACATTCTGTAATACAATTTAAAACCATTTCAAGTTTCCCATGTTTTATGGTTATTATTATTTTTATTGAATTTTGATGATTTAACTTTACGGATTTCGTAAGAAAAATTCAGCCTAAATCACATTTTTTTCATATTATTATTCGATATTGGGAAAATACCTCTTTAAAGTAGTCTGAGGTTTTGTTTTGAACCTTCTCATTCACATTATAAAACATTAAATTTTCTTCTTTTTATAAATTTCTATATGTGTGCCTTTTAATATGCAGTGCATAGCATACAGAAGCTACTTCAGTAAGGCAAACACACCCATTAACTAATGTTAATCCTTTGGAAGAAATTTTTTTAAATATCTTCTTCGCATTTTAGTCTTTTAAACGTTTTTTTCTGCATTGTTTAGCTCAGATCGATGTATATAAAAACCATTTTCTACTTTTTTGATTTTGTATGCATTCTTTTTATTATAGGTGTTTTTAAATCAAAAAGGTAAACTTTGCGACATAAGTTTTAATTTATTTTTGTTCTAAAATGCAGGAAAATAGCAGGTGGTGTTATTCAGAAACTATCTAATTGCACTCATTTATCTGTTTTTTTTTTTTTTTTTTTTTTTTTTTGGCAAACGCAATGGATATTTCAGAACAAGCCATCAAAGTTTATATTTCGAAAGCATTTTCCGGCGAAAGCAGAAAAACCAGTCAATGAAAGGGAAACAATCGTGAGATCACGTGACCAAAACAGCTCATTGTGTTGGTAATTTAATTGTCACAAAATGGAAAATTCAGTTCGATTCAAATTCACTTCCATAGTCAGCCTTCCAATTTTTTATCTTTCCGTTAAAAAATGAATTTGTAAATGTGTCAAAATGTCTTGCGCTTGAGAACACCCTTAAGATGCTTTTACTTTAGGAACCGGTTTTGAAAATGTAAATATACTCATTAAAATAAATAAATAAATAAAAACCGTAGTGGAAATTGAAAGGGTAAAAAAAATCCGTTATCATACAGATCGTTTTTAGTTGTTCAATGAGAAAACATTTAAAAATATTGAAATGCAAGTGATCGTAAATTTGTTATCATAATTTTTTTGCCCATAAAATTAACATTAGCGAAGGGGTGTTTTGGGATTACTAAAGTAACCCTTTAATAATTACATTGCTTTCGGAGAAAAAATGAAGAAATACAAACTAAAAAATATATACTGATATTAATGATTTTCAAATTTCATAAATTTTAAAATAAATTTCAATTACAAGAACAGCGGCGTAGAAGATGGGGGGGGGGGAATACAGATGCACTAATATCACTAATTTTATAAAGTTTTCTTTGCCATATCTAATCAGAGAATTTGAAGCTATTAGTCAAGGCGGAATAAACTCTTCGATTTTAATGGTATGAAGAGCATTTGAACCCTCCCCCCGGCTATGACTCTGTGCAAGAACATTTAAAGGAAGAAAACGCGCATTGTTTTCTGGTAGGACAGAATTTAAGGGGTGTGGGAATGCAGGATATAATGTTCAATAGTAAAACCATAAATAAAATTATTTTCTTTCTTTTCTTTTTTACTTTTTATCCTACACTACTTCCAATCAATGACCCATACCTCTGGATTGACCACATGTTGTTTTATTTTCTCACTTCCCATATCACTGACAAACTCATCCTATTACAGTGTGCGGTATACATTCTGTTTCACTTTACCCCATTAAAGGCTATCTTTATCTCTTATGACCTCTGACCTTCACACTCCTACTTTAGGGCCATTTAATGAGTTGAAAACATGAACCGAACTCTTCCTTTTCCGGTGGTACAATGTTTAGCAAACCAACCAAGTATATTTTTGTTTGGAAGAGAAAGGAAGGGAAAAAAGAAGACGTAATCCTAACGTAATCGCATATTTATTTAAGATTACGATTACATTGCAGTTACATTAGGGTTTGATTATGATTAGATTATGATTATAATCGAGATGAAATCTCTTGATTATGATTATGTTGCGATTATTTCAAAAACCAAAATCTATGATTACGATTACAGTGTGATTACACGCTTTTTGTAATCGATTATAATCGACTACGATTACACGATTACGATTACTCGAAGTCTGTACACAGCCAGCTTTTTACTGTATTTACACTCTTAATTCAAAAGAATGAATTTCTCACTCAGGGAAGGAGCGAAATATTTTATCAAGACTTTCATTCCTTCTTGAGAGAAACGCTATCGAAAAGGGATGTTTTGCGGAAAAAACTCGCCTGATTAATCATCACTATCGGAGCACATGCAGAAACACTCCTTTTTGAAAGGATATCCAAGTAACGCGACCTGAGATGAATGCCATTGGTTGTAATAGGGTCACGTGATACATTGTTTGGCTTAGCTTTCGTCTCCATGTTTTAAAAAGTGAATGAGATGTTTGACGCTTTGACGTTAATTCTAGCTGCATATATTAATGGCATGTTTTCAAAAGGATCCAAATCTTGCATCCCTAAAGAATAGAAATCATCACACTTCACCCACAAATAATAACAACAATAATACGGAGAGTTTATCCTTTTACACGATAATACAAGCCTAATTGCAGAAAACAAGATGGACGATAACCGGTGTTAAAGAAACAGGATTTTTCTTCTGTGGTATTCACATAGATTCCCGAGCATACGATTCCGAGGTAATTTTATTTTGTTGTATTGACTTTTACATTGTATATATTATTTTGGCGTTAATTTATTACTTTTAAATAGAAAATGTTAATTTCTATGATTTTTTTTCTTTTTCTCTCTTTTTTTAATATAAATACATTCTAAAATATTTTCTAAATTTCACATTTTGTTTTAGTATAATTACTTTTGGAAAATTCGGAACAATTTACAGTGGTCTATAAAATAGTCTTGAAAATATTACTGTGTTATATTCAAGCTGCATAATTATGTTGAAATTTACTTCATGTAAACAAATGCTTACATAAAATTAAGCATTTACATTTACATTATTATTTATTAAAGTATTTTGCTAATCATACAGAGAAGTATTTGTGGAACACAGATCCATAATAATAATAATTATTATTATTATTTATTTATTTATTTATTTTAATAGGATATGCGTTCTTTTTTTGTAAACATATTTCATTAAATAGGGTACAAGTATTTATTAAATTATATTCATCTAGATGTGCACTAAACGCTGAATTCTATATTTAAGCATTTGCAAATGTACGTTTAAATAGAAAATATAATCACATTCTCCTGACAGTGGTAAACTTTATTTAAAAATAAATTATAGATATGCATCTTTGTATGTATCTAAATGAACATAAGTTATTAAATACTTGTATGGTTTGAATATTTTAATAAAGGTAAAATATATATCTTAAATAAATAATATCAATAAAAAGTTTTATATATATATATATATTCTAGATTCCACAAATATTTTTTCAGTATCATAAAGTGAAATAAATTAATATATAATAATATAAGAAACATAAAACGATATAAGAAACATACAAGAAATTAATTTTTCCTTTATATTAAAAGTAATAACGCCAAGTAACGCTAAAATTATATACATAATGTATAAATACAACAAAATATATCTGTACAAAAAAGATAGCAGAAAAACAATGCATCTTATGATTCTAAGTTAGGAGAAAAATCTTGTCTTGATTTGAAGATATTTTTTTTTCCAGTTTATCATTTGAAAAAAAAAAAAAAAAAAAAAAAAAAAAAAATCTGCATTAGGAATAGATTTAAAAAAATTAAGAAATTTGAAAAACAGTTGTGTACGCCGCAGTATGGGAAAGGGGGGGGGGGCAAAAAATGTAGATTTGGGTGAAGTTTAAGAAAAACAGTAATCCTCTAAAACATAGTATCTGACACGATAAAAGTAAGTTTAGTTATATATTTTAATCGTTCGACGTTTAGCTTTTACAAATTAGTATGTAAAACAGAAAATTTAAAAATTTTTACCATTAAATATGAATTTTAGTTGTATCACACATATGTTATATCTCAATGGATGAAATCGTGTCTAAAATTTCTCTCCAATTGATACATTGATACGTATATAAATAGAAAAAAAAAAAAAAAAAAAAAAAAACTAAAAATTAGCTTGAAATTTAAAAAAATCAATGAAATATCTAAAACTAGTCCTAATAAAAAACTATCTAAAACTAATTTAAAAAATATCTATTAAAAATGTGTTATTAACGAAAAAAATTATTTTTTGTATTAAATATATATAAAAAATAAAAAGTACTAATTTCTAAAAATAATAGTAAAACACTCCTTTGGTAATAGTGATTTAGTCAAAAAGGAGTGAAAAAATAGTTTCTCAAAAAGGAGCACAATTATTCCTTCTGTCGATTAATTTAGTCCAAAAAATACTTAAAATAGCTTATCAAAAAGGAGTGAAATGGCTTATCAAAAAAGGATGAAATTAAACACTCCGCAAGATGAATGAAATTCACTCCTATAGGATAAGTGCATCTTCAATACCGGAAAGGAGCGAAAAATAGCTCCGTCGGAGTTAAAATCGCTGGATTTTTTTAAGAGAGTAGTTTAATGTTGAACCGGATCACCTATATCCGAGTTGTAAATGTAAATAGTGTATTATATTGTGTATATCATAACTGTCACAAAGCTTGTTTTCTTCCTCTCTTTCTATAAAATAAACTCAAAATAAATAATAATAAATGTCTTTAGTTAAATCTACTTCAATTATGATTAAAAAACACTTTCTTTCCTATTTGTTTGTTTCACACCGAAGTTTGCAAAATGTTGGGAAGTATGCCATAGTAATTCCGTTTTGGAGCACTGAAATATAATAGTTAGTTTTATATAATTTCGGTCAATTTTGACCTGTTTAAAGTCGCGAGCACTAAAGAGAAGAATAAAAGGAGATTATTACAGAAATTCTTTGCTTAAAGAGTTGGAAAATCTTTCAGAGAGATAAGATATAATGATGTTATTGTATTCATGAAGAATAGTATACAGAAATATTATTTTTCGTTTTTTTCTTCCCTTTTTTTTTTTTTTTTTTTTTTTTTTTTTTTTTTTTTTTTACGTATACAGGTTTGGAATACTTTTCAGTGCTTTTTGATATCATTGTTTTTTTTTTCATTATTACTGCTTAATAAATGTGATGCATGCTACTAAAGAATCAAGAAACATAAAATGCTTTTCAAATGCACATACCTTTACCAAGAAATTAAGCAATAAAATAAGCACATATATATCTTTTTAAAATAATTTGTTGGGCAGTATGCATAATTTCAGTTTCTCTGTAATTGCAAATGTTTTGAATTCTTTAAAATTTCATAATTATTATAGGCTTAAAAAAAAGCCTAAATACTAATCTTTACAAGCATTTAGCAACTTGTATCTCAGTCTTGGAATTAATGTTCTTCTTCTTTTAGATTAGAAATATTTATTTCTTTTTCATTGATAATGTTACTGATAATTGTATCCTCTAATATCATCTCAGTATAGATAACATTAAAATGCACATTTAAAAAGGCCTGGATAGAATTTTTTTTCTCAATTATGGAATTTTACGGCGAAGTTCATGTATGAGTAACTTACCTTTAATGAAGACGCGGTGGCATAAGCTTCCTCTGATAAGTCATCGTATGACACTCACACACCGAAAGAAAGCCTTTAGAAATTTTCATATAAAGAAACATCATTCCATGCATTCCATTGAAATGCATTTCGCCAAGCATATCAGTCTGATGGTAACCCTCGGTGTTAGCATATGTAGAAGAAGGCTTCTAATTTTTTGAGACATTTTTGGAAGTATTTTGAAAAACATCTGGTTGTCAAATGCTTTCAACAAAGACCAAAAACGAGGAACATTTTGTAAACAGCCATATTGGCTGAAATGAAAAATAAAAGTCTCTGTTTTGTTATTTTTATCTTCAAAGCATTTATCTCATTTGAAAGCTAATGTTCTTTCTGGCAAAATCTCATAACTGAAAGCTGTTTGGTCCGCGTTAAAAACATATTCTTCAGCATACTTCAAAAGCAACAATTTTCGATTTTTTTTTTTTTTCAATTATTCGCTGATGACACACCTAGCGCTTCACTTTCACAGCACAGTATCCGAAAACTTAAGCCTTTCCCAGACTTAAATTTTTGTTACTAATCATCGGATGCCTTGAAGGAAATAAATCCTTTGATATTTGATTTTTGAAATAGTAATAATAATAATAATAATAATAATAATAATAATAATAATAATAATAATAATAATAATAATAATTTCCTGAATGGACAGAATGTCCTTAACTACAATGTTTAAGGGAGGCAGGGGGAAGTCTCCCCCCCCCCAAACGTTTGCACATACTGTTACAGTTGGCAAATTTACAAACTGAACTGGCAAATTTGCTCAAAATTTTAATAAAAAACTATAATACATTTTCTATTTCTAATAGATTTGGCAAAAGTTACTAATATAATTAGAAATATTATCAATTTTTTTACAAATAAAAAATATATTATATTTTCTAATTGCGATAACTTGGTAAAATTATAAAACTAGTTGGCAAACGCCGAGAACTATTTATGTTTCCTTTCCACTGAGTTGGCAAATAATGATTTTTGACTTGGCAATTTAAGGCTCTCTTCTCCACCAATGAAAAGTCCTTGCGAGGGCCTTGTTCTCATCCTTTGAATCCAAGTGAATAAACTGTTTTTCCATATCAGATTCTCTCGACATTTTCTGATAAAATTTCAGACTGATATTGCATATAGAACTACAGTGACGGCTGCTTTAACAAGCATTTGTTATCCTATTGTCCCTTTAATTTATTTATACAAGTCTCATCCAATGTGCTGTTGCTTTTACCCCTTCGTTGATTTATTATTTATTTATTTATTTATTTATTTATTTATTTGTTCTTTTTTTTTTTTAAATTGGCAAAATGGAAGAAGAATGATGTCTGCATTCAATTCGCCAGTACTTGCAAGTGATAACATTACTTATTTGCATTCGAAGCTAGTGTTTTACTACTTGCATTTTGTATGGAATCATTATATATCATTGATAAAAATTGTCTTTTTAAAAACGTGATTTTTTTTTAAATATATGTACGGTACTCATTACTTTTTTTATTATTATTATTGGTAAATTCGAAAATCTAACTAACTTTATATCAAACAAAACATCTTGTTGTAATAAGAAATATTTTGAAATATATAGTGTTGTACGAGCTCCAAATAATACTGGCAAAATATTTATACATAAGTTAAATAACAGAAACCTTGTAAATGAACAATCTGTTCCAAAGCTTAACATTAACCGAACTCTCGGTAAGATGCATGCAATTTAAAATTCATATCATAATGCCAACTAGAGTCTTCAGGTGATCATATGTTTTAAATTTCCCGAAGAATTTTTTGTTTATAAATATAGAGCTCAGCATTCTGTGAGTTTAATAAGGGTGTACTTATGTCACATGTTAAAAAATGCTTGAATAATAATAGAGAGAATCGCGTATCACTTACCCATCATACGTAGTATAGGGTAAATGTTGCAATCGTTTTGAAAAACGAAAAAAAAAAATCATGGATTTACACGTTTTACATACTAGAGATTCCAAAAAACATATTTTTAGAAAAAAAAATGCTGTCCGTCTGTGTGTCTATCCGTAAACGCTCCCTCTCCTAAACAAATTGACATAGAGACTTGAAATTTGGTATGTACTTAGTATGTAAGAATGGAAAGAAGCCTAGTTCATATCAGTAACCTCGATAATCCGGAACTATTTTTCAGGACTCTCGAAATATTCGTTCTGATGAAAAGTATATAAAAATTTCCATTTTTTTCATGTGTGAATATAAAAGGCATTTTTTTAAAAATTCTTATAAAGATAAACCCTGCATTTTTATTAATTAAAAATCTCATCTTAGTCAAATCAAGAATTTAATACAAATGAAACCAAGTCAAAAGTTGCACGTAAAACGTAGCAAATGAGGTGCGTTCTTACTATAACGAAGTTTTTAAAATATTCAGACTTGGTGTAATAGTATACAGTAATTCAGATACAGTATAGTATCGGAAATCATTTTTGTGTCCCTGTAAATACTATATGTTTTCTATTACACAGGAAATAACTTGTACTAAACCTTAGTAGAGTACATCAATTTCATAAAATGTGAAATATTTAAATATAATTAAAATGTTTTTTCCTGTACAATTATGTAATGGAATACTTTTGTATGCCCCTGTAAATTAATAAAAAAAATATTCTTTGCACCACTGTTTGTACAGAATATAGAATTTAGTATATACTTCATAGATGCATATCAACTTCATTATGTTCGAAAGAGTGTAACATCAATAAAATGCACTTGAGACTATTATTTCCCTTAATCGTAATGTAATGAAATACTTTTGATTGTCCCTGTAATACAACTATACATTCATGTTCATAAAATTTGAAATGACTCGACAAAATTATGTAATAATTATGTATTTTAAATTTCTAACTATTCAGTTGGATAGTTTTTGCGTTGTTGCGGACAGACGGACGGACTGAACGACGACTATAAGTACGTATTTTCATAATTACAAATACACCTAAGAAGGGGCAAAAATACTAAATGATATCACTTACATTTTATTATAATGCTTGAAAAAATCTACAATGACGAAGTTTTTCTACACTTATTTTAAATTTATTCAAATTGATAAACATTTGAAATGCAATATTTTTTATAATATGTACTTATTATTTGTGTATTTATTCATATCGAGTATATTATAGGAAAATATTTTTAAATCAAAGAATCATCCGCAAAATAATGTAATGAAAGAGAATATTGCTCAGTATAAATTTTCTATTGCATTAATTTATTATAAAGTTCTATTTACAATTGTACAACTTTAACTGTGTTGTTAATTACATATTTATTCTTTTAAAAACTGTATGATAAAATTTATTGACAGAAAATTACAGATTCAACCATTGAAGTATATTTCCTAATAAAATACTTCCTAACTAAATAAAATTAAACACAAAGTGTATAGAATCTGCATTTTCCATATCTGGATTTTTTTGTATTTTAAGAAAATTGATATTTTACAGTCATTTTTTGTTTGCATTATTTTCGTAGTAGAAGTATAATAATAACATTTTTTAATTTCAATTGCCATTATAGACCCATTAAATTTACTAAAAGCTTTATTAAATAACTTTTTTGTTAAATTGCAGATTCAATTAAAAAAACAGTTTTTGACATTCTTTTTTTAACAAAAATGGGAAATTAAAGCAATTTTATCATTTACAGAAGTGTAGAATATGCTGAATAACGATATTTCAAAGAAATAGCCGGCCTACAGAAACCTTATTATCAAAATAGTATCAAACATTTTAGTTCTCTTAATACCTCCTCGACAATTTAAAAACCTGCGGCCAGTATGTATAAAACAGTAGTAAGTTTTAAAGATTAAAACCAATTTTATTTCAGAAATAAAACCTATGAAAACAAACTGAAATTTATTGTTTTATTTTTGAATTTATGTTATAAGCTATTGTTATCATATTTATCAAACTATTGTACCAACTTACCATCAAACTAAATTAATCTGAAACTTCCTTTCAAAGCTGTCAGCTTCTATTTTTTTATGACTGAAATCCGGTGTTTCTGCGAATAGACAACTATCATCAGCAACAGAGATAAAGATGTTCTTCACTCACGATATCGGAATTTGTAAATTTCTTACTCAAAGAATATAAAAGTTTCAATTACATTTTAAGTCTTAAAAAGGCATGAGGATAACAGGTGGAAAAAAGGGAAAATTTATAATCTAAATTTGATTATTTAAAAATAGTCAAGTTTGTTATTTCATTAAAAACACCCTTTACTCTTTCTGGGGTAAAATAATTTAATGATAAAATGTTGAAATAGATAACACCATAATTTATGAATAAATTCTTGAAATTAACCACCACAGATACGCAGCGGTAATAACAAAATCCAATTAAACAAGAAAGTAATGTAATTAAAGAATTTAAACCATTTTAATGAACTATTTTGTAGTGTACTCATTCTTTTCTTCATATGTTTTTAATGACTGAATATCACTACTCAGAAGCAATTAAGAAGAAGTTGTACGCATCTGAACTTTTAACAGACTACTTTTTATGTATGTTTTTTTTTCAGTATATAGTAGCAAATATATTTTCTCCCCCCCCCCCCCCCCGCGTCTGTTTTGCTCCTTTTTCGCTAGGTAATTAATTAAGATAGTCGGAGCTTTTGAGTGCTCCAAAAATAAGTATTTAATACATTTTCTCTCAAATATGAAGTATTTGCTTTACATAAAAAACACATTAATACTCGATTACCACTCCAGAGCTATTCTTCAAGTAATAACACAAATAAAAAATAATTTCACCAAATAAAAGGATGAATTGATGACAAACCTACAGCTGACGATCTCTCGCCACTCTAAACACTGATGACCAACGACTCCAAAGTCGAAACAAATAAAATAAGTAAGAAAATTTTACTTACTTCTAATGTTTTGTCAAAACCGCTTAAAGCCACTAACTAAAATGTTATTCCTTTTTCGCGTTTATTCATAAAACAGCGCACATTTTTCGCTATCGAGTGCATTATTCCTTTTGGCACAACACACCATAAATTTCTTTGAACACTACTAAAAACTTTTTTTTAAGAAAAAAAAAATAAATAATTCTGGCTGCAATTTCGCAGTTTGAAACGAAAATTAAGCGCTCGTACCGTGGAAGCATTTTCCTTATTAGATACCCTTTGTAACTCAACAATTCCAATTTCAAAATTATTTACTAAGATGTTAAAAATCACTATTTTAAGCACGTGAAAAAAATTAAAACATATAAATAAAAATTAGTGAATAAAAGATATTTTTTTTCACGTCTGGTATAAATTAGAAAATAACATACATTGCAAAAATATTGTTACTTTTCAAATACAAATAATCTATTAATGCAATCTATTAATATAATCTATTTTTGGATCACTCCAGCCTTTTTGATTTTACAAAATTTACAAAGATCATTTAAGCAATAACGACGCGAATTTCCTTAAATGATAAATAAAATTTTGTCATGAAAAGTTGAGTATTGTCATCTGTTGAGAATAGAAGTGAGACACTTCGTCGACAATCACACTGTCGACATTTCACATTGTCGACACCACTTCGTTGACATATACATTTTGTCAAAGTAGCATTTCGTCTATATTGTCTATTGTCATTGTACGTAAGTTACATTTCGTCAATAATTTGATTTGTGAAGGCATGGGATTTTTGCAAATTATTATGAAATAAACATATTAACGTCGTATTAGCCAAATAAAATTTTTCCAGGGTACACCACGAAGAGAAGTATGAGCAAGTACTCCACAAAATTTTTGTTGTTTAAAATACATTACAAAAAAAAAAAAAAAAAAAAAAAAAAAATTCATTACAATACATAAATTACATTGTAAAACATAGATAAATCAACACACATTTAAATTGCAATAAAAATAAATTGATAATGAAACGTTATCTGCAATGCCTCGTAGAAAATCTAAATTAGACAGATCTGTCTTAATTGCCAAGACATTTTGAATTCTCTTTTCTTTCATTTTTCATCATTTCGCTTTCTCTATGATGGTTTGCCCACATAATATTTTCTATTTCTTATTCAGTTTATTTCCGCTTGCGAATTTCTGGAATAATAGCAAAATTTCCAACATATGTATGACCTAGTAATTAAGTATTACATAGCCTACACTGTAAAAAAAAAGGTCGATCTACTAAAAAAACTTTAGTGATCCTTGTAATTACTAAAAAATTTTTAGTAATCTTAGTCGGTTACTAGAAAATCTGTAAGAATTACTAGAAAAAAGTTAGCAACGAATAGAGTTAATAATTTTATATTTTAATAGCTCTTACTAAAACTCAGTTGGTGTGGCCTTGATAGCATAGTGGTTATAGTAACGGGCTCCAGGCTGAAAGGTCCCGGGTTCGAAACTTGCCACCGCCAAATACACCCCGAATGTCTGTAGTGTCTCGTTAATAAAGGGATTATGAAAATCCTGTCGGAGTAGTTAAGAATGTTTAGTGCTGCCATCTATTGCGGTTTTGCCGAAAATCTTCCGCTTCAGAAGTCTGAAGGAAGCTCCTCCGCTTCGGTTGCACGTAATGGTTATTAAAACTAATTTTGGAGCTATTACTAAAATTTACTTTGTGGCTGATACTAAAAATTTTTAAGTTATACAAAAAATTCTTTTGTCCAGTTTACAAAAGAAATGCTTGTTTCACTTGCAAAAAAAAAGTTTGTAATGGTTACTAAAAAATTCTGTGGAATACAAATTTACTAAGAAATTTTTAGTAACCTCTTGAACTTTTTTTTACAGTGTAATGCCAAGCTTCTACTTTTTGTGTTTTAGGAAATCCAATATTATTGTTTTCATACACAGACCATATTTCTGATGAAGAAAGACGCTGATTAATCCATATTTAACCATTTCTAAAAATATTTGTGATTGATACGTTACTGCTTATTTACAATACATATTAGAAATATATGTCGACAAAGTGTACTTGTCGTTGAAATGATATGACGACGAAATGGTTTGTCCTGTAGTAAAAAGATGCAAAAGGTTAACGAAAGGATATTCAACACATAATGATTGCCACTCGTTGAGAATTCTATGAACAATTCAAATTAATTGATGTGTTAAGAAATGGTGGCAATCAGTAAAATAATCTTTTATTGCCCACTCTATAAGTAGCATTGACTTTTGTGTATGTTGTAGTCATAAACGCGGTGATACGAAGGATTAATATTTGTTTGAAGGGATTTGAAGGAGGTTTCTTTTAGCAATTTGTCTGCAGGTAGTACTTATGAGAAGAACATAATGTTAGCAAATAGGTAAATTTTTAAATATAAAAAATTTGGATTTTTTTTTTTTTTTTTTTTTTTCCACAAAAAAAAATATGATTTTAACGTTTAATTTCATTTTCCGTTTTCTGATAATCCGAGACACAAACTGTACTTTTTTCCAGTAGATATTTTTTAATAATTTATTTTAATTGAAATATATACAGTTATACATGTATACCTTTCCGAATGTAAGTTCTTTAAAATAATTAAAATTTAATTTTAAAAATACTTTTTTCTTAATTTAAATATAAATTTGAAAGATCATATCATTTTGCATATTTTTAACACTTTACAACGCAATTGGCACCATTTAGGAATCCCATTTATCTGTTCGTGTCTCTAATCATCTGTCTGTATGTCTGGTCTTGCCCTATCTCGTGTACTCAAATTGCCATGGGGCATGCATATTATTGCAGCTTAGAAAGCCATGTTCTGTATTTAAAATGAGGTGCGTATCATTTATGATTTGTTATTTGTTTACAGGAGCACTCAAAATAATTTTGTTACACTACGTTCAATTGGGGGGGGGGGGTAGTTTGCAGTGAAGTTTAATAATATTACAATATTTCAAAATACTGTAATTGATGTACATTACTATGGTGCTCTACAAAGATGTTTCCAATAGACTATAAAAAAAAAATTTGCCTACCGGCCCGATATAAATATTTCAGCAGGAACGATAAAATATGAGCTATTCTCAAAGTATATGGTCTTAACGAGAATAAGTTTAAATGTGTGTCACGCGTCAATGGTAATTTGGCAACATAAATACAGAAATGTAACTTGTCCATTGTCGATATCGGCGTTGAACAGTTACATTGTGTCAAACCCGGGCATTTTTTTAAAACAGATTTATGCCCGCCCGAGATTAGGCTTGCATTTTTTTTTCTACATAGCCGAACCGAGCCGGAACTGGACTTTATTGTTCCCGAGATGTGTAGGGCAGACAATATATTTTGTGAAAGTATTAGTAGCGATAATGAACTTCTGTTAAAGTAATCTTTGGAAATATACTTCTTGGTGGTTCTTAAATTCACAACTCAACAAAGCAAAATTTTGACACATTTTCCAACTAATTTTCAACTATAAAGGCATAAAATTGGCAAGCCTGACTATTTGGAATCGAATAGCGTTTTCCATTTTTAGGTGCGTTCGTAATTATATAAACGTAACACCTATAGTGGTCGTTCAGTCCGTCCGTCTGTCCGTCCGTCTGTCTGTCCGTCCGTCTGTCTGTCCGCATATAGCAACACAAAAACTACCCAACCGAATCGTTTGAAATTTAAAATACATAATTATTACATAATTTTGTCGAGTCATTTCAAATTTTATGAAACTCGGATGCATAGATCAATTACAGGGGCAATCAAAAGTATTCCATTACATTATGGTCAATGGGGGAAAAAGTTTCAAATGCATTTTAATCGTTTGAAATTTAAAATACACAATTATTACATAATTCTGTCGAGTTATTTCAAATTTTTTGATAATCGTGTGCATAGATCAATTACAGGGGCAATCAAAAGTATTCAATTACAATATGGTCAATGGGGGAAAAGTTTCAAATATATTCTATACGTTTGAAATTTAAAATACATAATTATTACATAAAATTTTCGAGTTATTTCAAATTTTATGAAAATCGGATGCATAGATCAATTACAGGGACAATCAAAAGTATTCCATTACATTACGGTCAATGGGAAAAAATGTTTCAAATGCATTTTAATCGTGTTACACTCTAGCGAACTTAATAAAATTTATATGCAACTATAAAGTACATATTATAATATACATCTTACATAATTTGTGGTGCAAAGAACATTTGTTATTGATTTACAAGGCCACACAAAAGTATTCCATTACATAATGGTATAGGGAGAACATTTTTAATTGTAATTCATACTATTTACAATTTTATGAGATTGATATATGGAAGCAATATTTTTAAAACTTCGTTATCGTACGAACGCACCTAATTTGCTACGCTTCACGTGCAATTTCCAACTTGTTTATAAATACATTACTTGTCGAAATGAAAGAAATTCGTCTCACTGCACATTTTTTTTCTTTCCTATGTTGTCGCTTCCAGAAATTCGATTTAAAACGCTACCTTTGACAGTATTTTCTTAGAGATATATATTGCTTGTATAAAAAAAAACAGATAATGACATTCGACTAAATAGTTTCTAAACAAGAACATCTATTAATCCTAAGCTTTCCCGAAAAGAAATGAATTCAAAAATGTATCAGAAAGTAGCTTCTGTGGATTCGAGAAAATCTTTAAAAATGAGACAGAAATATTTTCATAATTCAACTTTTATTATGCAGCTACAAAAGTTACGATGTTTTTCTTTTTCTTTTTATTCTTAACCTTATTAATTTTTTAACGAATCCTTATTTGAACGTTGAAAGTCTAAGAATCTAAGTAATCTTTATTGCTGCTATAGTGTATTTTCAGTAAAATAAACTGTAAAGTATTCCCATAAATATGTATGCAGTATTTTCTAAAAAGATCTTAATTATATGATAAAAATCTTTTTTTTTTTTTTTTTTTTTTCAAAATAGTAGAAATTGGTTCGGGCCAGATCGGACCGGGCCTATTTCCCTAATTTCTGTATGGGCCGGGTCGGGCTCAGGCCGAACTTTTGATTTTTACACCGGGCCTGACCAAAATAATTTTCATTCGGACCGCGCCTGGCCTGGAAATTCAGGCCCGTGTAGACCTCTAAAGGTAGTTACTTATTAGATATAAATGATCGCTAAAGAACAGTTTTAAAAAAAATCGAAAGTTAAATGAAGGTGAATATGCATATCTTAGTGATTATTATCAGCGTTTTACTTTTAATGATAAATTTGCATATCTAATTTATATTTATTATAGCACGTCAAAAGTTTATCAAATGGAAAACAAACTTCATGAATGTCTCCGCTTTTATATAATATAAAACCGTGATAAAATGTCACATTTATTTTGAAATTATTTTATTTTTGATAATCAAAAATAGCTATTTAATAAAAATAAAATATATTTGATTAGTAAATTGTTTTATTACTTTATTTCTAAAAAGCAAAGTAAATATTGAAATAACGTTATAACAAACGAAAGTACGAACAACTGAAATGTATTCTTCTATTAAGAAGTGATATAATAATATAAAAAAAAATCAGAAAAATAAATAAGAGTTAAATTGGATAAATAACCACTTATTATGCTAAACTGCACTACATTCAATTTCGCTTCTGAACAATTGATCTTCAAAAACTATATCTGAAAGAAGTGAGAAAAATACACTTGAGTATAACATTTCCTTACGAAATTGATTTCAAACATCCAGTTAAACTCACTTATTTCCTTAGCGATATACATATTTTCTTTATCTTCCTAATAATACGTGTTTCGTAACAATGCATAACCCTAAAAAAAAAATCCTTGTCAGGAACGTAATCCGATTGAAATTGCATATGTCTAAAAATCTAGACTGTTTAAGGTGTTATAGCGTAAAAAATACGTTTATATACGCTGAATAATACTTATTTGTGTAAATTGCATGCTTCAACCTCTATTTTAACAACTACCACATGTTTTACGAAAGAGCGAGCTACAAAAACAAAAAAATTTCACGTGTGATTTCTTTTTTCTTTTAAGAAGCAATTCTTTATGAGCCGCAACCAAGTCGTTTGGTCTCAGAACAGTGTGCATATTAAGGTAGTTTAACACCCTATTATTTTCTTTGAAATAAAAAGAGGATCTAAATGATCCGGGAAATATAGATGCAGAAATATTTATAGTCAAAATGTTAAAAATATAAAAATATTCATAGAGTTGAGTTTTAACCTTTTAAAACTCTAAAATACGCTTATAATTTTTTTCTTTTTCTTTCTTTTTTTTTTTTTTTTTTTTTTTTTTTTTTTTTTTTTTGCTTCTTTTTTTTTACTTCTTTTTTAAGTTTTTAATGTTTCTTTATTTACTTTCTTCTTTTTTTTTCAGCAATATAACAAATCAAAGAATAGAATTACATTTTAATTCACTATAGTAATCTAAATTGCGAAATTCTAAATTAGGTGAACCTCAACTAATTCATTTTTCAATCTTTATAAAATTTTAAATAACAATCCCACTATGAGTCTGATTACCGCAACTGGAAACTCCCACTAATATTTGTGAATAATAATCCTCATCTTATTTAAACACATAATTTCTGGCAGAAACAAGTTGAAAATTACCTTTCAGAAAAATCGATGAAAATTTTCCCCCGTGGTAATCAGGTTTCATAATCCAGTACGTTAGTTTCAATGCGTATTCTCTTTTCCGTGTGTCATACTTCTTATTATAGATAGTACTTTCCATTTTACAAAAATTAAATAAATGTGTTTAATTATTTTCAAATGTCCATTGCTAAAACTTTTACTGCAGAAATACTAAAAATTATTATTGTTTGCTTGCTTTAAATAAACCACTCAGTATTTTACTTGGTGGTATTTTTCTATTATTTTATCAGTATTTTACTAATTGAGATATTTTATTAGTATTTTATTAATTTAACAGTATTTTATTAATTTAGTTTCAGTACAAGGGCTGAAACTAAGGAGGAGGGGGATGTGCCCCGGGCGTCAGAACGGAAGGCTAATAGTCGCCAAATGAAGATTTTGCTTGTCTTTTTAGGTGCGTTCGTAATTATGTAAGTACTTAAGCAATCTGTAGTCGTCGTTCAATCCGTCCGCCTGTTCGTCCGTCTGTCCGCATGTAACAGAGCACAAATTACCCAACCGAATCATTTGAAATTTAAAATATATAATTTTTGTATAATTTTGTCAAGTCCTTTCCAATTTTAGGAAAATCGGATGCATAGTTTAATTACAGGGACAATCAAAAGTATTTTGTTGCATTTCGGCCAATAGGAAAAAAGTTTCAAGTGGATTTTAATGGTGTTACACTCTTTCGAACATAATAAAATTGATATGTATCTATGAAGTATATATTAAAATATATAATTTTTGTATAATTTTGTCAAGTCCTTTCCAATTTTAGGAAAATCGGATGCATAGTTTAATTACAGGGACAATCAAAAGTATTTTGTTGCATTTCGGCCAATAGGAAAAAAGTTTCAAGTGGATTTTAATGGTGTTACACTCTTTCGAACATAATAAAATTGATATGTATCTATGAAGTATATACTAAAATATACATTCTGTGTAATCTGTGGTACAAAGAATATTTGTTATTGATTTACAGAGGCACACAAAAGTATTCCAGTGTTTCATGATATGGTAGGGAACGTCTGGGGCACGTTTTAATTACATTTCTACAATCTACATCACATTTTATGAAATTGATATACGTTGCTGAAGTTTACTATAAGGTACTACTTACAGAATAAAAATTAGATAGTATTTACAGGGACACACAAAAGATTTCGGCTATTATATCAAGATCTGAATATTTTAAAACTTCGTTATATTATGAACGCACCTCATTTGCTACGCTTGACGTGCAATTTCCAACTTGTTTCTCACGTGTACGTTTAGCACTGTATTGTTAAAATCGTCCTTTCTGGGATATGGCAAAGCCATAGAACAGGTGGAATGGGATAAAGATCCTGTATAAGGCGGACTTTTTGTAGAATCCTTTGGATTCCGTTTTCAAAGTTTTAATGAATCAATACTTCACAAAGCTGATTATGGAGTTCAGTGTTACATATTTTATGATTACGTATTTTAAATTTTAAAATAAGTCGGCTATTAGAAACTTAGTAAAATTCTCTTTGTAAATTTACTTTACGGAAGAAAGGGGAGCGGGGCGCCAAAATCTATGTTTGCCCCTGGTGCAGAAAAGGCTAGTTTACGTACTGACCCATCACAGTTTTCTATCAACACACAGACACAGAACAAGTGACACATAACTCGCATGAGTGATGCGAGTTATGTGTTCTGATCGATTTTTTTACACCTTCTATGTATGTAAAATCATTAAATTTGCAAGCTTGACTATTCAAGTGAGTTGAGATCATAACATCATTTTTCATTTGTCGCATTAAAAGTTGAGTTACAGTTGATTCTGAATGACGTTTTTTCCTCCATCTAATTGGCTTATTTCACCTGACACTATTTTCTGAAAAAACCCTTTCTTTTAAGCCTTCGATTACGGGTCAGTACAAATACATCCCAGTGAACTATTATTTTGATTCTATTCAAAGCGGGTTTTTTTTTCATTCTATGCATACAACATTTTAAAAAAGAATGTCTACATTGCATTTATACAACGATTTTTCGCAAGAAATTTACCGCAAAAAAAGTTTGTAAGTTGTGATAAGTTTGTACATAAAAATAGTCACCTGTCCTGGCTGTAATCAAAGAGTTAACTAATATGTTAACAGACCCGTATTGTGATGAAGCTCTTTTTTTTTTTTTTTTTTTTTTTGACAGACATTTACAAAGCAGTTTTCTGTTTTTATCGAGTCGGTTAATCGCGGATTGAGCCCATCGTGGCAATGCTAATTTTATGCATTTTTAATTAAAAAATATATAATTTTAATTATTTTTAAACATTGACCATGAAATTGAAATTTCTAAAGATGCCTGTGGGATAGGGGGGGGGGGGGCTAAGTATCTTCTTCCAAATCAATAGTAATTAATTGTAATAAGCCCCGTTTCGTATCAATAAATGTTCTTCAATGAAAATATTGATGGCACCCGTAATCGTGTGGTGGGAAATATTTCGGACACCTTATTGATGTTAGCGTGTCATAGTCATCAATGTGCTAAAAGAAAATAAGAAATGCAAATTGATTTCTTAGCACCTGAATGAGAATGCATGCAAATTGTGCGCATTTAAGAATAAAAATGACCTCTTGAATGCGTGTGAAAATCCCGAGTTTCATTTGAAAGCAGCTTCATATAAAAATAAATTCACTTAGCAAGAAAAATTTAACTAGGTTTGCATTTATATTTAAGAACAACAGTAATAACAATTTAGCAACAACAATAAAAAAAATGGTAATTATATATATAAAATCCCTCCGTGTATAACGATTCCGGAGTCAACCCATCCACGAGAAAAAACACTTATTGTGACCAATGACAAATTCCGTTGAGAAAAGTTATCTCCGATTTTAAAGGCTATCAATTTTTTGTCCAATGCAAATGTTCCAGAGTCGTAATGGAGCGTTCTCATTTGTCAGATTTACAGTTTGAGCTGTAAATGACGTCACAACATTTTACTGTGCTTTGAAATCCTTTCCCTATTTCTAACACAATATTCATACTGTTAAAAATTTGACTCATTTGCTGCAGCATCACTCCACCGCTTTTATAGAAAACGATTACTTTGCTGTGTTATGGAGCATTCTCATTGGTTATAAAAGAGACATTCTATAAAAGCTGTGGAGTGACGCTGCAGTAAATGGGTCAAATTTTTATCAGTACACTGTTAAAAATTTGACCCTTTTGCTGCATCATCACTCCCCAGCTTTTATAGAATTCACTGTAAAGTAACACATACAAAGTAACCGTTTTCTATAAAAGCGTTGGAGTGATGCTGCAGCAACTGTTAAAAATTTTACCCATTTGCTGCAACATCACTCCACTGCTTTTATATAAAGCGGTTACTTTTACTGTGATATGGAGCATTCTCATTCGTCATAAAGAGATATTCTATAAAAGCTGTGGAGTGACGCTGCAACAATGGGTCAATTTTTTAACAGTGTAATACGGAAAAGTAATCATTTTCTATAAAAGCTGTGTAATGACGATGCAGCAAAACAGTCAAATTTTTAACAGTGTTTAATTAAAACTTTTTATTTAAGAAAAACGAAGGTGCGTTTTAAATACAATATTGTTAGATTTTTATATTCGTGTTGCTTTATTTATTTATTTATTTTTATTTTTATTTATTTATTTATTTATTTATTTTTACAGCCGTGAATGACTATTGTCACATAACGAATCACTATTGTTTACTCTTTATTGCTGACATTTGTATTCGATCTTATAAAGTATTTTCTTTAAGTATTAGCTAATGGTATAAAATAGTTAATTCACAAATGTTTTAAAATAACATTATTAGTACATGTTTTTCATTATTAATGCAAGTTAATTTGCATGCTTTTTGTGAAACAATTGCTGTAATTTTGTGAGTGAAATTCATTAGCGACATATTCTATGCCATTATTTTACCCATTCAATTAATAATTTGGTTACCCTCTCATATTCGTCTGGAAATGGCCAAAATGGGAAAAATTTTTATACATTTTGGATATTTTTATTATTTTCTCTCAGTATTTTAAAATATTTTTTGGCTGTAGTTTCACAATGTATTCTTTTATAATTGATATTTTACCTTACTTTATTCTTTTAAAATTTATGCATTTACCATTTGTTCATTACAATCCCTCCCCATCCACCAGATAATTTTGTTATGGTTTTAAATGCAAATTTTTATTGATTTTTTTTTTTTTTTTTTTTTTTTTTTTTTTTTTTTTTTTTTTTTTTTTAGATTTTTTCCTCATATTCAATCTTTGTATTTTTCAAAATTGTTTAAGCCTAAAGTGGCTATGATTGACCAAAGTTTTTGTAATGTTTTATCATCCTTTTGAAAATGGAAGCACGTCATTTTGACGGGCAATCTTCTAGTATTGATAATAATAATAATAATAATAATAAGAAGAAGAAGAATTTGTAAATAAATTTCTGCAAGATCAAAATGACGAGCATGCATGGGTTCACATTACAAAATTTCCTTAGCATTTTACTCAGTTTTAATTACATTATATTTACATAACTGTTAAAACTTTCATTTATTGCTCACCTTTCTTACATTTGGTTATATCGCATGTTTAACATTTTACCCAATTAACAGAGATTATCTAGAGATTAGAAAATAAACTCCATTATGATAAATTTTTTTTATAGGTATAGTAACAAAACAAATAATATAATAATAATAACAAGAACGAAAAGTACAGCATAGATTATGAAACATTTCCCAACACATTTTCAATACTATAACAAAACTTCATAGTTTACTAAGATGAAAGATAATGTCTAAATGACAATTTTGAAAACGCAAAATCACAACGTATTTGGAAACCAAATTTCGGCTATTATCACGAATAGTCTAAAAAATATAGGATTTTTTTTGTGCAAACCTTATATGGTCTATGAATATGTATGTATACTTTGTATGTATACTTTGTATGTATGCTATGTTATGTATAGTATGCTATAAATTGCTTCAATTAAACGCATATCACAGCCGAAATTTTCCATTTAAAAATTTTCGCCAATAAACGGATCTTGTTGAAAATTTTTTGCGGCCCTGTATATGATCTATAGAATTTTTAAACGCCAAGTAATATTTAAATAACAGTTAAATTTAAAAACGCTTATCACAACTGAAAACGCACTTTGAACAATTACTGATCGTAGGTTTCAATAGTTGTTATAGTAGAGGGAGGTCAATAGTTATTATTGTTCTTTTCCTTTTATAGCCATTGTGTATCCCAGTAAATGAACGATAAATCCTATGCATACCATATTCTATAATAAGAACCTTGTAGTACACTTCAAAGATACATATCATGTTTAAAATTATTTAATGTTATGTTAATTATTTATTTAAATTAATTTATTAATTTAAATATAATTATAATAATTTAATATAAATAAATATAATAATTTTAAATCATTAATTATTTACTGTTTCAGTGTCCTCGTAACTGGGCCATCATAGCTACCGAACATGCCATAGAAAACTCCAATAACATACATCAATTTGATGGCAATTGGACTATATTTATGTCAGTCAGAGCACTAGCAGACAGACAAACCGAATTCATTAATATTTTTGAACTATGTTGGATACTGTTAAAAAGAAGAGCAAGAAGTAGGCTTTATTCATTAAAACCCTTTTCTTCACGGTGTGCCCAGTCCGGGACACCTAACTTTAATTCCAAACTTGCAAAAGGCACCAATAATATTTTAATAATGTTTTGCTCAAATTAAGGGATTCTTAATTTCTAAAAAAGTCCTTTGTATATTCTGTTAAATGTTGATTATTTCTCATTTTACTAACACAATTTGCCCGTGCTGGAAAGAAATAAAGTCATCGTATCAAAACTATTTTTATCTTTCTACGGAGCAATTTCTGAAATTCTGCTGCGGTAAATGATCTTATGTCCTTGGCTTATTTTATAAAAACAATGCGAAGTTATACCAAAAATTATCCATTACATTAATTGTTTATTTTCCCATAACATTGTTATAAGACTCAATTTACTTTTCATGCTTTATCCAGTGTAATTTATTAAGTAATAAACTCATAAAAACCTGATCATAATCTGATTCTAATTCTGCATAATGTTTAAATTAAAAGGACTCACGTGATGATAATTAAATACGTGGAGTATTAAAGGGCGCCATCTAGTGAGGATTGTTGCACGGAAAAATCCCGCGACATCAAACAGCATAAGATAATTTTATTTTGCTTGTCGCTTCACACTGAAGTTAATCCCAGCATCCTAATAAAGACTGGAGTGTCTTTGTTACATCTCTTTTTTTCTGTTTGCGTTTTTTTTTTTTTTTTCTTTGCTACATGAAAAAGCAACGAAAATTTCGCTCATACTTCATTGATTTTCGTAGAGCTTTTTCTTAATCTTTAAATTTTATGGATTGATCTGAAAACGAAAGTTATTTAATAATTTGCTACATCCAACATATAAAGAACAAAGAAAGTTTATTAACTTTATTTTAAAAAATTGTATGAAGAAGTAGCAGCATACATAGCAAAAAAAAATTGAACGAAAATAATAATCTAATCTATTTATTTTAATAATAATTTCGATGCATTAATCGATAACAATTCCCACAAAATACATTTAACTTTTACGTAATACATTTAACTTTTACTAATTGCATAAAACTAAAATATACCAAATTGTTTTTAGCTAAATTAGTTATACATATTTGAAAAAAAGTATTAACAGTGTTTTTAAATAGAAGTAAATGCATTTCAAATAAATGTTTTTTGTTTTAGTAGTTTAGATTACATTTTCACATAATTTGTAGATCTCATAAATATTTTAAATCTTTATTCTTAAGTATACAAAGAGCAGATTTGTTGTTGGTGTTAACATTATAAAGTAGCTGTAGAGTATGAAGGTAAATAAAAGATAACTAAATTTTTTTAAAAATCAAAACATAATTCTAATTCTAAAAGTCAGAGATCAAAGATGTTTCCCTTGAAGTTAGTTATTTTATGATTTTATAAATCGAAAGTTGTATTTGTTGTCTTTGAGAAAGAAATTTCAGCAAAATACATCAACAAAATTATTCAAATTAGCAATCCATAATATATTAGTAAACAAAATGTATCACAATTGTATAAAGTATTACAATACTATGTGAAACAATATCATCAAGAGGGAGCTAGAAGAAGAAAATATCATAAACTCTAAAATCAATTCAATCGCAAAATATAAGTAAACCGTTATATAGCCATTTTCTTAAAAATGAATTAGTTAATTTTTAAAAAAATAAGGAAAACAAGGAGACACAAAAACGGAAGAAGTAGTATTTCTGTGAATGTTTTACATATTGTTATTATTATTAATATGTAAAATATTTTATGTGTTTAACCAATATTTATCATGTTTAATTCATTCAAAATTATAGGCTGTTTTTCGTTGTAAATGAATTAATAATGTAACTATCAATAGCACAAAATTGTGTCTTTTATCTCTTTATATTTTCATCCATCATCTGTTTCATGATCATGTCCATTACGTTTCCTCGTAATGGACATGATATTTGAAAAGGGAAAATATATGAAATCAATTTTTGGACTCAATATTTGAGAAGGGAATACAATGTAGATAAATAATATTGTTATACAAACAAGAAGAATCATTAAGAATTATTATACTATTCCATGCTTCTATTAACAAAGTATACATGAGTAAATATATTGTATTCGTAATGTAACATGTAAACCTCTAGCCTATGAATGAAGCATATCGTTAATAAACTAAAAACATGCGGTAGGTATTTTTTTAATGTATTACTTTGAAAGAAGCAAATCTTAACAAAGCAAATAAATTTACAAAATATGTATCTTTAGCTATATTTCCTTTTTATTAAAAAAATAACGCACGAAGAATATATATATATATATATATATATATATATATATATATATATATATATATATATATATATATATATATATATATATATATATATATATACATATATATTGTTTTTACAGCAGCGCAACATGTAACAGTGTTGCGCATGAATGAAGCATATCGTTAATAAATGGAAAGCATGCAGTAGATGTAATATGTTAACAAGTAAGGGGGCATTATAGAAAAAAAAACATCCTTAACCAAACAAACAGTTAAAGATAATAGCATTTTCTATCGGCTTTTGTGGCTGTTGAGAAATAAATGAACTAGAAAGAATATCTGTTTCTTAAAGACAGAAACTTACAAATTGCCAAAACAATAATTTTTAATATCAAAAATATGCAATTTGGTTAAATTGGATGATTTTGTTTTATATACTATTTCTATAAGTATAAGCAAGGAGATGTAAAAACTAACAATAATTACAATTTGGAATTATATGTTTCGGTACAAGAAATAGTTTTAACAAGCTAAAAGTTGTTTTTTATTCTTTCTGACTTTTTTTCTTTCTCTGATTCAAGGTCTTTTGACAGACATCATTCCATGGCCACCCACACTGATAATCCTTCATAATGAAATTCCACTATTAAAATTGGATAAAACTACTCAAAAACAATAGACATTTAAATACTAATAAAGAATCAAGTGTATTTTTATATATTTTTATTTTTATTTTTAATTCTGTTTCTCTTTTATCTGTTAACGAGATACATGCCGAGAATTATGCTTTGAAAATAGCCATTCATGTTTAATATAATCTCACAATTATGTTAAAAAGAGATGATTCTTGACTTATCTACTTCTATTACCTTTGATATTATGTAGCTATAGCTATTTAAATTAAGTAAAAAATGATTAAAAATGTGCCTGTAGTATTTTTATTTGATAAAGTTCAAATATACATTCACGTCATAAGGTTTCTATTGATACATAAGTTTCCCGATTAACCTCTGAAGCTGTGGAAAGCACAGTGTCATTTTGCCCCCACCCCCCTTTCATCCAGAAGCTTTTTCTAAATTCGATATATCCGGAAACTTACCAATGCTACAAATATTATTTCAAAGTATAGTTCAGTTAAGTTCACCTATATTTAATTAAATAACTTTTTCAAGTTCTTCTTATATAAAAATTGCATGCAATCGAGAAAATATGTAAAAATGATTTAATAACAAAAATTTAGTTGGATAAAAAATACTTAATTCAACATGTATGCACAACATAAAATATCAATGTTCTGAAATATTTCTCCCAATTTTTATAATAGTTTAAATTATTATTTTTTTATATTATGCATACAAGCCAAATTCAACAATATTCAAATTCAAAATGTAAAATATACATCAATCTAACTTTAAAATTACATATAAATAAATTCAATATATAAAATTTGGGGCCTCCTATTTAGGGCCTCTTCACATATATCTCAAGGGAAGCACATGCTTCTCGAGCCTATTCAGTAATCAGGACCTGAGTTGATAGGGCTTTGAAGATAAATTCTATCAATTGCTGTTATTCTCCGTACTTTCACAAAACTTATGCTGTATATTGATCTGTGTTCGTGATGCTAATTTCCCGATAAAGATTTTCTAATGTTTTTCAATAATTTTACTACAAAACATTTTTATGTGATAAAAATGCACAGAATCTAATTGATTAATTATGAATATTATGCAAAAAAGCACTGGAAAGTATTTGTTAAAAAATATATTAAAAAGGACATTTTTTTAAACAATTGACATGATTATGACTTTTTAAATTTTTAATTACAAATGTTTTCAAATTTTATGAATCTCTTACAAAAGCTTCCTATTTACGAATATGGAAATTTATATTTTTAATGTTCCGTATTAGAAGTTTGAGGCATTATTTTTCCTTGTTGTTTTACAATAAAGGACCAAAACTTGTTATGATCGCATCCTGACTACAAGACTTTCTATTGTCCTAATTTCGCTCAAAGTGGTCATATGAATATCTAAACATAAATTTTATTACGCAATAATTTCAGAAAAAAGTACTATAAACTTCTTTTTGATTCAAAGCTGCAGTCTTTTATATAATGAAAAAAGCTTTCAAGCTGTCTTTAATCATAGGTTTCAATAATAATTCACTGTTTATTTTCTGATAATCAAATTACAAAACAAAAAACTATACTTAACTAAACTTAGACTATTTGAAAAAAATCTACAAAATGTTTAAGAGAAAAGTAGCGCTTATTACGTAAAAGCTTTTCTATATTCACTATTTTGAAGATGAATAAAGACGAAATTCAAGCCATAAACTGACATACTGACAATCCATCATTCTCAGCTAACTCCCAAGAGTCTGATCAAGGAAATGCTCATTGGGTGTGTGTATTAATTATGAACAAGTTTTGAGTTGGTAAATTTAAAGTGATGCATGTAAATAGACAAACGACTGAGTAAAAGCTGAACTGTCGGCCAAAAATTTAATTATTTTAGAGAAAAATTATAACGCGTAATCAAGTTTTGAAAATGGATGAAAAAATAATTAAACACTATAATACATAAAAAAATATTAATGGGACGTTGGTGAGAAATGATATCAATATAAACGCATTCGAAAAATTATAAGATGCTGATTATTTGAAACATGTTAATAGCCTAATATTATGCCTATTAGCGTCTTGTTTGTTCGCATATTAAAATAAGTAATGAACAACAGCATAAAACCACAAAAGATTGTCTTTCTAAATTTCGAAAGAAACTTTAACGTATAGGGAAAATATTTGTCTTGATTTCGCAGGTTCCAATGTTCAGTCGCTTATTTCTTTAACCTTGGACCAAGCTAAGTAAATATTGCATTTTTATTGGCATATTTCCAAGAATTTGAAATTTTAAAATTATAATTAATAACGAATTTCAATATTATGATTCTTTATAAAGAAAGTATAATTATATTGTTAGATATGCATAATTGTTTTTAAGAAATATAATATTTTACGATAATAAAATAAATTACGATGTTCAGGGAGTAAGGCACTTACAACGAAGGTCTCCAAACTGGGCATACTCAGAATATTTTGAAAAAAATACGAACTAAACTAATTATGTAGGTAATAAAGGATCAGTCAAATTTAGCAATAGGAGATATGTAAAAAAATAAAATACTTTGGAATAATTGGCGTAAAAAGCTGAAAGCGACGCGCAATTTGGCGAGCAGCCCATTTCCTCTCCAAAAGCGGACGATTTTAACGAATATGAAAATTGATTTAAATTGACTTGTAGAATGTGAAATATTTAATGAATTTAAACCTAAACCGTAGAAGAATTTATTATTTATTTTTAATTATTTTGTAGTATGCATGTTGCTAGTTGCTACAGCTATTTAATTTTATTATTGAAAATATATTTGTGTGTATTATGTTTTAAAAATATCTATTTTAAGTTATATGCAATCTGACATTTCTTTTCAATTATTCAATTTATTTCTTCTATATTTTGTAAAACTAATTTAAAATGTTCTATAAGGAAGGTTAAATAAATATTTCATTTTCTTTTTATTACCTATTTGAATGAAGTTTCGCCATTGTTTTGTTCTTCAAATCACAATTTTTTTTAAGTTTAACCGTCTTTGCCGGCTATAAAAATTACTTTTAAGGAAACTGTCGTCGTACATTTCCAATCTGAAAAAGAGGTTTTCATAGCAATAATGTCTAATTGTGTGTGTCATATTTTTCAGTTTGGAACAATTTTAATCAATTTAAGTTGAGTTTTAAATCCTAAAATATAATTAGTTAAATTTTGTTATAAGTACATATTAGTGTATATGACAAAACTATATTTAAAGCAAACTAAAAATGTAATACTAAAATTACTTAAGCTAAACTTATTTAAACAAATTGAACATCGAAAGTTTTTTCTTTAAAAAGTATTCGAAGTGTAAAAGCGTATTTTTCAAAATTTCGTTTTTTCGCCAACCAGAGATAAATCACCAAATAAATGAAATTTTCATTATTTTTTTACGGACGTTATATGGAGGTTCCGCCAAAAAAATTTATAAACATATATACCCATATCAGAAGAACATTCTGTAATTTTTTCAGATTTTTCCGAGTATGCCCGTAGGGAGACCTTCCTTGTTAGTAGCCGCAATAATGCATAAAATATAGCTTCATGATTTCATATTTCGCCTTTGTCTTCCGTCTGTCTGTCCGTCACAGCGTCCGTACACAAAAAATAGCGTAAGTCAGAGATTTTAAATTTTGTGTACTTATAACTGAATCGTGTCACACGACAAATAATAAAATTTGGAAAAAGTCTATTATTTTAATTAAATTGTTTTTTCAATGTCAATCGTTTATTTTTATTTTATTTTCATTTATTTAAATTTCAAAAAAGAAACTTAATTCCAACGTGTTTCGTGTAGACATCATAGCTTTGAGGTAAAGCATCTTGGTAGTAAACGAAAGGTTCTTAGTTCAAACCCTGATGCTGGAATTTGAAATTTTCAAATTAAGATGGATTTAATTAAATTAAATTACATAGTTTTCTGTCAGTTTAAGAGTTTACATTAATTTTATTATTATTTGAACTTTATTTACTTTTATACTTTTTTACATATGATTTTATGATTATTTTTCAACTTTATATATATTTAATTTATTTTATTAAAATTACAAATAAATAAATTATTCTGGATTTTAAAATAGAATATACGAACTTTAAAGAAATATATCAATAAAATACAATTTAGTTTTTTAAATAAATTACTTGTATAATAAATTTATTCATTATTTATTTTTTACCTTTATACTTTTTAGCTCACAAGCTGTCATAGCCTGAGAGCTTATGTACCCGCCCGTTCTGTATGTATGTTCGTTCGTTTGTACGTGCGTAACGCGATAACTCATGATAAAAATATCCGATCCACTTGAAACTTTGTATATAGGTATATCCTGATAAGGCGCTTCCCTGATTAGTTTTTGGAGTTCATTCGATATGTATAAGAGGGGGAACGGGGGGCTCATGCCCCTCCCCTTAATTGATATAAACGGGTTTTTCATGCAGAATTAACAGTTTTTGTTCAAAATTTAGATGTAGGATCATTTTGATGAGACGATTCCGTGACTGTTATTAGGTGTTCATTGAATAAGTATAAATAGGGGGAACGGGGGTTCTAATGTCCCTCCCCTTAATTTATATAAATGGGTTTTCAAGCAGAATTGTCAGATTTCGTTCAAACTTCTGAATAGTTTTTAAGTTTAATGGTTAAGTATAAAACAGGGGGATAACTCCTCTTAATTTATATAAATGCTAAATGGGTTTTTATTAAGAATTATCCGATTTTCTGTGAATTTTGGATATAGATTTTTTATATGATAAAGCTGTAACGTGTGGGTACACGTACTGGGTGTCATTTGTACCGGTAGGGTGGTTATATAGATAAAATGAAGACATGATTCTAGATATAAATTAAAATCACAGTTTATTTAAACTGATAGGACTCAGGGAAAGTGGAGCGCCAGTTTACTAATTTCAATAACTATTCACCATACCAAGAGATTAAGTTGAAAATATACTCACAACCCTCGGCGTAGTCTCAGTCGGGGCACTTCAAACCAACTTCTCGTTCAGACTCAGCCAAACGCTAAATTAAAACTTTATAAGAGAGCCCGTGGCTGTAAACACTCTTTATTATCTAAAATACTCAACGTAATTAAATTATCTCTTACCACCGGCAATCTCCTGGAGAGCTCCGCTGGTGATAACTCGACACACGCTAATGGCTGGCTCACTCTTAAAACATCATCTCATTCACTGGAGGCTAATAATCTAACACACTATAGCGAAATCCAATTCACCTGGCTGGCTTTCGCCACCTTCTCCTCACACCTTCTCACTTCTCCTCACTTCCGCACACCTCCTCACTACAACTCAAAGCTTTTATACGCTGCAAACTGAAGTCGATACTATAAATTTGCATATTACTCCTAACCGCGAACTAACTGTAGAACCGAGGCGACACACACGCTCTAGAAAGTTAAAGTAAAATAAAGGATAGAGGTCACTTTCACGCCACACATGTTAAACATTGACGTCACGATCTCACTAAAATGCTAGAGTGCCTTTATCACAAAGGTCACTCCCTTACAAAGCATGTCCTTGATAGTTTAGAAGGTTCAATGATTAAGTATAAAAAAGGGGAAAGGGGAGAGCTGTTTCCCCTTCTTAATTTTTTTTCGAACGGAATTAACCCTTGAAAATATCAGGCTGTAATGTACAATTAGTATGCGTAGCCTGTGAGCTCAATGCCATCAGTTTAACTGGGCAATATTCTTTTTATTTTAATTATGTTTCTCAAATAGCACTATAATAATTGAAAGAGTAATGGAAAATATCTGTAATTATTAACGAAAAATAATTTTTTAAAATGTGATTTTGAAGTAATTATATAGATATTATTTCAAAACAAAATATTCTTCACATTTGCTTGACTCTGTCATCTGTTGGGAAAATATAGGGAAAGTATTGGGAAAGTATATTAAGGGGCCGCTTCACTCAAATGATAAGTCCCATTCGCTAATGCTAATCCTTTGGAAAAAAATTATAAAGATATCTCGGTTGTATTTTTAGATTTTTAAATGATTCTTTTTGCATTGGATAGCTGAGATTGATCTGAATGCAGGTCGTTTTTTACTTTTTTGATTTTGTTTACAGATACTTTTTACAAGAACGCTTTCATTTTCAGAACCGGTCTGAAAAGCGAAATCACCCTCATAAAAAATATATGTAAACAAAATCGAAAAAGTAAAAAACGGCCTGCATTCAGATCAATCTCAGCTATCCAATGCAAAAAGAATCATTTAAAAATATTAAAATGCAACCGAGATATCTTTATAAATTTCTTCCATAGGATTAGCATTAGCGAATGGGTCTTTTCATTTGAGTGAAGCGGCCAATAAAAAGTCAAGAGACGTTGTTTAAATGTGTTGCCATTTATGTAAGATTTTATTAATTATAAATTAGCAATTTTCATTTATTAATTTAAGGATAAAATGATTTAAAGAAGATATTAAACGAAATCCTCTGTGCCATCTTCGATCAACTTACCCCTTGTTTGAAATGATTCACTGTAAATTTCATAAAATTAATTATGAGCTGGGAATTACCATAATTTCCGGCGTATGATCCGCGGATCAAACAATTCTTCTTTGACCCAGAAAACCTAATTTGTGATTGAAGACAAATATTTACGGCGATCTAACAAGTTATATTTCTCTTTAAAAAATTTCCAGGTCGAAAAATGAGTGTTTGATCAGCGGATTATTATCGGAAATTTCGGTAACAGTTATTTCCATATAGGAAGTTGTTAAAAATGAATTATTACATTTATAACAACTTTAAATGTTATTTAGTTACAGGGTGTCCAGTAAATGACTGAGCCATTTTGAATGTAAATAACAAAAAAAAAAAAAAAAAAAAGTGCGGTTTGCAACATTGTTATCAGAAAATCAATAAAGTTTTAGATATGCACTTTTTAAAAATAGTTCGAATTTCTCCCTACAGATGGCACTGGCGGCGGAAAAGGGCTGTCGAAATTCAGACATTACTCCAGTTTTCATACGCATGAGATTTTCGGCCGATTTCACAAAGTCAATTCTCAGTGGACATGTTAAATCGACACTCCATTACTCTGCAGAAATACAGAGTTTATTGGATGGAAAGAGATTTAAAATAATATTTATGATTGAATAATGTCTATTTACTTAATAAAAACAACAAAATATTCATCGACTTTTCACACATTTACCATAAGTAAATTGTATTCAAAAAATGTTTTTGCAACCGGTTAGCTGATTCTCTTTTTATGTACAATAAATTGAAAATATGTGATAAGCACCGATTTTTTAAGTTAAAAAAATCTTAATATTTAATCTAAACATTTCTTCCATTAAATAGTACGAAATTGTATTTAAAAAAATTAGTCATGTCAAAAAGCTTTATGAGATGGTTCAAGGAAACTCTTCTTGCCTATACGACATGTAGTGATATCAGAAGTTAAAACAGTAGTACGCAAATAGTGGTGGCAAGTTCCCTGTCTAAAATAAAAGTGGGACAGTGACTTATAAATCAGCATATAAAAATATATTAAATCTTAGAATAAAGGTTCGTCTATATTTCGTCTATAACAAATCCTGTCTTAAGCAAAAAAAATATTGATCACGAAGAAAACCTGTTTAAAACGAAATATTTTTCATTTTTCCGCAAACCGAATTCATCTCTACGTTATATTCATATTTTGACACTTAACATATCTGAAAATTTTATTACGAAAGCCACGACAGATTTTAAAATGCCTTTCACAGACAACCCTTCCTTTTTCTTCCTTTGATTGCAAACGCATCTACGCTGAAATGGAAGGATGCTTAAAAAGAAAAAAACGACTTACCTGTTTTTATATCCTGCGTGTCACCCCTTTTCAAAATTTCATCACAGAAGACATAATAGATCCTGAATCATCATAGAATCATCATAGGTCTACTTATTTTAGTTCCGTTTTATGAATATAAATATTACCAAATTACTGGAACATTAGTGTTTTTCACATATAATTTTTAAAAAGATTTTCGAATATTTTTTTTTAAATAATGTGTTTTATTTCAAATCAAATGCAAGAGGAATTTTTAGAATTCTTCTTTCCTTTCTTTTGCTCTTGAAGAATAATTAAGGAAAGGGGGGGGGGGCGAAAAATATATTTCAGGATATATTATGCTTTTTGTAATGAAATTTTGAAAAGGGGTAACTCGCAAGATATAAAAAAGGTGCAATGCTTTTTTTCTTTTTCTTTTTAAACGTTCTTCCATTTCAGTGTAGATATGTTTTCAGTTGGGGAGGAACGGGAAAGAGAGACGTGTGTGTAAAAGTCATCTCAAAATCTCTCGTGGCTTTCGTAATAAAATTTTCAGATCTGTTAAATGTCAAAAATGTAGGGATGTAGGAAAAAAGAACACTATTTCGTTATAGGCAGGCTTCAGTCCTAGCAGCGGGTTTTGTATGTTACTTTCTCCGTCGAAATCATTTTTTTTTTTTTTTTTTTTTTTTTTTTTTACATTTAAAACAGGATTTAATCGGATGTAAACGGATTCCTTCATTCTAAGGTTTATTATATTTTTATGTGTCAATTTATAAATCACTGCCCCGCTTTTTTTTAGACAGGGAACTTGCCCCCCCCCCCCCCCCCCCAAACACTATTTCCGTACCACAGTTTTAACCACTTAACTGATTTCACTGCACAACGTAATCAGGAAGAATTTTCTTGATCCATAACTTAAGGTTTTTTACCACCACTAATTTTTTAAATACAATTTCATACTATTTAATGGAAGAAATGTTTAGATTAAATATTAAGATTTTTTTAATTTGAAAAAGCGGTGTTTATCCCATATTTTCAAATTATTTTACGTAAAAAGAGAAATAGTTACCGGTTACAAAAACATTTTTTAATACAATTTACTTATGGTAAATGTGTGTAAAGTCAATGAAGATTTTGTTGGTTTTTATTAAGTACTAGCTGACTAGCCCGGCGTTGCCCGGGTCCGTATTAACAATATTAAGCGAACTTGAAATTTGTATGATTTTATCATTAACTCGTTACATGCAGAAATGCATTGTCTGAAATACGTAGCCACTGACTGTGTGAAAAATCTGTTTTAAAAACAACAACTAATATTAAGCTCTAAAAATACTCAAAATGAGCAATGAAAAACGCGGGAGGGAATATTTATCTAACGATTGCATGGTTTTCGTGTTAAAAAGTTGATATTTACCCGTAAAAATCATTCTTAAATCACGTAACTAATTATTATTTTCACATACAAATCCCAAGTGAAATATTTTGAATTTCAAACTAATTATATCACTCTTAAATCCGACTATACCATGAATGAAATCGATACACGATGGTATCTAAAAGATTGGTATGTAGTACTATAATTACAGAGCTATTTAATAAAAGTAAGTGTTATTTTTAATCAAATCTTGCGTAATGTTCACTCTGTGTATAAATTCCTAACCTTAAACTTTTGTACCGTAACCAGAACCTGTCTGCAACCTAACAGCGACTTAACAGTACCCTACCGTAAATTAAATATAACAGAAATGTAACCTAGCCTTCACTTTATTGTAACATATTCTTATTCTAACCATAACATAAATGCAATTTAACTTTAATCTAACTTTAACCTAAATAATATAATAGAAAAAAACCATTTTAAAAAAATACTATTTCTTCGTAAAATATGTTTCAGCTGTAATTCATTTCTTTCAATTCGTTTTATTAATACAAAATTCCTTCCTCGTGCTTTTGTTTGAGACATTAAAATTTCAGCGATAAATGGTTAATATTGCAAACCTTTTTTTCGATTTACTTCGCCTCCACCTATCTTTTTCTCCATGGTGTACAGCAGCTATGATTAAAAAAAAATCCTCATTTAAACTGACAGTATTCCAGTCTATGAATTTTAAAGGTTTGTCCAAGCTTTTTTAATTATTTCTCCGAAAATTTTATGCAACCAATCAACCATAAGAAAATGAAAGGGAAAAAAGCGAAAAAAGGCGATTTTTTTATGAGAGTGAGTTTTGGAATTTAATTAATTACTCAGTTAATAAATAGAATTTTGAAATTCTGAGCTTCAGGTGCATCAGGAGAGACATTGGGCTACTCTCAAAAAAATTTTGAGCTTCGTACGTGCTGTAGATTTTGCTAGCCATCGCAGACACACAGACACACCGACACACAGACACACAATCAGACAGACAGAGCGTTTTGTTCTTTTATTAGTATAGATAATAGGCACTATTCAATCATAAATATTATTTGAAACCTCTCTCCATCCAACAAACTCCATTTATGCAGGTGAGTGGAGTGTCAATTTAACATGTTGACTGAAATTCGACTTTGTGAAATGAACCGAAAGGCTCATGCGTATAAAAACTGGAGTAATGTCCGAATTTCAACAGCCTGTTGCTGTCGTCAGCGCCATCTGTTGGCTGAAATTCGAACTATTTTAAAAAGTACATATCTAAAAATTTATTGATTTTCTGATAACAATGCAGCAAACCGCGCACTTTTATTTCAAACCGTTTTTTCGTAATTTACATTCAAAATGGGTCAGTCAATTACTAGACACCCTGTATATATATATATATATATACAGGGTGAGTCATAAATATCGAAACAATAGGCTATCTCCTTAAATATTGCCTCTAGACCCATACTTCCAATTGCAAAAGCTCATTAAAAAAAAAAAAAAAAAGGTGAAATTTCTGATAATATAAGTTGTAACTCCATGGGGGGTCTATTTGAAAAAATACGAAAATTAAATTTTTATACGGCCCCCGTAGAACAAAATTCCCAATTAGGAAATTTTTCCTTACCCATTCCTAACTTGAACAAAAAAAATTTCATCCCCGTATCTGAAAACCTGACAGAGATATTAAAATCCAAAATTCTCAAAAATTCGTGACCTACACCACTTTACCATGCCTGTAAACGATGAGTTTTTCATCCGTTTTCAAAACAAATGAGGGATCGTTCACAAATTGTCCGTTATTATATGTCGGTTTAAGACCGTGCCTGTTATTTGGACATAATAAAGCAGCGTATTGATATAAATCAAAACTTGTTTTCAAAACATGTTGATCGTTAATACTGGAGGTTTGAATAGATCAAAATATGTATGTCCGGCCCTAAACCGACCCATAGGGAAAAAAGTCCTGCCCGGCATGAAATAATGTTAAAATCATAATCCGGATCAGCCGGAAAAAAGCTTAAATCATAGCCGGCTCAGCCGTGAATTTCTACATAGTTTTTTTTTACTTCATTATAGTTAAAAATTGTTACGCGTGGAGGAGTTCTGACCAAAAATACTTAATATAGAATTTCGTTTTTTTATATTTATACTTTTTATTATTAAAGAAGCGCCAAAGGCTGTGATGTATTCATTTTATCAATAAATCTCTGTTTATATGTAAATGTTTCACTTATATTTTATTATCGCTAATCCACATCCCGTGAGTTGGAGACTTTGAAAATTATTATACAGTAAAACCTTTTAAGACGGAATCACATAGAAAAGAAAAAAAACGTAATAGACAAATGCCCTTCCTAGGAGGGTTAAATGGAGTTTTTTTTTTTTTTTTTTTTTTTTTTTTCAAGTATTATTGTATTTATTTTGCATGGATCAACACATTTTCTGTTTAAGACAGAATTCCGTTATAGGCAGATTTTTTTTTCTCTGGTTTACTTTGTTTAATTTTTTAGCATTTAAATATACTATTCTTTAAAAAAATTAATTTTAAAGGTTTTTTTTTTTTTTTTGTAAAATAAAAGCGATTTTAAAATTTATATGGTTTTTGTAAAAATATTGATTGAACCAAATTTTATTTACTTTATGCACGTACTAAGTCAGTCAGAGGCTGTGATTTTAATACGGATTGTTCGAGACCGGGATTTAAAATTTCGTCCAGTGTTGAACTGGAAAAAAGGAAGCAGTCCCATCCGGTATGAAAAATAATTAGACACGGATAGGCGAGTCTTCAGAAAAAAGTAACGTCTCGGTCCTGATCTGACTTGAGCCCAGAATACAGATTTTTTAACAGCTTGTCCAGGACGATAAAAAGCTTGAAGTTGTGAGAGTTAAATTTTTAAAAAGGTCTTAATCTGCATCTTAGAAAAGCATTCTTTTAAATAACTGATGGGCAGTAAAACAGTGCATTTCGTTTTTCTGTATAATGACTTTTTTCCCGACTATTTCTTGTCTTTAAATTATTAAACAATAAAAATTGTTAAAGAAAAAATCATAAACTTGAAAAATGTCATTTTTATTTTTATTTTTATTTTTTTTTACATTAGTTTTGTTTAAAAAAATGAAAAAATATTTACTTTTGAAAATACGATTTTTTAAAAGTTATTATTTTTTAAATAAATATTTTTAATAGTTCTAAGATAAATATTGAAAAACAAAAACCCCGAAACAAAACTAAAATCAGATTTTCATTTTTAATTAAATAGAAAGAAACTGAAATCCGATAAATAATGTTTGGAGTTATAACGATTTTTAGCTATCCCATTTAAACCAGTACTAACCATATAAAATTTTATAAATTTTATGGTAAATTTTACGATGTGTTTTTTTAGCAAATTATATGGCTAACCATCACAAAAAAGAAAAAAACCAAAATTCTAACTCAAAGAAAGATTTTTTACGCGTTTCCTACAACTGTTAATGTAACATTGTCTTTTGAATTGCGCGCATTTCAATTTGTGTCTAATCCCTTAAAACCTGATGAATTATTCAAACGGTTATAACTCCGAGAATTTTGAAGATATGAAGATGCAACTTTTTGTGTATTATTCAAGAATGGATAAGGAAAGTTTTCCTAACTGGAATTTTTATCCTACGGGGGCCGTATAAAAAGTTAATTTTCGTACTTTTTCAAATAGACCCCCCATGGAGTTGCAACTTATCTTATGAAAAATTTCACCTTTTTTTATGAATTTTTGCAATTGTAAGTATGGGTCTAGGGGCAATATTTAAGGAGATAGCCTATTGTTTCGATATTTATGACTCACCCTGTATATATATATATGTGTGTGTGTGTGACGTTTTAAGGAGGAACTCGAATTATCTTCACTGGTTCCTTTTTTTAAAAAACACACAGCCGTGGCAAGCGTGGGAAAAAATAAAATAAATAAATAAATGTAGAAGATTCATTAAATTACGCATTGGCTGCTGAAATTTAGTTTATTCAATTATAGTCATAAAGAGTGGGAAATGCTCCCTTTGCAAGCCGTCTTGAACCGAAACATCGAAAAGAATATTCCATCATTACTTCCGCAAACCGTCCTTAACGTACTCATCGAAGAACAAGCAAAGAATCTCTCTCATCACCTCCTGGCTTCCTTCTTAAATCTAAAAACAAACTTCTAGAAAATTCTCTAATCTCTAACCATCATTTTTCCATGTAAACATAATTCATGTCCAGCGTCGAGTTTTTTATTTCATTCAGACGATATTTTTTTTTAAATATTTTTTAACTAATTTATAATCGAACTCAAAATTTCAAATATATTAGGCAAACGGTATTTTTACAGACGATTAATTTTAAGAGAAAAAGAAAATAAATGAATTTATTGATGTGCACAAATATCAAATGTTGAAGGAGGGAAAATAAAGAAATAAATAAAAATAATGATATTTTTTGAAAGGTATGGTTTTGAAATAAATTTAATAAGACTTTCTTAAAAAGGGTTGATAAAAACATAGAAAAAATAAGTTTTATTTAGAATATTAAGAAATAAAGTTTAATTAAGAATATTTTTAATTTAGAGCCATCTTTTTAATTTACGCATATTGAAATAAATGTTTTTTAAGGCGAATTAAGAATTTATATCGTTTTTGTAAAAATTAATATATTAGATCTAGTAACAGGATTTTAATTTAATAAGTTGAACTAAGTACGGAATATTGTTAAAAGGAAATTAATATAGTATAAAGGTTAATATTGGCGAAAAAATTCTAAATTTGTAATATATATATATATTGCTTCTTGTCAGTAGGGGCTAGGGCTCTTATGACAAAAAATGTTTCGGGATCGGATGTAAAAACATAGGAGTCGGGCGGGCCCGGGCTCATAAAAGTGAGTGCGAACTCATCTCTAGTACCCACAACCACTTTTTTTCGTAAACAAGCAATCATTTATGAAAAGAGTTTGCTTCCCACGACGCAAGTCTTTTATAGAAATTTTAACTTTTTATTGCAGATTTGTAAAACAGAATTTTTTGCCTTATTGAATCGAGAAAAGGCCTTGGTTTAGTAAGGCAAATGTTACAATAACAAATAACTGGTGGAAGTAATCAAGGATTCTGAACATCTTATTCGTCATGTATACGTGACCTTCGTCTGGAAGGAGTTACTGAAGCAAGCCATTTAATGAATGTGCATAAACATTTGCTAATATGAGTATTAACTTACATTTTAGTTACCTGACCAACATTATAAAATATTACACAATATTATTTACTCGACGAATCACTAATTAAATAAGGGAGGAATAACTTTACACAAAAAAGGCATTCAAAATTGACACCTAATGTACAATAATGTTAAAAAATCAATATAAAAAAAGCATTTCTCCAAGAAAATGTAGATGGCTGGAAGCGACTTTTTGTATGAAACATTTCTGTTCATAAATTTCATGCACTTCGTTCTTTAACACTAAGCATTCATTTTTGAAGGGAAATGAAACAAAATATATAGCTTACCAAAAAAAGTATAAGATTTTTTTTTTTTTTTTTTTTTTTTTAGCAAATTGATTTTTTTTAATTGGTAAGCCACATTTGTATTTCAGAAACGAACTTTTAATAATAAAATTATACCATTCTTTGTAGAATTCGATATGCTTATGACAGGTTCTTTCATAATAGATATGAATATATATGAACATGCGTGCTTGAGTGCACGTGTTTTTGCGTAAATTTATCACATATATGCAATAAGAGAATATGGTAATTTTGTTTCTTTTTTGGACGAAGGGAGAAACCCTCCCACCCCGAAATTCTCTCCCCCGTTTGCTAATGATAACAATTACTTACTGTCAGAAAATCGCATTCCAAGAAAGGTCGAGATCGTTTAAACAAATGACATTTCCCATCGAGTTTTCGCACCTCTGCCCCTATCTCGATGATTGGAAAGCCGTGTTTCCCTTCTCCCATAAAGTCCATTTATAATTTCCTTCGATGGGGAATCCATTTAGAATACGTGCAAAGTTAGTCCCCTTTTCGTTGAATTAAAGCTATTAGATTCAGAAGCATTCCGATTATTAGATGGATAAATATATTGCAAGTAAAAAGTAACTCAAAAAAAAAATATGTATATGCACCTTTGCTTGAAAAAAAATCTTATAGAAAAATTCCGTATGAGTTCATGATTTTTCTTTCTTTCACACCCCTAAATTCATATGGAATGTAGCTGAAATATGAGGCATATAGACAGAAAACAATTTTTCTTAACTAAAAAGGATTTTCATTACTCAGTTATGAAATAAAGATTATTTTTACATTCAAAGAGTTATACGGGTTTGTACATATGTCTAGATGTAAAAACGAACGTAGTTATTACAATACCATAAAACACATTTTGAAGTTAAAATCACACCAGCCGGTTTGTTTTGTAAGTAACCTAAAACTGGCAATTGATACATACTAACATGTGCTTTTGCTACTTAACGATGTATTGCATCGATTGAGAAATTTAGATTTAATGATGTTACAAAGTTACCTGGTCAGGTTTACTTTGTGACAGATTCGTTTTTCTACTGTGAAAATTATGTTGTAAACAACTTAAAATGTGAAAATGATATTTATGTGTCATTGATTTGTCCCACCGATCCCTCCCGCTTCACTGCAAAGAATCGAATATAGGGTTTGCAGTTTCCTTAAAAGTATAACATCTTTAATCATAATGACGCTTTCATAATAATTCATACACATATTTTCACTTGAAATATCAAATCCCCTTTAATTCGATATTTGAAATTTTACTATTAAAAAACAGCATGTTCGATTTTATTTATTTTTTCTTTTTTTTTTAAGTCATACAAAACAAAAGAACTGAAATACATAATTATTAAATAATAATAACAAAAGGTTACAGGGCAAATGATGAAATTATACAAAATGAAGAAATATTCAACAAGAAATACAATTCTGTTTTACCTTTTAGGAAATAACAATTTGGAAAATATACCAAATGAAAAAAAAGGTTGAATTATAGTTTCTGTTTCTCTAATCCAGCTAAAAATGGGTGAAACTCTAAAATTGGTTTTGCCAAAACCCTTAATTCCTTACTCGTTGCTTTTTCCTAACACCCGTGCCCTTGAAGAGGAAGGTATAGTAAATCTGTCTCTTCCATCGATGAGGAAGAATTCTAAGAATACGCTATATATCGTCTGAAACTTATTGAGAACTTTGCCTAATGCAAAAAATTAAGGGAAGACTTTGAGACATTTTTGGAAGATTGCGCCTCTCTTTTTGTTCTTTTCCTTCCGTTGCCGAATGTCTTTTCTATGCTTTTATTAGATTTAGTAGCCAGGTTGCTTCCACTAGACGTCGTTACCACGTTGCTTCCACGTTGCTTCCACTGGTTGCGTCTCTAGAGAACAGAATTTTTTTTTTAATTTCTCCATCTTCTTTCCAATTCTTCCAAAAACTTTTTTCCTACGTGTTCTGTCATCGATTCTAAGTCTTCTTCGTAGACTACTTTTGGAAGCCACTCCAAAACATTGTTTCGATTTAGTAGATGGATTCCGATCGTCCAAAATCCCGACTTCCTATTGTTCTTAATACATAGCTGCCAACTTTTATGCATTTTTGCGACCACTAAAATTGTACAGAGATTTTCCATTTGTTTAATCTTAAGATTTTGACGATTAAGGCAATATTCACTATAAAATTATTGTGGTAGGAAAAATGTGTAAAAGTTGGCAGCTATGTTAATATACAGGGTGATTAAAAAAACGTGGACAAATTGATATGACAAATCAGGCATACGACAAGGATAAAGAATCACATAGGAACATCGGGCCGCAAACCACTTATTGAGTCACAAATACAGGGTGTTTCATCCTAACTCAATTTGGGTTGACGCTAATAAATTTCAGAAAACTGAAGTATATTATAAAAAAACATTTAACAGACACTCTCACCTTTGTTTCAAATATGATAACACCAAACAAAAGTGGTAGAAGTTTGTATTATGCGCACCAGCAATATGCACTTCGCGCCTCACATTTTGGACTATGATAATCTGTTTATACGGTATCATCGATTGCTTGTTCCATATGTTTTTCCAGATTTTTTCGCAACGTTATTCACATATCGCACAAAATAAGGTACATATCGTTTCATTTTCATTACAATATTTTTATTTTCCTCGAAATTATTACTTTTAAACTGGGTGTAGGTAGAATGAAACACCCTGTATTTGTGACTCAATAAATAGTTTTCGACCCTATGTTCCTATGTGATTTTTTATCCTTGTTGTATGCTTTATTTGTCATATCATTTTGTCCACATTTTTTTTTTTAATCACCCTGTAAACATTTTTTAGATAACGTCGAAATTAGTTCATTGGTACGCTTGTGCATTTACTACCGGAGGTGTTTTAACTTGACAACATTTCTCTTCAGTGAGATTTTAAAAAATGGAAAAAGGAAACACTAAACGGCTGCAAGAGATGATTCAATTTCGGAGAATAAGCAAAATGAACTTAGTCATTTTTCTTACAAAGATGTAGCAATGCTGGGTCTATATTAGAGATTAACTTGTCCCCAGTGATTGTCTTCGCATAATGTTGCCTTATCATAGTCTTTCTCATCTATCTGTACAAAGCAAATAAAAAATATATCTTTGATTTTTAAACGGTAAGCTTTGGAGTTACTTTACAAGAGAGTCAATGCGTCACAAAGTAGCCCGATCAAATGCCTGTATTTTAATTATGTTTCTATGTCTTTCAGAAATATCACTTAACAAATATTATGTTACTCCACATTCTAACTCACTCAATAACAACAAAAAAATTTACCTTGTTTGGTGATTCTTATATGCTTTAGGCTTCAGCGCACGAAGTATCCGGCTTGCATTTTCAGAAAGAATCATGTTTTGAGCACCAGCCTTGGCGAGTTGGCGAAAGCGAGAACGTTCAGCTAGCTGCATCTCCAAACACAAAATAAACTAAGTTCAAATGTGTCATAAAACATATGATTAATAGAATTATATTTATTACAAGTGAATCTTTACTACTGTTTTTAATTAACTTCTTAATTTCTCCGAACATAGCGAGTTAAGGAAATAATATTTTTGAATTGAGGGAAAAACCCCTATGTTTAGATGTTCTGTAAAATTTAAAGCAGTTTAATCTGAAAAAACTCTGTTTTAAACTATGTTTTAATCGTAAATAACGTTGAATAACATTTCTACATATTATAGTATTCGCTTGATAACATTTACGGAACAAAATGAACAATAAGCGCGATCTCTTTGTAGAAGGAAGGGTTGCTATTCGCTAGGCTTTTGACGTCACAAACAAGAAATGGTGCGTAGCATTGACTTCATCTCCTCGCCAATCATTGTTCTGGCGATAAGGTACTCAAAACGTGATTCTTTCTGAAAATGCATCCGGCTTTGGAGACAGCAATGCAGGAACAGATTATAACCTTACATTAACCAGAGAAAAGAAGTGACGTTTTAGATATTCAAAAAAAAAGCCGTTACGTGGTGTAACATCCCTACTCAGGAAAATGGATACTCAGATTTCACGAAATTTTCTTCTTTTTTGATGAAATCCTTTCCTGGGAAATGCTCCGAGCAAATATTTCGTCAAATTGAGTAAATTTGTTTTTTTGCTTGTTTGACTCTAGAAATTTCGTCAAAAGTGCTCATTCGGAAAGTGCAATAAGATGGTGGTGGTGATATCTATTGAACAGTTCAAAAGCTTCTGTATTTGTCGCAGAGGAAAAAATACTATCCTCAGATAGATTCGATCTCACAACCTCCTATGTCGTAAACCGGCGCTCTATCCGTCACGCCAAAGTGTACTCGATTTTAAATGTATGTACTGAATTTTACTGTGTGTTTATATTTTTATGTGGTCGATTGTAAATTATTCTATGTTGTTTTAATTCTTGCAAGTTTTAACTAATAAGGCTAATTTATTATTTTCGTTTTTCTATGATTAAAGATAATAATTTCAATTATAACATGGCATGATTAATATAATTTATTAGAGAAATCTTCTTTGCTTAATAAGTAATTAGAATGTGATCTGGTTAGTTTGTTATTGAGAAATAGCGAATTTTGAAGTGCATATTGGGGAAAGTTTTATCATTCTGAGTAGATGGTTAAGATTTTAACACTTTACTGTTTATAGAGGTGGGAGGGATCAATTATGTATATTTTTTATTTGATTATTATAAGAAAATAAAGTAAAACACTTTGCAAAATTACCATAAAATGAAAAATAAAGTAGGACGCGTTTCGAGCAACAACAGTAACAACTCGTCATCAGCTAAACCAACACGGGTCCATAAGAGCACAGAATCGAGATGATTACATGTCGAGACGATCACATCTCGACTCTGTACCCTTACAGACACGTGTTGGTTTAGCTGATGACGAGCTGTTATTGTTGTAGCTCGAAACGCATCATACTTTATTTTTCATTTTATGGTGATTTTACAAAGTGTTTTACTTTATTTATTAATTATCGCCAGTGTTTACGGTGTTTTTTCACTGTTATAAGAAAATATTTCTTAAATGAAAAAAATATCCTGAAATTTTAAAGCTTCACTAATCATTTTTTTTTTTTTTTTTTTTAGAACGCAAGAAATTTATTCTGTTATGTGTAAACCATAATGAACAATGCAAATAAATGAATACATAAAAATAATAATAAATATTCCTAAAAACTTTAACAGGTAAAACAAGAAAGAAAAATCATGCGTTGAACATAGATTATGAAACACTTTCCAGCACTTCCTGAAATCTTTAACAAACTTCGCTATTTAGAGAAATAAGGTGTTACTGTCCATAGCGAAATATGTATTTCAACACTTTTGAACAGCTCTGTATTTAATCTATTGGTTGATGTATACTATATAATGGGGAAATTGTGTTTAGCGAGAAAACGCCTAACGGGTTAAAATTGCTCTTTCTGCAATTTATACTAATAGACGGAAATATATTTGAACACTTTTGTTCAGACCTGTAGTTTACCTACTACCGCTATAAAGTGCCAGTATTTAGTTAAAATTTCGTTCATACTAAAATATTTTTAAACCTACTGAAATCACATTTCCAGAAATTATCATCCATAGGCGAATATTTATCTAATTCTTTTCGTGGTCCTGTATATCCCTTTATCTGAATTCTACAATCATCTTTTATTAAAATGAACGCAGTTCAACGTAAAAATGCATAACTTTTTTAAAAACTTCCTTTAAGTAAATTGCGCTCATATTCAGTAACATTTAGGAGTTCTTTTGTGTAACCCTGTATATCAAGTATACCATTTATAGACACATATAATAAGCATGAATTTAGTGAAACTTAAAAGCGCATATCGTAACTAAAATTTCATTTCATCCATCCATCAGAGATCATCGATAATATACATTACTTCTAATAGAATATACCATTTGAAATCTTTTGTGTGTCCCTGTAAATGCTATGGTCTGCGTATTTTGTTTGAAATATTTTATATTAAACATCAGCAACGTATAACAACTTTATTACACATAAAATATTTTAATATAATTTAAATATGTCGCAAAAAATTTCCTCTTTTACGATTATGTGATTGAATTCCTTTGTGAAGCCCTGTAAATAAATAATAACCAATATTTTCACCGCATAGTTTACAGAAAGAATAGTTTAGTTCACTTCGTTAATGCATATAAACTTGAATATGTTTGACAGGGTGTAATATCTTTAAAATTCATTTGAAATGATTTTTCCCATTAGGCCATTATGTACGGAAAACTTTTGACTGTCCCTGTAAATAAACTAATCGTGCTAAAAACTTCATTTTCAATAGGGTTCGTACACTCTAAAAAAAAAATGTGTAAATTTACACACAAAAATGTGTAAATCGATGATACAAAAACGACATGTCTATATGTGTAAATTTGTGTGTAAATTTCGTCAAATGTGTAAATTTCAGAATACACATCTTAATGTGTAATTTGATGATAAGTCCAAATGTGTAAAAGTTATCTGATAACTCTTGAAATACACACTTTAATGTGTGAATTGCACTGAAATACACATATTTCTGAGCACTATTTTTACACATACATATGTGTAATATTCTTTTTTTACATATATTTTTGTGCAATAGGAAAATACCTACAATGTTGTGTAATATGCAAAATACACATGTTTTTGTGTTATGTACAGAATGCACAGATTTTTGTGTAATATTCTGTTTTTACACATATGTCTACATAACATGGAAAACACATTTTTGTGTAATATTTAAAATAGACATGTTTTTGGGTACAAAGATTTACCTTATTCTTTGATGTGTAAACGGCGAAAAAGTTTTTAAAATAGCAAAACAAAATTACATGAAGTACAAATTCGTATATGCTTGACTTGTTTCTAAGTACGCGATCGTAATTATGTAAATACGTAATAACTATAGTTGTCATTCAATCCGTCCGTCTGTCTATCTGTCCGTTCGCATATAACAACGCAAAAACTACTTATCCGAATTGTTTGAAATTTAAAATACATAACTCTTGCATAATTTTATCAAGTCATTTCAATTTTTATGAAAATGAGATGAATAATTCAATTATAGAGACAGTGAAAAGCGTTCCCTTGCATAACGGCCAATGTATAAAAATAGTTTCAAGTGCCTTTTAATAATGTTACACGTTTTCGAACATAATAAAATTGACATGCATCTATGAAGTATATACTACAATATAAATTCTGTATAATCTGTAGTGCAGAGAATCGTTTTAATTAATTTACAGGGCCATACTAAAATATTTCATTACATTATGGTAAAGAAGGAAACATTGTTTTGGGACGCGTTTTAATTATATTAAAATATTTCACATTTTATGAAATTGATGCTTATGTTGCTGAGATTCGTTAAAGATTACTTATTTTATAATAGAAAGCAGATATATAGTGTTTACAAAGACAAAGAAAACATTTCGGACATTAATATAGTATCCGAAACAGTATCCGAAGTACTGTCTACTATTACACTAAGATCTGAATATTTTTTTAACTTCTTTATAGTACGAAATGCACCTGATTTGCTTTGTTTAACGCGCATTTTCCAACTTGTTTCTTTCTAACAGATTTGTAATCTTAAAACAAGAATTATTTACGCTCAATCAAGAAACAGGGTCGTCTCAAATTGTAATCTATTATCTTTCTGTTATTATAATCTATTTTCTTTATTTTTCTTAATCTGTTTTCTTTCTGAAATTATAATATATTATCTCCTTCTGTTTGCATATATACAACGTGATGACAGAAAGAATTAATTCATTTTACATAAGGGTTTGCAAGCAGTAAAAGAAAACTTAAAAAATATTTTTTGATAATTAAAAAAATAACTTTAATAATAGGTTGTAGATATTACATTCTTATTTATGAAATTATACATTTAAATCAATAATAACTCTTGATACATGATTTTTAAAAACGGTCATTAATTGTTTTTTATCTTACAGAACTGAATTCTGTACTCTATTTTGCCTATAATGTGAAATTTTTATGTTCGTTTTTTTTTTTTTTTTTTTTTTTTTTTTTTCAAAAATGTAATTTTTGGCTGGATTCTGTTGCCAAAGCCACTATAACACTGATACTATCATAAATAGTACACGGGATTAGAATTATTACTATGCAATTTTTAGAATAAAATGAGGTGAAAAATTTATTTTTAGCAGTATATTAAAAATACAGGTTATTTTTTATAAGACACAATAAAAAAAGAATAAGGAATGTGAATCCAGTAATGGAACCTCACAAAAGTAATAGATTTTATAACAATAATTAGAGCCAGAATTTAATGAAGGCATGCTATTAAAAAATATATTTGCTTCAAATAAATTTAACAAATTAGCATAGCAATAATTAATGAAATATTTTGAGAATTGTTCACTGTTTAAATAAATCATTGTAACTATCACAATATCAAAATTTTAATTATTTTAGATACATTGTTTAAAATTCTAAATGTCAGGGAATTACAGTTATCAAATTATTTATATATTGGAAGGTTTAGATGGATAAAAGAAAATATGAAATTTTTTTTATTTTAGCACAAATTCGTTTACTTCCCTCTATTTTTAACAAATAACACGTTGAGCGCCACTCAGTCTCCGGTGACAGATGTGGCACAATAGATACAGTTAATTTTTCAGAATACAATTGATTTTTAACAATTTCTGTAACTTAATTGTTTTTATTTAAATGGGAATTATTAGATTTAATTGAGCGCCCCCCGACCTCAGTAACACACGCTTCTTAAATTCTTAAAAATAAATGAAATTTTGCAAATAGTCATAAGTACATAAAATTCAAAATTTTCTTTCTTACGAAACATGAACACATGCAAATTTTGCAAGGAAAGAAAAATGACAGTATTAGTTTTTTAAATGAAGACAACTCTTAGCAAATTCATTCAAATTTTCCTGAAAATCGATGGAACTTTGAAATATTATTTTCTGTGTCTTGATTAGGAGCATAAAAAATAATTTAGATTTTAAATCATGTAGAGAGGAGTTAATGAAATACATATACATAAATTAAATTGTTAATAAGTATTTTTTATTAACCAAAAATATTGAAGCTTGTCCATTACCTTCCCATCTAGCCTATATATACCTCAAATGCATGTTGTACATATCATATATTTCATATTCATACATTTTATAATGCGATAAGATTCATATATGAGTTAAATCTCTGTTTAAAGTAGAAACTATTGGGATGTGATAATACATGTATAGTAATTATGTTAACTATTGGTTAAATTACTTTTAAAACCCAAAACTTTTAAAATTTAAAGAAACATAATTTTAACCGCATAGTTTTAAAAAGGAAAAAAAAATCTGATTTAAATACCATTTAAATGAATAAATCGTTGGCATGCGGCCTTTTATTTCAATAAAATAAAAATTAAATTTAGTAAAGTTTATTGAATTGATAAAAGCTAAATGAATGTTAGTCATTGCTTTTATAAAATGTTTATGTGAAATTAACTAAAACTAAAAATATTAGCTAAAAGAGAAAGCTGAGAAAATACTTTTTCCTTACCTATTTCTTATGACCTTCCTCTGTGTTAAACTGGGATAATCCAAATAGAAATACGTAGATTCTTTCGTAGAATTATGTCCGAATACAGTACAATGACATTAATGAGCTCTTTTTTAACTACATTACTGACACTGTACCTTTTCGGACTGTCATGTAAAGTATCCTTTGGCCGCATTCTTGTAACATTTTCCTAAAAGTTTTGAAATTCATGCGAACTATATACGTTTATGAAAGAACAATATATACGAGCAAACAAAACGTTCTTTATTCCAAAGACTAACTGTTTTGATCGTCTGCAAGTGAATTTATTGCCGAACAGCGCAGATGTGAAACGCAGATGTTGTTTTCCGTTTATTTTTACAAGGGTAGATTTAGAAGTTAAAAGCACGTTATTTTCATAAAAGTGGCTCTAATTAAAATTTTAGGTTTAAATTTTTTTTAATGCATTTCACTTTTGTTTTTATTCAATTTCAAAAAGTTTCCTGTTAAAATGAATTGTAGAGTTTCTTTTTTATAAATTATTATATTATATTAGTCATAATTTGGGTTATGAATTAAAATATTGCCTTAATACATGTATCAATTACAGAGCAATCCAACTATTAACGCAAGTTAGAATACGGACAAACAAACCGTATTCTTAAGCATTTTCAACAATGTTGTAAAGTATTAAAACGACTAATAGGTTGAAATTTGACTTTTAGAATTTTATACCCAAAAGACGATAGCAAATTTTAATTCTTTTGTACAGCCCTGTATTTTGTCTACTATTTTTGCATAAGGTTATGCCACTATTTAGCTATGATTTAATTAAAACAAAAACACGTTTAAATCTAGTGAACTTACATTTCCAGAGGATATCTTACATAGGCAGCCATGTATCAAATTCTTTCGGTGGTCCTGTATATCATTTTTCTCCATATATATCTTAGCTTATTAAATGCAATTCTGTGTAAAAATGTAGAATTTATTTTAAAACCACCTTTAAGCTACTTCCGTTCATGTACTGTAATCTGTGCACTTTCTGCTGTGTTACCCTGTACAAGATCTACAGCATTTGTACACAGAACGCAATATGCAAAAATCAATTTTAAAACTCATATCTCAACTAACAATAAAGAAAAATTATGCGTTAAGGATAGATTACGAAACACTTTCCAACACTTCCTGAAATCTTTAACAAAACTTCATTATTTAGGAAAATAACGTGTTAATGTCCATAGCCAAATATGTATTTCAATACTTTTGAACAGCCCTGTATTTAATCTTTCTGTTGATGTATATACTATATAATAAGAAAATTTAGTTAAGCAAGAAAACGCTAAACTTTCGTTAAATTTATTTATTAGCAATTCATACTAATGGATAAAAACGTACTTGAATACTTTTGATCAACCCTGTAGTTTACCTAGTACCTATATTACAGTCCAATATTTCCTAAAATCTATTTTAAACTAAAACACTCTTAAATAACATTTCCAGAAGTTATCATCGAATTGTGACCACGTATCCAGTACTTTACATGACCCTATATATCATTTTATCTATATTCTACAAACATTTCTGAGTAAGCGGTTCAACATAAAAATGTATAACTTATTTAAAAACCACCTTTTAATAAATTACGCTCGTATTCAGTAACCTTTACGAGTTCCTTTGTGTAACCTTGTATATAAACTATAGAATTTATACACACTATGTTATATGCATATATTTAGGGAAACTTAAAAACGCATATCATAATTAAAAATGCATTTCATCCATCCATCAACCATCATCGATAATACACAGTACTTCAAATAGAATATACTATTTGAAATCTTTTGTATCTCCCTGTAAATGCTATGCACTTCATATTATGACTCAGCGTATCAGTATATCAATTTTATTGTACACGAAGTCGTTTAACATTATTAAAATATCTCGCAAATAATCCCCCGCCCTTTTGTTCTTGCATAATGGAATTCTTTCGTGTGGCCCTGTAAATGAATAATAACTGTCATTTATACTGCATTTTTTTAAATACATATTTTAACGTACTTTGCAAATGCATATAAATTTAAATATGTTTGGCAGGGTGTTACACCTTTAAAACTCATTCGAAACTATTTTTTCCCATAGGCCGTAATGTAATGGTAAATTTGAAATATCCCTGTAAATAAATTAATCATGATAGAAACTTCATTTTCAGTAGGGTTTGTGTTAATGTGAACATCAATAACATCTAAAATTTTCATGGAAATTTGAGTATATTTAGGAGAGTTAGAGCGCGGACAGATGGACAGACAAAACGAATGCATAAACATTTTTCAGTTTTGTCGGAAAGTCTTCTAATACATTTTGAAACTGTCTTTTAAAATTTACATATTTATAATTATGTAAAACACTCCAATTCGCATAAATACACGTAATCTTTAACATTTACACACTTCTGTGTGTCTATTAACTGATAAAAACTTACGTACTCATTCTAATAAACAAAATACACATAAAAACAGGCAATTTTTTGTACGAAATGTGTAAATTTTAAAACAAGTGGGTGATTTCAGAAATTTACACACTTCTCTGAGTAAACATTATTATGCTTAAATTAGAATAACACTTCAATTCGTGTAAATTCAGGCATTTTTCGGAATTTACACACTTGTCTGAGTTTATCAAGTGATAACAAATTACACACTTACTTTCAGACGCTAAATACACACAAAAATAGGTAAATTTCCGAAAAAAATGTGTAATTTTTATTACAGGTGTGTAATTTTTCAAAATTACACATATATGTGTGTAAAATTAGCCAATTTACACATTTATTTTTTACAGTGTACTAGGGTAAATGTCAATAAATTCTTAAAATTTCAAGGCAATCAGAGTATATTTACAAGAGTTAGAGCGTAAACAGACGGACAGACAAACCGAAATCATAAATGCTTTTCAACTTTGTTTTGTAAAGTGTTAAAAAGGAAAATAATGAGAAACAATGGCTACATATATTTCAGTATTTTCTGCAAAAAAAAATAAACAGTGCTGTTTTTTAAGTAAATTGTGACTGGAATAACATGTACAGTAAATTATCTGCTTGCTGAAATCGCAGGATTTGAGAAAGTACAGAAGAGTGCCTATAAACAAAGAGCTATCCCAGCTATTTCCTTAAAATACATTTAAGTCTGGTCGCGAGTGAAGAAAAAAATTCGTCAAATATTTGAGAGTTTACATTTCGTTAAAAATCCCATGATTTTGATACGAAATTATTGTCAAAAACGACGAAATACAGCTCAAGGATTGCGACATTGTCAGAATTGAGAGTTTTATTTCTGACAATTTGCCATGGCGGAAACTGCAGGAGATTCGAAATCCGTTCGAAATTAGACTGTTTGTCGCAAAGTAATCTTACGGTGTATTACATTATTAATGTGTTTGTTATGTCCGATTTCCATAATTTGAAGTGCTTGAACCAATTGAGTGCGTGTTCGATTTAATGCAGCCATTATCCCGAGAAGGGAATTTCGTGGGACTGCATTTGTGCCGTCAGAATCTTTAACTTAGGTGTCTTTTATGTTTTGTATCAATCTTTGCACTGTTAAAAAAAATCTGAAATTCACATATATATTTTTCCTGAATTTCCCAGAAAAAGCCTTTTCCACGACAGAAAAAGTCCGGCAATTTTGCCACCAGTAATTTTACCGAGAATTCCCAGATTTTTTTTTTAACAGCGTGGCTCAAATGGTTGCAAAGTTTTGTTTCTCACAAAGAAAACATACAAGGGATAGTGTATTTGCGACAGGAATAGCAAATGCGTTCTTCTTGATTTCTTGTGACTGCTTTTTTTGAGCATATGCTTTCATTGCTTTCAACAATGAAAAACCTTAAGGTGCGCATATAGAGAACACATTATGCTACGCATCACTGATGTTAATACGAACACGCTTTATAATATTTGGCGCGAAATTGGTTGGTTGATTGGATTAATTAATGTATATTCAGTATGGGACTGAAAGAAGCCATTTAGCACAATTAGATTTCAGATAAAATTTTTAGTTTCGTTCTACAGGGTGTTTCACAAAGGAGTCCTAGTTTTAAAAATCAATAACTCGGAAACGGTAATAGATAGAAACATGAAACCAGTGGTGTGTCTATTAAAAAATCGTAAGAATCTTATACATAATCTCAAAATTTAGTTAAAAATAGCACCGATAGATGGCGCTGCTATAAGTAGGCTGTATCACATTAAAAGTGATTCAAAATGTGCACCTTTTACACAACAGACATGTCGCAAACGCAAAATGAAATTGTCAGTCAGTCTCTTTAGTGTGTCACCAGAAATTGATACACAAGCTTGACAAATAGCCTCTTCGAGCTCACCGAGCGTTAAAGGATTGTTCCGGTAAACAATGTCCTTTAGTGTGCCCCACAAAAAGTAATCGCAGGGAGCGAGGTCGGGTGAATACGGAGGCCACTCTATGCCTTTTCCCTTCACTGTCGAATAGTGCAACGCAATAACTCTATCGTCGAAACATTCGCCAGAAAGTCAAAAACATCTTGTGTACGAGCGGATGACCCCATCTTGCATGAACCACGCCGACGCCGTGCTTGGTCGATCGTCTAACGCTTGTTGAATGGAGACAAATTGTTTCAAAAGCGCAATATACGGTTCAGTCATCACCGTTTCTCCCCCCAAAAAAGGGGCCAATAATGCCTTTGCAACAGATTGCAGCCCAGACTGTAAATTTTTGGCTATAGAGTGGTCGTGCGTGAGTCAAATGTGGATTTTCTGTTCCCCCAAATCGCCAATTGTGTCTGTTAACGACGCCATCCAGATAAAAATGGGCCTCATCCGTAAACCAGATTCGGCCGACATCGAATCCAGAACCATAAATTTTGTCGATCATCTCGTTAGTGAAATCCTCTCATTGGCGTTCAGTTCGAACTGGTATGGCGCTCCGGCATTGAATCTTGCAAGGAAACATGTTCAATGTTTTACGCATGATTCTGTACGTGCTGGATGGCTTGATTCCGGATTCAGCTGCAAGCCTGCGGACAGATTTAGTTGGATTACACTCAATAACAGCAGCAAGTGTCGTTGAATTTTCAGGAGTAACGACGGAGTGGGTCCGACTCACATTTCCGACTAACGCATCGGCCACGTTGCCTGTCTGTTAAAATTTTTTGAAAAGCTCACGAATTGTTTTCCCATCTGGGCCTTTTGCGACTAGAAATCGCGTTTGAAAACTTCTCCTTGTTGCAGAAGGACTCTGTTTAATCGGTGGTGCTCCAACACAATGAACGTTCCTCCACGGTATACATCACTTTCAAAATTATTTTCAGTATACGCTAATAGCAATCTGATTTCAATTGCGAAATCTTCAACAGCGCGAGTTTTGAATCCTCGGTCCATTCAGAACAGCTTTGGCGGTTTGGCGCTATTCTGAAAATGCGTGTTGTTTCTGATATTTTAGTGAGATGTGAATTCAGTGGCCGAATGACTATAGTGCTGAGCTTGGCTCGGGAGGGCACGGGTTCGAATCCCTTGCCTTTCTAGTTGATTTTTCAACTTTTTATTTAAAAATATTTTATCAGTTGCTTTTTATTTTTCATGATAAATAGAACACATTTCAAAATAGTATATTTTGATATTTATAATAATTACAGACGTTTTTCTGCGACTAAAATAATTATTTAAATAAGATAAATTGAGCTATTCCACCATTAAAATATCACATTACAGTGAATACATTAGTATAATACAGACTTAGAGTTTGCCAAACCGCCAAAGCTTTTCTGAATGGACCGAGGATTCAAAACTCGCTTCGACGGCTGGTCGTTCAATGCTTCTTAACTCTCTTTAGAAGGTCTTAATGCTCTCAGCGGCATCTATGAGAGCTAATTTTAACTAAATTTTCGGATTTATGTGTAAGATTCTTACGATTTTTTTAATAAACACACCACTGGTTTCATGTTTCTATCTATCACCGTTTCCGATTTATAGATTTTTGAAGTTATGAGTCCTTTGTCAAACACCCTGTATATTGTGCTTAAATAATTCGTTCCAATCATTTCTTCACAACGAAGTTACTTATATTTGTAATTGGATTATTCTTTCTGACACACACTATATTTTCGAAGTAAAATAAAAACATCTATTTGGAAACAAATGCTTGAAATTCCTTTTCAGATGATGTAACCATTGATAAGCTTATTTTTTACGGTTTAAATCTACATATAATGCATTTTCATTTTGACCTATGTATGTCTAAGGGTGTCTTTTTAAATGTACCATTTTAAAACAGATTTCTGAATTTTTTTCTTTTGTGTTTAAAAGAGATTTACTACACAGAGATAGTGGTTAAACAAAATGCATAAAATATTTTGTTTAGTCGAAATTCTTATTTTACCCTCTTTTTTCTTAATAAGAAAAAAATTGAAATTTTTTTTCTATTTCTGGTGTTCGATATGTTTTATGGGTCAGAGATCGCAAAAGACATATTTATTCAAAATGTCTGTCCATCCATGTATCCGTGTACGCTTATGTCCGTGTGTCATAGTATATATGCAGGTACATAGTGTACGTTACATAGTGTATATGTATGTTCGCTTTATATCATAGAAAAATGGATAAAATGATGCATAGAATTGAACCAAATTTCACGTATATTTTTTGGCTATGGCTAGTATTAGATCCCACGGAAATTTGATAACAATCCGGAGGAGGAGTCGTTGTAATAGCAATTTTTCTTTATTATTCATTCGTTTTTACTCCAATGAGTAAAATGAAGCAGAAACATAAGATGAAAATTATAATTGGTGTAATATTAAAGTATTAACACTGAAGGATTAAGATGTGTAATATATTTTTTTTAATATTAACATGTATGAGGGAAAAAGAAGTTTTGAGACTAGCTGATCCAACTAGTTTCGATTGAAATTAATTTTTTTTCTACAGACAGCAATCTTTTCAGTGCAGTAATAAAGCAAGACATAGACTAAAATTAAGAGTATAAAAGATGATGATTCAGTACAAAGTGATGATGGCAACAGATAAGAGCACGTAATGTTTTGTAAATACATCTTTACAAACTGTGAGATTTCTATTAAATGCACCATTAAAGGATTAGATAAATAAGCAAATAAAACATGGATGTTTAGGAAAATGTAAAACAACACTGTCAGAAAAATTTGTCAATATACACTAAGTTATCGTTATTTTTTCACAAATAACTTCTGTTTTCCCAAAAGACGTATTTGTTCTGTGAGTTCATTCCGAAAGTCGAAAAATGAGGAAACGTTTCCGTTTATATCTAGCACGCATGCGCATTGGGTCTGTTAGTAATAAATTCGAATTTATTTTTAAAATGAAAAACAAAAGTATTCTATCGATTAAAATGTCTAATTTAGTTTTAAAAGACAAAAATGTTTTCGAATTTAAAAATAAATAACAATTACTTTCTTTATTCGTTCAAAAATTCTCACAATCTGTTATTCAAAGTTGGATAAGTTGAATAAAGTTCAATATACTAAGTTATTTCTATGATAAATATTCGCATATAAAATATACTTTAAGTGAACACATTTAAAAAATATTTTAATTAAAAAATAAAATGCAAAAAAAATTGATATTATTAAAAAAAATCTTATCGAATAAAAATAAAACATCCATGTTTTTTCTCTAACAATCTACGTAATATATTTAAAATTCACATTTTTATACTATATTAATATTAAAGTAAAAAAAAAACCAGCCACAGTTTCATTAAATATGAAGTCTTTCCGAGATTAACTGCAAAATTAAAAGCTTTTTAACGAAACACACCAAACCACACCCATATGAAATGAACACTTCTATTTAAAGCAAAATCTTCACAAGCAATCCTGGCGCCGTGGATGCGCGTTGGTCTTGTAATCCTGGGGTCCTTGGTTCGATCCCCACCTCTTCCGCATTGATTTTTCCAAACTTTTTTCAAGTGACGGATATTTTTCCTCTTTTGACGGAGAAAAAAATAAACGGAAAGTCGTCAATATACAGACAATTTCTGGCAGCAGTGCTGCCAGTACATTTTCTGTAAAAAGACGGAAATTTTTTTGAGAGTGAAGTATACAGAGGTTTTTTAACAAAAAATAGTCCAGTTACCGATGAACACTCTATCGGTAACATTAATCAATAGAAGAACTAATATCTGCCAACAACAGACACTACCGAAAGCTACCACTTCATTTCTCGTCAAAATTCTAGTTTTAGAGATATTTGATTAGTTAAAATTAGGTGAAGGCACTTTTGCGAATTTCAAAAACCAAATGTAAATTCCTAAGAATATTTTCTAAATATATTTAATCCCCTAACAACATATCCGTTATCTTTTAAGATGTTACAAAAAATATTAATTTAACAAATGACATTAAGATTACACATGTACAATGATGAAATTGTATAAATAAATATTTTTTCTTTATAAAAAGGGCAAAAGAGCCATGTACACACTTTTTCTTCTTCTTCATAATGAAGGATATATTAAAGCAGTTAAATTTAATGAAATAAAACTACTTATGAAATGCTAATGAATCATTTAGCGTAGATACTTATTAAAAGGTCTAATGCGGTAATTAACAGTGTAATTAAAAAACATAATGCTTTTTAAATAGTAATTAAACTGACAAAAATATATTAGAGTAGATGGAATATTAAACCATTAGGGGCAGGACTGAAAATTATAATCCATTAACAAAACTAACTACTGGATTGCTGTACATATTCAAAACTTTAAAAAAATAACAAATAATAATAGAAAAACCAAGCTATTTTTTATGTAAGCAGAAGAAAAAAAAACAACGAAGATTAGAGAAAATATCTATTCCTGCATTCTTTTAAAAAATCAATGCACTATTTGATACTTTTTTTGTCTAATGACGTGACAAGTTTGCTAGTTTCATTTCATGCATTTTTTTTTTCTCTTTCACGTACATACAAATAAATACACAGCATACAATTCGAGTAATCCATAAACTTTAATCCTTAATGCTTAAAATTTTTCGATTAATGAAATACATTTAAAAATTCAAAAACGAAGAAAAATATTTATCTCAAAACTATTTTTTATTAAAAGTAAATAATTTGCTAAAAATGTCATTTTTTATTTCCTGTTGGAAAGTTTTTAAATTTTTTTTTTGTCAAAATTTCATCTAATACGAATGAAGAAAACTATCAATTCATTTAATTTATTTATTTATTTATTTATTTATTTTGTACAACTTTTTGTCATCTCGATTCTATTATTACTCCGAACAGAACATGAATAATCCAGATCTCCACATGCCAAACTGCTTTTTTTTTTTTTTTCATTAGTAGGTGTATTCTTTACTTTAAAAGAAATATATATTTAATTATTTATTGTCTTACAATTTTGTAAACGTAACCTCTATAAAGCCCTTCGTCTACTCCATAACTTTTCTGTCGGATCTAAATCTGTGAAATTTCCAGCAAGTTGGAGTAGCAACAACCATGTATCTTGATTAATCATTCAGTATAAGGGGGAAAGTTCCATCTTGAATGGATGGCTCTCTGTTTCAAAAACATTATCTTAACTACCAAATAAATTGTACTGAAGCATCTTCTTGTGTTGGTCATATTACAAGGTATCATCACGTGCGCGTGTCCCAAGCCTTGTCCCTTATGTCAGAACAAATCATCAGCAAGTGTCTGATGCTTTCTTTTCGGTAATACGCAAACTAGAGAAACTCCTTCCAAGGCCATAGTTACTACAATTTAGTACTATTTGAATTAGTATAATTTGAGTACCACTATTTCCGAGTAGTAATCTTGCTCTTTTTTAATTGCATAGTGTGTAATATTTTTTTTCAACCAAATAAGAGGAAAATTAATATTCGGAAATAGTTATATTCAAATTGAAGGACCATATGAATCCCACAAGACAATGAGGCACAAACTGTACTTTTTTTTCTTTCCTAAAACATAAAAAATGTCTTTTTTAGGGCACGCATTTCTGTGGCGTTTTGAAGATTGTAGTTAAGTTTGAAAGCTTGTCCCAGAATAAATAACATAAAAATTTTTAACATTTTATCCAAAAATATTTCTGTATCGTAAAATTTTACTAACTTAGCAAGAGAAATCTACTACGAAGATAAATGTTTGGAAAATGGTGATGTTAACTTTTTTTCTGCTTTCTTCTTCGACAAACGTTCAATCCTGACCATGACTCATAAACATTCCTATATTGAGTAAATACTGTTTCCGAATAGAAATAATCCTTTTAGTATTTGGTTAACTGTCTACTCAGCGCGTTTCTTGGGTCCGTCAATTTTTACAAACATACAGTGATTGATTAAAACCTCGATTCATATTAAAATTTTCAAAAACCAAATTTCTCAAAATGAATCTCCAAGAAGGGTCCACATTGCCTTCGGCAGGTCATATTATCAACATGTTTAAAACAAACATTTTTCCGAATCTTTGACATGGGTCCCGCTGTCTACGGCATCGTACTACAGGCATGCTGCACACGTGCCGAAAAACCTGAAGAGAATCATAAATTGAGTTGAAAGAAGCAAATTTCGTTGAAATCGGCCAATAAAACCCTAAATAAGAATGCACCTCCTGGAGGTTGAACGTTAAATTAAAAACTGTAAGACAAATGAAAATCAAATTAAATGAGCCAAATCCCGTTGTTAATCCTAAATGCATGCCTTTGTAATCACTGATCCCCATCAGCTGCTTTATTTTCATCGCTGTTGTGAATTTGGATTTTTTTCTCTATAACCTTTAATGTTTATCATTGAAATTTTCCTATGGATTAACCGTTTATTGCCAATAAGAGCAGATTTTATTAATAAAGATTTGATTTATTCAGTGTCTGCAAGTCATATTTTTGGATATAGTTTCTAGAAGCAAGTCCAAACCTTGGTGTAAAGATTGGCTTTATTTTGCATTTTTTTTCTTTCTTTTAGAGTTTGAATCTCGTTAAGTATCATCTTTATGCCTCATACGCTTTGCACAGAAAAACCAATCTTCTTCTAAATTGAAGAATTTAATTTCTCTATATATGACGTGCAGTAGATAAATGTCTTTGAAGAGACAATGACGCACAAACAGCAAATTTTAGCTAAAATTTGAAAACTATTTTTTTAGGGAACAATTTTGTAACAATCCATAGATATTCTTTTTATTTTCATGTAAATTTACAGTTGGATGTTTTTAATATTTACCGATCTCCGAAGCTCTAAATCTTTGTCAATGCCTACTTGTAACATGTTTTACTTTCACGTCTGTTGTGAATTCGGGTTTTCTGATATTCAGACTTGGTATTTATCATTTAATTTTTTCAATGTAATGGCAGATTCCTCTACTTAAGGGGACACAGTACCTTTCAGACCATTGCTTCAATTTTGAATAATATTGTAAATATGTGGTAGCACAATACTTAATACTAAAAATTAAATAAAATTAAAAAACTATTTTTGTAAAACAGCCTATTTTATTAAATTTATTTTTTTATTAACTTTTTAAAAATCCCTACTACTTTTATAAACATGAATATTTTGACTTCGATTTTTCCCCCATATTCATTAGAATTTACTACGTAAAACTATGAATGGATTTTAAGATGTATGAGATTCTACATTTAATAAGATTTTTTTTTCTTTCGTATGTATCAAAATATAAAGAAAATTCAACAAACTCTCAATTTAAATATTTTTTTTAAATACCGATAAACTTGAATGTTAAATCCATAGACCAATATTAAATGCCCCATAGAGAACAATTAAAAAAAAATCAATCCTCTGTCTAAATTTGAACAAAAAGCCTTGGCGTTTATCAAACAAACAAGTTATAGAATTATGAACATGGTGAAAAATTAGTTTAAAGTTTTTATTTGTATGGATAATTGCGGTGTATCGATTAACAAAATTTACAGTATCTCGCGATATAATTGTCGTATGGTTAAAAATAAGGTGTCAAAATATTTACAATTAAAGAAGTTTTCAGTTAATATTAAAAAAAGAAAATCGATATTTTTACCAATTTCAAGGACCCCTTAAGAGTGAATATGCGGGGTAGGGTAGTTATAATTAAAGTTCCACTTTGAAATGGTCATTAAAGGAAAACTAGTGTACCAAATGTTATCAAACTTGATAAAAGTTTAAATGAGGTCATGTTAATTTATTTCCAGCCAAAAAAAGTTCAAATTCTCACCCCCATTTGGGGCAAACGGCGCTGTATGCAATATTGTTAAACAAAATAAGACAAGAAGACATCGGTTTAAAATGCATTTAATGGTTTCTGAAATGTGTTACAATGCATGTTCAATGTGGCGTCCCTCTTTCTCCGAAAGCAAGCGAAATCGTATTACTGCATTTTCGAGTGTAGCTCTTAGCATATCACGAGGAGTGTCACGGACATGTCGGCGTATCGCATCGTTCAATTCCGCCAACTGTTTAGATTAGCAAGATAAACAGTGCTTTTGAGATAACCTTATGCCAAAAGTCGCAGAGATTGAGGTTTGGTGACTGGAGGGGATAACATGTTGAGAATTTTCGACCTATAATTCGTAAATTCGCTGCTTAAGTACTTGTGTTGCAGATGTACCGATGTGTGGTGGGCCTGTCTTGCATAAAAATCATGGAGGCTAAAATGCCACTTTCCTGCAGTTCAGATATGATGAAATGTCTTAAGAGCACACACTAGTCACGCGGTAAAAGCCGAGCGGTAATGTAAAGTCTATGGGAGCGTTCTTTTCTAATATCTCGTTCAAATTTTAATATTTTGACATGGTTTTTTTGTACAAGATAGCAGAGGACGATCCACAACCGGCCTAGTTTTTACTTTTTCAGTTTTCGTTTCAGATTTTCTTTAAACAATTACTTAAACTTTCGGAACCGGTTTAAACCGGTTTTGAAAATTAAAGTATCTTTTAAAAAAAATCTAAAACCAAAATTGAAAAAATAAAAACTAGGCCGGTTGTGGATCGTCCTCAGCTATCTTGTGCAAAAAAATCATGTCAAAATATTAAAATTTGAACGAGTTATTAGAAAAGAACGCTCCCATAGACTTTACATTATCATCCGGGTCTTTTTGCGTACTTTTTCTGTGACTATTCTCGGGCCTTAACATTGACACTAAGCGAGCTGCAGTCACAGAGCATGTAACAAATTGACTGCTCTTCAAAGAAAAATGTTTCAATTATAAAACTTGCTGTAAACCACTCCAAACATGAATGCACCTTTAAGCAAATGCATTGAAACTGGGTACAAAATATGAGGGATTTGTTTGGCCCAAATCCTGCAGTTATGGATCATGACATCGCCATTAGCATCCATATTGACATCCATAGCAAAATATTTTCTTTCAGCAGGATCGTTGCGTTGAAATTCTTGAACATATTTGATATTGTATGGGTAGAGCTGCAGCACATCACGGACAATTTTGTATACCGTAGTCCTTGGTACGTTCATTCGACATGCAACAGCACGTACCGATCACATAATGTGTTTGCTTCTCATTGTTGCTTCCTCCACCTGCTAATGCAACAACCTCCTCGGTTTCCAAAGAAGCATGTTTCCTTTTCCTCCCAGGTGAAACAGATAAAAGCTCGTAGCTTCAAACTTTTCCATCATTTTCCTCAAATCCTCCTGTGTCATTGGCCCTCAGCCCTCAACGCATTCCTCTTTACTGAACGATATTTGCAAAGCACGATGCTCTTTGCTATCGCATTTTTAATAATATTTAATGAGAAAAGCGCGGTCTGGCATATTTAGAGAGACATTGTCGATTCCTAACAATGAAAAAGCTGACAAACAGCTTCACTTTAATCTGACAAATCGACATGCAAAGCGCATTTGCATAAATCTAATTTTCTTCTTCCTGTCGTAAGCCAATTAAAATTCATAGCGGTTTTGCGTAGCCTCACAAACAGTTTCATTTTAGAAATGATTAAAAACATTTTAAATCGATATCTTTGTGGCCGAATTTAAGTTTCAAAAATCACAAATCAGCACTCTGTAAGAAAACGATTTCCGAAATGTGCACATATTTGCGAGCGATTTGCGACCTCAAGTTTTGTGATAGCTAATTTGGGGTTTGGACTTTAAAGAACACAAACGGATTTTATTACATGGATGGCGCATTCGACTTTGTCACCTTTAATGATTTTGAATGGTAATTTTGTTTAGGTCGGTGTTTCTTAAGGGTACAAAAAAGTTAAACCCGTGTAACAGAGGGTTCGTTTAGATTCTGACACTTATTTTGTTCATCAATATTGCATACTACAGTGTCATTTCCCCCTTGGTGATTTTGATATGCTGCTTCCTCCTGCTGAATATAACTAAGTGATATCAGGCACGTTGTGAGAAGGATTATCAAAAACAATGCTAACTCATTTCATTGGAATTAACCCATTAGTGCCTAGCGTCCCTTTTTAGGGACGCTTCAAAAGGTGCATTCAGCACTGTTTTTGACACCGGTAAAAAAGAAAAGCAATAAATATTTTATTTAAATGATGCATTTTCGTGATTAATGAACTAAACTTAAATCTTCTAAAAAATAGTGGTGCCAACCAAATAAAATTTACGCAAAAGATTCTGGGCACGAATGGGTTAATAATCAATCTATTTACAACTTATTTACACATATACAAAACATTATTTACATTTAAGAGTTCGGTTATAGACGATCCAGCCCAGTACTGTGTTATATACAGCAAGCCCTACCTAATAAGCACATGTCGCCAATTTCATGTTTATATTTATTACAGTTTAAAAAGTATTGAATTTTACAGTTATAATTTTAAAGAAAAAAGAATTGTTTAACGAAGTGCTTTATGAAACATTTTGTAACAATTTAATCAAACCAACAACAAAAAAATATTACTTAATCTTTAGATTAGTAAAAAAAAAA